>OU015493.1:89413431-89598431 GCA_907164885.2 Dolomedes plantarius | reverse complement strand
TCGCTCAATCCAACATCTCATTCCCCTGGAAGACATCGCGTCACTCATAATTTTTTTCTCTATTACCATGGCACTAAGTAAACTAAAATGGCACCCTCTACGTTATAATTAATACGAGTTCGAAATTAATAATCGCCCTGAGACTTTGTAGACTGTTAATGCCCCATATCTTTACGTAAAGATGGCAAGTGTGACTAATGAAGCCACAATGCCATTAATCTTAACACAAACGCTGCGAAGTGCGATAGAGATGCCAAGGCGGTTTCTTTTTGAAGTCTTTAAGCTTGATTAATAATTTTCCCATCGGATGTTCCACGCTGGCAAATTTCTAAAGAGGATACCTGGAAGTCTATCCAAATATTTGCATAAGGAAAGAGAGAGCGATTTTTTTTCTTTCTTTCTTTTTCTTTTCTTCCATCCCCCGTTGTTGTTACGTGGCTGTTGTTTTGTAAATCGACTCATAATCTTTGTTTTGGTTTCGGATTAAAATGGACCGAAAAGAGGGCGAAGTGAATGAAGCAAGCGTGGCTCTGTTCTAGTTGGAGGGATTATGCTGCGGGAAGATGCAACTCGAAAACACAGCAACGCGAAATGCGCATATTTTAGAAGCGAACGGGGGGAAACGGATAGATTAAACAAGCGGACTTAAACGTCAGGAGTTAACCAAATATTAGCATTGTTCGAGCTCGCTTCGCATCGAAATAAAATGCCTCGCTACATAATGTACAGGGGAAATTACAAGTTTAATGTATTAACCGATTGTTGAGTACAATTATTTAAACTAAAAAAAAATGATATCACCATAAAAATACAACCTGATCTTAACGTTTATTTTATATCACCTAAGTAAAATCTATCCGTTACATTTTTTTTCTTTAAAAATATTTAAGTCAGTCATACAGCAGGCTGTCAGTTTTAAGTCAGTCTGTTAAGTCAGTCATACAGCCAGTCATACAGCTAAGTGAAATCTACCCGTTACATTTTTTTCTTAAAAAATATTAAGTCAGTCATACAGCAGACTGTCAGTCTGTTAAGTCAGTCATACAGTCAGTCATACAGCTAAGTCAAATCTATCCGTTACATTTTTTCCTTAAAAAATAATTAAGTCAGCCATACAGCAGACTGTCAGTCATACAGTCAGACATACAGCTAAATGAAATCTATCCGTTACATTTTTCTCTTAAAAAATATTTAAGTCAATCATACAGCAGGCATTCGAATCACAGTTTTATGGTGTTCATTATCAGCTAGGTCTGTTGAAACTGCTTAAACCTATTAACTATCAATTAGGTATTCTTCATTTTATTGCCGTTAAATACATGGACCAGTTAAGGAGCTTTTATTTATTTAAATACCCAGTACATATTTTGAAGTTACTTATTTAACTACTTTCTATAAATTTAATTGATTTCTAATGCCTTAGGTTATTGTTGTTGTTTCTTCTGCCCCCTGGCAGGAGGTATTCCCGACCATGTCCATATAGACCAGCAGGATGAGGGGTGTGGCTCCGGTTTATAATGGCACCCCAAGAGTCCGATTTAGCCAGATGCCACTGCAATTTTGACCGAGCACCCCGAGGGGGGGGGAACATATGGTAGGATCGTACCCTCTCCCACCCCATCTGACCTCATAGAGGGACTTTCCCGTCTACGGATTTAACGTGCCCATATCCGGCCTAGACAAGTAGGTATTAAATGGCGCTTGTCGGGACTATCCGGACACCATCAGCATCCACTACCGCTAGGCTACCACTTGGCTATCGGAAGCCCATCTAATGTCTTATACATAGAGCTAATATATCTTTTCAAATCTGATGATGGACAACAAAATCTAGCAATAAAAAGTCGCTTCATTTGGCTTATTAAAGGAGGAAGTCGAATAAAAGACTAGCATCTATCATCATTAGACTATTTTAAAGGTTCAGACATGTTGTGTTGTAATTTTTCTTTTATATATATATATATATATATATATATATATATATATATATATATATATATGTATGTATGTATGTATGTATGTATATACGGCTGTACATATGTCACATTGATTTAACATCGTAGTTAAACCACGAGTTTCGGCTTGCCAGTAGAATATATTTTCCCCTTGGGTTATTTTATAGACATTTACATCGATCTGCAGAATTTTATCTAAACACACAAAAGCTGGAAACACGTGTCACCTATTAATGGAATTTAATTATGGACCATTTTAAAGTTAATGCCCTAGTTAGTGGCATACGGTAGATTAAATGAACAAAGAAAAGAAAAGAATGCGCAAAATGGTTGCGCTTCCGTTTCCTCAAAACGTATTACGGCGAATAAGTTAAAGGCCTCTGTGTATATCTTTGAAGCCAAGAAAATAAAAAGGAGGAATGTTAAGCCGGCGATAAATGTGGATTGCTAATATTTGAATCATAAACCCCCGCGTGCTTTAATATGTAATGGAGAATTATGGCCTTTAGATCCCATTTCCTGCGATCCCGTTTAATGAGCAGACTATTAAGCAACCCATATATATTAAATAGAGAAAAGCAAATTAATGAATTGTTAGAATTTTAATCTTGAAGTTGTTAAAAATGCCGAATGCTTGTACATTCAAGGAGATGGGTGAGCTGCATTCATGCGGGGTGAATTATAACAAACGTGATCTGCTAGACTATTAAAATATCCCCCTAGTAAACATTTTAAAGGGAATGGTGTGGTAATGTAGTAAGGTCACTAAGTTTCATTGGGAAAGTTTTTGACTGTGTAACATATTTTGTGATAATACGGAGATCACCTGTTTCTCCAGCTGTCCACAAAATCGTACACAAATCGAATTTACTCCTGGAATAAACCTCCACTTGAATTATATTGAAAACAGATAACGCTTTAAAATACATCTCTGGATTATAGCTGCTTTTTTTTCCTGATGCAGAGGCACTTGTCGTGAGACATTCACCTTTTGTTATTCACCACGAAGTCTTGCTGGCTAGTTTATTATGGAAGCATCATTTAGGTGAGCCAGCATCGCTCTCTATGAGGGGACAACAATGTAGCGATGAACCCTTATTCCTGATTTGAAACCAAGTCCACTGTGAGGAAGCTCACGATGCTAACTACTACACCCCGTGGGAGGCATAGCTGCAATTTTAAAACAACAAAAAGCTGTGACTATTAACAACTGTTTTACTGAAAAAATATGCAGTTTTCTAAAGTTTATTTTTCAGTCTATAGTTATTTTTTCCCTTGTAAAATTCAATCAAAAAGTTAAATCAATCAAAAGTTTAATCAAAAAGTGGTCCAATGATCCTGAGAAACTGAATTAGCATCCGCGGACTGTTAGTCTTAAAACAATAGTTTTTAGCATGTATTGGAAAATAGACTGAGATATAGTTCGATTTCAGGTGTAAATCCGTCTGAGTTCTACAAGTTAACAGCATACAGAAACGCAAATAAAAGTTAAAAACATTGAATGAGTTCTTAAAATCAATTCGATGACTATTGAAGTAGTCATTCAAAATAAATACCTTCAACTGGTGTAACTTTGGCCTTAGATCATTGGTTGGTCCAAATGAGTAAGCCAGTGGTTAACCATTTTTCGTTTGTTAGGTTACAGTTACCCCAGTTGACGGTATTTACTTTTTTCATTATATAAAACAGCGTTTTTCATAAAATTGAATTACAAGTTACTTAGTTGTTCATATTATATTTGATTGTCTTTCATCCCAGCTCAATTCAGTCATGGTTTTGAATACCTATGTTCCGCTTTATCATGAACTTACTATATTTTTTTAGAACTTGTTTAATAAGTCAATGTTGGACACTAAGTTTTAAATATCAGTAAATATAAAAAATAGTAAACATAAAAATGCACGGATTTACTGTATTAAAAACTATTTATACACTTTTAGCGTTATTTTCAGAATTTACTTTTCGCGTTTAAAGTTTTATACTTTGTTTAAATAAAATTTATACTCCACAATAAAAAAATAAACTTCTTCTGTAATCAGATCATTTAAAGTGGGAAATATCGGTTTTTATTTTTAAATATTTTATTAAATTCATCAAGCAGTGCATAAATGTAAACGTGAAATTTATTAATACTAATTATTAAAAAAGTTTTTAGGGTTAAATAAATATCAATATGTTTAAATGTTTAGATCATTTATAAACATTCCGCTGTTAAAATGATAATTAATAGGATTTCTAAGAAACACACTGTTTAAGTACTTATTAAATTTATATCCTGATTCTCTTACTGCATTTACGTAACAGTGTTTAATGTTTTTCTTATATACACCTATAAACCAGTCTCTCTTAACCAGAATGTATCGTAATCTTTAAACGCAATCTCCCTTTTTCCTCCAACGGCATGGAAGAAAAAAGAAACAAATTACTTTAGAAAATTTATTTCAAAATTATTAATCAATTCAACACTCGATTTTTATTGAGAAAGCCATTTAATTACGCTATTGGAGCAACGTTGTAAAGCACAACAGCTGCTGCATTTATTGCAATCATTAGCAATCTATTACTTAATACATGGATATGTTTCTAGCGGAAATTTTTTATTACTAAATTGATAGTTCAGTTGTAGAAAAGATCGATTAAGTGCATCTGGTGCTGTAGCTCGTACTTTTTTTCTAGTTTTATATAAAGCGGAAAGAAAAGAATAGAGATAAAAGATAAATATTTGAAAGATGAATTTCGACCATGTTTGTCAGAAAAAGATGTTAACTAAACATTACCGATTTTGAGTGAGGAGAATTTCCACAGGTAAATATGTATTTATACAACCTTTATAGCTTTGAATTATGTATAAAGCTGCGATCTTGGATTGATTTGAAGCAGATCTTTAGATGACATGAATTATCACTTGCTGGGGAAAGCATTAAAAGCGATTACCAGAGTTATATTTTTATATAAATAAAGGTTTTGTAACTTCGAAAAATTTTCTGCTGTGTTACAAATTTTATGTTAATCGTATTTTTGATTTTCAGTACGCAGGTTCTAAAGTTATTATTAAATTAATTTGAGCTATTCTTAATCTGTAAATCCTTGAATATCTAGATACACTTATATTTTGAGGGGATAATGCCAGTTTTTAAATGTAATTCATACCTATCACGACGCTCTGTTAAGTAACAAAACTTGAAAATCTTCTAGTCATTAGCTTCTGTATTTTTGACTGAAAAGCTGTAAAATTATCGCTCTAACATATCATACGGAAGCAAAAGACTACTAAGATTGGAGAGATAACCGCGACACAGCTATTTTCAGACTCCTTAGGTTCTTTTTTCTTCTAAATGAAAGAAATGCAAGAAGAATTCTAGAAGCAAAGCATAGGTACAAATTGTGCCTTTAAATAAAATTTGCTAGTTTTTTATCTCACTATTTTAGCTATTCCTAACTGTAACTTTAACTTGGTACAGATATTCAATACGCTGCCGAACGTAATACTCAGTAATATTTTATGCTCAAATGCAAAACTTGCTGACAACTAATGACAGAAAAGTTACTAATGACATTACATCTGTTCTTAATCTTTCCTTTACGTCTCAATTTGTAAATGATTGAAACGTTTTACAGACAGGAATCAGCTTTCTAAGAACATTCGTTCTTATCTGGAGTCTTTCAAAAGCCATCTTTTTGCGAAACACTGTTTACTTAGGCTTTTTTTAAATTGCTTTGTAGGTTACACAGCTTGGTTTTAGATTTTATAATTACCTAACATCTTTGGTAAAAGCTGTTAAAAATGAAGAGCATAAATCTTTCTACAAAAATTTATTTAGAAGAATTTATAATATATAGTGAAAGGTAATAAAAATAATTCTCCTAATCACTAGTTTTTCATGATCTAACTGCTAAAAGTATATTTCTGTGTTGTTTTAAATTAGCTTCAATTAAGTCCCAAGTATGATATTCATTCTGACAAATTTGAACGCAACAAAATAAGCCTGCGCTGGACTTTGTATATCAAAAACTTTTTTTACGAAGTGGCAAATACATTTGTGATCGTAAATTGTAGATATGAACTAAAGATAAATGAAATGAAGTGTATAATTCACTGAATAAATTTGATCTGAATGACATTTATCCCCATATTTTAGGGCTCAGCTAAAATCTAATGAGGAATCAAACAATGGGATTTATTTCGAGATAAACGATATTATTCTCTTGTCTAATCCTACGAAGTATATTCAAACTTTAAATACAACAGTCCAAATACTGATTTTACAACATTATAAATACTGATCCCAGATATCAGCTCATTTTAACTCTCTTTATTGGAAAGAAAACTAAATATTCTAAATAACAAAATGTATTCTAAAGCATGCATTTTATCCGTGTGTTCATGAAAGATAAATTAACTTAAATTAAATTTAGGATTTAATCAGCAAGTGCATAGCTTGTTTTTAACAGCCTGAATGCATAAGGCCCATGAGTCATAATGAAGTCAGTCCCAAAATGCAACCTCGGAGAAAACTTTAATCGTGTAACGGAAATTAGTTGTCTTTTTCATGTGTAGAGGGCATTAGTCGTCCATGTTTTGATGTATTTTCAACATTGCTTTGTCTTATGTAATTTTCTACCAGTGCTCAGTATTCTTTGTTAAAACCACCGAGCAAGGCGTCCATTTACTGGACGATTGGATAATGCATAAATATTAACCAGGATAAAAGATGGCTGTTTTATTTGGAGTCTGGTCATCGTTTTAGCCTCAGATGGGTATAAGGAATTATTGACATTTACAATGGATTTCAGTTTCATCAAATGACGGCAGATGACGAAAAGCAATATACTTAATCAAGAAAACTTTGATCATGTGTCATAGGGAAGTTCTCGTCGAATGTTGCGAAACATAGAATTTCTTTGTGAAAGGAAGAAACAGAAGATTGTAATTACCTCTTACTTTATATTAAAGGCCCATAAGAGGATTTCTCAAGGTACAACAATCCGAAATTTCGTGATGTTTCAAAAATATTGAAATTTAACACATTACACAGTAAAATTTCAAACTCAGATTAACTGTGACTGTTTTCTGTGCATTGGAAATGACTGATTTGTTTCAGAAATGTTTGGCCGAAAATTTATATTAAAACTACACAGAATAGCTAGCGAATGGAATCCGTTTTGTAAAGTCTCGAGCGAAGCACAGAATCATGTGTTCGTTCAATCAGTATTTATTGTGCCCAGGGCATATAAAACAATCGGGCATAAAGAGTTATATTTCTCGAAGCAGTGTTGAATTTCGCTGTCTGAATACCCCATATAATAGAAGATGCCATCCATCGAACTGGCAAAACTTTCTTGCCAGCTCAAAGCAAAGGCCCTGAATATTACCTATAACTTTGGACCAGACAAGATAGCTTTATTAAACTACCCTTTCAGGTAGAAATAAGGAAGGTTTCGAGGGAGGCTATATTTTAATAAATGCCGTTATTGACCAATAAGGCTTTTTCTCCCAAAGAAACTTGTAGCGGAAACTTTCTTTGTCCCCGAGACTGTCGCATGCAAGCCTTTGATCATTTCTTTCATCTGAATCCTTTACTTGACTTCTTTTCATTGCATTTTTTTTTATATTCCCAATTCTCTTTTTTTACGGAGTAATTCGCCATTTTTGCAGGATATGCACCGGGGCAGGATACGGCAAAAGGGGGGAAGCGTGCAGGAAATGGAATTGCGCGGGGAACCCTGATAAAGCATGTCACGCGGGACACCGAATAGAACAGTGAAACCAGAAGAAAACGCGCGGTAGGGAACCTGAACTGATCTCAGTTTTTATTTTTTTCTCCCCCCCCTCTCTCTCCTCCCCCAGACGTTCCTATTTCATTTTTACTACAGAGTGGTAAATCTTCATACTGAATTGTCAGATAAAATGCGAATGTTCTCTTTCTATTTTTAAAGTTTTCGGAGATAGGGTGACGTTGTATCACGACGCGTGCTTGAGGAGGGACTGAAAAGGGGTGCTGAATGTTTTCTTTCAAGATAAACTGCTTTTATAACTGTTATTCCGACAGAGGGACTTCTTTTTACAGATGTCCTGAAACTGCTCCCAGATATGAAAGCGATAAAACACACGAGCATAACATTCTGTCGAGATATATTTGAAAGTCCTTGCAATTAGGGACGCTAAAAGCATGTATAAGCACAAAAAAAATGGAGAATCTGAATTTTTAAAAGGAATTCTTATCGTCTGTTACTTTTTTATTTACGAAATGGAATTTTCTCATGACCTTAATGATATCTCCATTTAGCAGAACTGAAAAAAAAGTTTAAGAAAATATTTTTGTTTGAATAACTTTTTATATTCTTCGTAACATAACAAAATTTTTAATGGAATTGATTTATTTAATTCATTAACTAATTTTAACCCTAAATGATAACATTTAATTCACTCTTAAATACACGAACTGAATTTCAAGAAAAAAATAGAAATATATTTAGGAATGTTGTAGTGTATTTATTGTTATTATAAAAAATGTAGAAAGATAGTTGTGCCCTTCTGCGTTAATTTCTCTCATAATATAATTCCATAAAATTATACATTATATTGCTTCGCCTGTATAAACACACGTTAAACATCCATACAGTATACAATATTACATAAAAACATGCAGCATTTCCAGTATATTATTTTGCAATGATGGTAGCGATCTAGACCTCGTGTTTCTGAATTTTGAAACCAGCGCTCTGACCTTTAGACCCTCCTTGCTAAGGAAACCTTAGAGAGACAGTTACATTCGTAGATTCCACCCCACCCGTTATTCTATACAATTAGCAATGTTAGCTTTTAATTTTCATTGCCTCAGGTTTTGGCTGCACGTATCTATTTATAATTATTTTTTAACAATACTGATTATTTATTATTCTGTAAATATTCGTTATTTGCTTCCAAACCGTACATTATCATTATTTTCCAAGTTCCGAGCTCCCCTATAAGTCCATCTTCTGAAAGTGGAAATCGAGCCTTGTGCCCCCGGACTTTAAAAACGATGTTCTGTCTCTTAATACCATCTAAACAGTGTGAGGAAAAATCACACTATGAGTTCATTTCATCACTATTTCTAAAAAGATTTCAATATTTAAACTGTATAAAAGTATACGTAAATGACACATATTCTAGAATTCAATTATTTATATTGTACCTTTCCAAATTTATATCTTTTTATCTTCTGTATGTTATTTCAGTTATGCAATAAATTAAAGTTCTATCACGTTTGAACTAAAACTTAAAGTCTTAAAGTTTATCCTCAGATATCTCGCTTCTACTTTTTCTAGACGTTTTTGAAATAAATCTAGAAAAAAAAAACTTATCCATATAGACTCTGAAGGACATAATTGAACATTATGCCAGCCAATTTTTTCTATTTTAACCATTACTGGATTCAATGTATTATCCCTAATATCCCAATTTTATTTCTGAATGAGAAAAACTAATCTGAAAATTACTTTCCTAATGCACTACTAATGTTTTTTTTTCTTTTTACTAATAATGTTTAAAAAAATTTTGAAAAATGCAAGTAACTCATAATAGTTATATTTTTTACACATATAATTCCCTAATTAATGTTATTAAATTGAAAACGAAACAAAGATTGAAAATTTTATGGAAAAAATGAAACATCTTTAATGGTTTTATGGTTAAATGTTACTTTAAAAAGAGTACATGCAACTTTTTGTCAGAATTATTAAGACTTATTAGACGAAATTAGTGAATCGAAAGCTTTATTATGACCTTTACCGAGGAAACAAATGCATAACATTTTAAAAGTTTGACACACGAATAGAATATTGTAAAAGAATGTCATTAATAACTCCACTTAATTCATATTCAGTTTCTCAGTCTTACCTTGGAGTAATACAAACCTATTTTATTCTTCTTTATAATAGTACAAAGAAGCAAATTTTGTATGACACTAAAAATTCTTCATTCATATGCCTCTCTCTGGATTAACCATGTATTAACCTATGGGAAGAAAAAAAAGAAAAGATAGTCTGTTGAATTTTTACCGTTCTGGTTGTTTTGTTTGCCCCTGTAATTATGTAAAATTACAAATTTCCTAATCACATATTGTTTTTTCACCAGTATTTCATTTGGTGTGGTAAATGTGTTGATTCCTTATAATTACTATTTTATTTTTCTGTTGCAATGTTGAAAAGTTTACGCATTGCATATTTTCTTTACGAATTTTCATTCAGCTAGGGAAATCTGTTGAATTATTAGCGTTACATTCTAACGCCTTTATAAAAAAAGCAAGGAAATACGTTTACACTAAACATTTTCTTTTCACTATTTTGCTTCAGGTTGGAAAAATCATTTGAATATCTAGAATTATATTTTTCTCTTGTAATGATGGAAGAGGTATACTTACGCATGGCATATTATAATTTTTACCAAGTTTGTTACTAGGAAAAAAATCTGTAGCAGTTGTATTATTGTTTTCTTTTGATCCTAGGTAAAGTGACAAATTTACAACAAAATATGTTTTTCTTCATAAATTTTCCTTCTGGATGTGGAAATGTTTTGATTCCTTTGTAGTGTTACTTTTGTAATCTAGTAACAATGAGAAAAGATAAAAACCGTTTTTTTTTTTTTTTTTTTTTTTTTGCAAAGAATCTTTTGTTAACCTTTTAGGTGACGAAATTTTGTTCCTTCTTTAGTTTTATTCTCTTTAAATTTTGTATCGTATAAAGTTATATACAATAAAACTTCTGTATGGCGGCAAGTCATGGTTCCAAAAAAAAAAAAGAGTGGCCGTTTTGAAGGGTCAACGTCGAAAGGAAGTTTGTTCCATAACATTGACTCTATGGAATCTTGAATCGATTTCGAACAAAATATGGTCCCTTTAGAAGGGTGACCGTCAAATAATGGTTGCGGATAGAGAAGTTTCATTGAATTTCTGTATGATAGTTTTTTTCTTTATTTTCCTTATTATTGGGCTATTTTGTAGAACTTCCAATTTTATAATTCGATTTTTCTTTTGGCTGGTAGAGTGGCTCAATGGCACAAAATCCGCAAGGGACAATCTACACCATGCAAATTTGGAGACTGCTGCCGTGATGCAATGATGTATATTTAAGCGTATCACGTCTTGTTTATCAATTATCTTTCAAGTACAAGAAAATCTCTCCACTCGTAACGCGATTTTAATTGGAACGTACCCCTGATTACCCCCCTCTCCCCTAGAAAAAAATATCTTCCCTGATTAGATGATATCAAACTGGGGAAAAATAACACAAAAATCCTCAAACGGGATTTGAAATGACCACCTTTATTACCCCTTGAACGGTCGATAGCCGTTTCATCGTGATTCAGTTACAGATCTCCTCGCGAGGTCGGTTCCCTAACTTTCTTAATATTCCTGGCGTAAAGGCGAAGAGGAATTTCCACCTGATCATTATCGGAGAGATTAAGACTCTCACACACAGTCCTTAATCATTTCCAACAGCCAGATCGCTTTTACCCGACCGTAAAGAACAAAGTAACTTACTTTTTTTTGCCACCGTATTTTATTTTTTTTTTTACGGGAGAAATCCTCTCTCTCCGATATTTTAAGGCGACTTGACTGGGCTCCTCCGTGCTTCTCAAGATGGAAGATCTCAAAGTTGGAGACCATAAATTCTTCCACAAATGAGGAGGGAATAGAAGATGTAGCTGGTAGACCACGAGAAAAGGGGGCCTCCAGACGTTCATGGACTCACCAATGAGGTAGGAAAGACGGGCGGTTTGCAGGAAAAGTGGTTTTGCGCCGCAAGATGACCTATATTATCAGTCCAAAGAAGAAAAGAAAAATGGTGAAATTGTTTATGGTGACACGATTCAGTTAGCAAGAAATATTTTCAAATGTGCGAAGGGACATAAAAGTTTGGACAGAGTTGGAAAGTGTGAGTTTGTTGGGAATTTAGTAATTTCAATCCAACGACACTGTTGAGTTTTCATACATTTTTCATCTTAGGTATGCAGCTATTAATTATATTTTGCCGATATTGGCTAACAAAACTTGTCCTTACAAGATCTTCCAAACGCAGTATTTCTGAATTCTGCGTAATTCATATGAATTAATGACTCTTTAACCTATACATAAATAATACCTACACACAGGTATCTCTCTTTATAGGTAGATAGATAACAATTATTAGGCGTCACTAAGTATAATAAAATACATCCCCATTTCCTTCATAATATATATATATATATATATATATATATATATATATATATATATATATATATATATTAATATATCACTGTATAAAAAGCTGAACTCTCCTTCTTTCTGGTTTGCACGCAAGATCATCTATAATATCATTACATGGGAAAAAGGTGAAATAGTTTATAGTGACATAATTCAATTATCAAGACTTATTTCGGGGGAGAATATATCTCTCGTATATATATATATATATATATATGTGTGTGTGTGTGTGTGTGTATGTGTGTGTGTGTGTGTGTATGTGTGTGTGTGTATGTGTGTGTGTGTGTGTGTGTGTATGTGTGTGTGTGTGTGTGTGTGTGTGTGTGTGTGTGTGTGTGTGTGTGTGTGTGTGTGTGTGTGTGTGTGTGTGTGTGTACGTACTTACACTATCATATATGGAAGTGAGGTTTCATAAATATTTATTTATTTGCGCTGGATTCCAAATTCTCGTGAAAGAGTATATCCAATTTAAAACTGCTTGTGCTTAAAGGTAATTATATGCATAATTTTTTTCATAGCAAGCAACAATATGCTTAAATATTAATCAATATTTTTCTTTTATACGAATTGAAGAAAGACAAATACTTTTCCACAATAATGTAGCTAATTTATTTCCTACAATCGGGAAAAATTGTTTACTTTGATAAGTAGTTGAATATGTACATTGAATATAACTTCAGAAATTATTCAATTTATCTGTGAATACATTCTACATCTGAATTTTTATTTTGTAAAAAATAGGGATAAAAGAAACTTTATATCTCTATACTGAGACGAGTAGGAAAATGAATTGTTTGAAAAAAATATTCAAAGTCGTAGTTACCTGTATGAATAAAAAAAATTCTAAAATGGTATTTGTAGTAACGATATAAAGGAACTATTAAGGCCTGTTCACATAGAATCCGTCAGCTTCAGCGTTACTCGTATTGAAATATATTTTACCAATTACAAACCTCCAAACGATTTGCCACGAAATTTTTAAGGTCTGTGATTATTAAAATATGTCAATAGAAGTAATACTGATGCTGGCGGATTCTATGTGAACAGGCCCTTTGTGTGTATGATAGTCGAGGTACAAAAAGGTTGTTGATTCGGACCTTGTTTATCCGGATCTCCAGATAATCTGGATCATATTTATAGACTTTTTCTTTTGTTTAATGTTCACATTAGATAATAATTTTTATCTATGATAGCAAGAACGTAACTATAATTGCGCCTAATATTCACGTTTTAGTTTGGTTCAATGTACAGTTACTTAATAAACTGTACAATAAATTATGGTAATAAAATGCTTTTTGTTGAGTTTAAGAAAGCTTTATAAGAGTGTCACAGGGCGTTGACGTGAATTGACTCAGAAAAGTTATTTTAATATTTTTTAATGTCTTGTAAACAATACTATAAAATTTTGTTGCAAAACATAGTTTTTTCATCGTAATAAACGGTAAGTCTGCTTAGTTTTTGTTTTGCTTATTGCCCATATTACCCGGATTATTCGGATTTTTGATTGTCAGGATTACCTATGGTCCCAGTTAATCCGGATAAACGAGATTTTACTGTACTGCTATTACGCAATCAGATTCTGTGAATACAGAATTATTTTGTAGAATTAAAGTTTAAATGAATATACTTGTAATAAAATATGTAAAAAAGTCCATACAGATTTCAAAAACAGACTGCAAAGTCTAACTTATATATCACTGCAGACTTATGCCACTTATTCTGTTACCAAAGACGCGTAAAGAAGAAAGTGTGTGCTATCTATCAGAAGTTTACAGAGTACATTGGAGCAGAAACTGTGAAAGGTGACCACGGGAATGCATTATATCGTAAAACAAACAAACACACTCAAAAAAGAAAGTATGGGCGATGTTCCAACAGTGTCGAAGAAAATATTTTCGGGAGATTTACTTTTCCTATTTTGTTACTCTGTAAAAACAATAATGAGGAGATAAACTGTAAATAAAAATTTTCTGGCATTTTTTTTATTCGTGTTAGGCTTGAAGTGTTTATTAGTTTGTTAACAGGTGGTTGAGTGCAATATATTGAACTTTTGATATCATTTTCAGTAGGTTTTTTTCTCTGCTTTCGGTACAATTAATAGCGTATAACCAGCATTGAACATGACTTCTTTACTTCTTATAGATAAATTTATATTTTAATCGTATTAGTTTTAAGTTGATCGATCGGTAATCGGTTGTGTTCCAATTCTCTTGGAGTAGGAAAGCCTACACAAAATCCAAAGGACCTAAGTCCATGGCGAAGGGATGTAAGCAGCTTCACTTAAGGCGAGGTACCAATAGGGCTGAAGTCTGACTTGACCTCGAAGAGCATCGGTCCCGTAATTTTGAACCGAGTCAATTGACGAGACCGGAACGCTTGACCCCTCACCTCCAGAGGTATTTTGGGAACTTGGAGGACATTACAGCTACGACAGATTTTTTTCCGTGCGCCAACCGTCATTAGTGTACACGTCGGTGGTTTTGTCAGCTACGGGCATTGAACTAGCGATGTTCAGATCACTGGCCCGCTGCCTTTGTCAACCGGGCCACCGCGCCCTTATTAATCGGTTTTGAACACCCTTAACAAGATCAATGCTGAATATCAAGTTCATATGTTGAACGAATGTCAGGGGCTGATAAGAATTATCACATTGAAATACGCGTTGCTTATCAATGAGACAAGATATAATAAATCTCTACTTTTAGCATCAATTTTAAAGGTTTTCAAAAATTAAGATCCCATAAAATTAACAAATAACCAGCACTAAACGTAACTTGCTGGTTCTACTAAATAAAATCGATGTTAATCAAATTAATATTTAAATTTATTGATTATTAATCTATCTTAAACCCTCTTGACAAGAGCAGATCTGTTTAAGATCATATATGTTAAATGAGTGTTAAATACTAAAAGAAATAAACACAGATAAATAGTTATTGCTTATCAATAAGGCAAACTATTTTTAATTAGCAAACTCATAACAGACATGCTTGTTTGCAGTACTGAAAATATTTATTACGAATGGACACTTCAAAGAACGTAAAGAAAAATCATAGGTTTTTCATTAAATTATCCTCTATTCAAAGATAAATAGGAGTATTACTTCGTTAAAAGGGACTTTGGGTCAGAAATATTATAAAATTTGCTTACAAAATGTGTTTGTCGTTTCATTTTTCGTATCGCAACTTATAGCTTAAAAACTTCCATAAAATTTCCATTAAACTCTTAAAAAATATAGACTTGTGTAAATGATGACTAAACTTTGTGGAACTTTAGAAAACTTTATGAAATTAAAGTACACATTTTGAAAAATCATAGGGATTAATCCCTATTCAGAATTACTTCCGTGGACAACTTACGTGTTAAGTCTCACTGCAATCGAAAGCATGAATCTTGTAAGGTGTATTTTTAAACAAATGATACTATAAATCAAAAAATTTTCTGGTTGTCGGTAAGTAGCCGTGATGTGATGATTAGAATTACAATATTCCTACGATTAATGGTTCTTTGACACACACACACATAGAGGGAAAATGTTTCATGATGTCATTAAGATGACAGTGATTGATAATATTGAATATATTTTTTTTTTCTCTTTCACTACCTATTCCTAATTGAAGACACTGCTGTGAGAAGTTCTATAGGTATTGTAGATGGGATTTGTTCATAATACAAGATAAGAAAAAAATTATTTTCAATTGATATCTGAGATAGAATAAAATAGTATAAAAATCCCCAAATATAAAAACATATAAGGAATTCCTATGGCAGATACTTTAAAGGTAATCGGGAACAGAAGAATGGGCATTTACGTCTGGTGATGGCATCTTAAACTGATCCAGTCCAGTCGCTGGGATTAATAAATGTTTTTACTCTAGCGGGCTCGAGGTAGCCTTGCGGTAGCGCTCTGGATTTTGGTACTTAGGGTGCTCGGATCGAATCCCGACGCGCGCCATTAAATACCTCTGTTGCAAATATATTTCTCGTAAGATATATACAAATAATTTCTCGTAGTGAAATCCAGGTGGCGCACTCCTCCGCCTGTGGCATCAACGCTTGTATAACGCCTACAATACAACACTTTGACCTTGACAGTTTGACAGAATGTAAAATATGATTTGACTTAGCTGTTTCGACATGAGTTCGATTTCTTTTGTTATTTTGCAATAAATGTTCTTGCTATTATGAAGTGTTAATCTTTTTGAGAATCGCTCCTATAGTTATTGAACTGGACGTTCGAGAATCACTGATAGCTGATAAACTTTTTTAAATAACCTCCGTTTCTAGGCCGGATATGGACACGTTAGATCCGTAGACCGGAAAATCCTTCTATGGGATCAGAGAGGGTGGGAGAGAGCACGATCTCCCCAGATGTCGACCTGGGGGGGGGGGGGGTGCTCCGTCATAATTGAGGTGGCAACTAGCTAAGACGGACTCCGACCCCTGTTGTGCTATTCAAACCGGAGCCGCAAACCAGCCCGAAACCTATATGGACCTGATCAGGAACTTCCAGCCAAGGGGCATTAGAAAAAACATTAACATTAGCACATTATTGATATTTAGTTGTTTAACATGCATAAGATGTATAAAAAGGAATGCTAGTTACGTTTTATAACTAGGACAGGAGAGAGTGCTTAGCGTCTTGTCTACTCCATATCCAAGCGCTAAGTGTAAGGCAGTTTGACTTTCACCAGTACAAAGATGCCTCGGGACAGCTAGGCGCCACGCAGAAAACGGAAGTTGTTACATAAAAGAAAAGAGAATATTAAAGGTAGAGAATTAGTGGAATAGAATTGAAACTGGTGGAGCGATATTATTACGGACATGTATTTTTTGTTTGGGTGTGTTTGACAATATGTTCGTACGTCGTGAATGGGCAGGATTTAAATTGTTTTTATGGACAATCAAATCATTCGTTTAAAAGAGCCTTATATAATAAGATTCATAAGATATTGAGATACTCCATTCAATCTGAAACTAAACGGAGAAAATTATAACTATACGCCTTATATCTTTATTTAAAAAACCCAGTTTAATCAAATAAAGTGTAATCGACCTCCCATATTAACGGGGATTTGGGACACAGGTGAAATTTTATATGAACCGCAAATATCGCTAGGCTCACAAACTTATTGACTCTTTACAATAAAATAATACAGATGAAACACTCTTTGCAAAATGAATCTGGCACAATATCTATACTCAATTGCAGTTGTCAAATCAGAAAATCTTTAATAAAAAGCAATATAACTGAAATTCTCTTTTCACAATATAGACTTTTCGCTCTAAACAAGGAGTTTCTTTCTTGCCTTTTATATCACAAAATAGAAAGACAATAGTCATAAATACGTTGCATAAGTCAAAAAAACCGACAGAAAAATATTTTTTTTGCAACTTAATTTTTGGCTATCCGTCTTTATACTTTGAACTCGAATCTAAGCCAACATATAATACGACCTACTTTTTCTTGTATTAAAAATCTAAACAAGTTTCCCCGAATCGCCGAGGTGGTTATTTTTCTTAGAGGAACGCAATATAATCATGAGAAGAAAAAAATTGCCTAAAACACCCACATACGTATTGGCTATTAAGTAACGCTGGTACCAATCGGGTCCTTCTCATTCCAATAATGTCATTACAGTAGAACTCATCAAATCCATCGGGGGCATAAAGAATAGGGATTGTGTTAACGGCGCTAGCAATTTGATGTTAAAAGGATATACTAACCCTTTTTGTTGGCGATGGTGTCTATTCACGTGTTTCTATTCTTGGCATTATCGGGGCATTTCTTCCTGGAAATAAAATGCCCAGTGGTATAAAAAAAAAATTCCGAGGAAGGTTTTCTAGCAAACAAGATGTAAGGTATATCTAGCGTTGAAATTTCCGATTGTGAAAATTTTAACCTTTTTTTTCTTCATCTAAAAAGAAGATGAGAAATCTTTCTTTTTTTTTTCTTTTCAAGGAATGTAATAGAATGTGTGCAGTACGTAAGTGGAGGTTTTACTGACGAAACTACATTTAGAGAACAGAATGAGTTTCAAATATTTTGAAAGAATACGAAAGCAGAGAAACACATAGAAAATAAATTCTAATCAGGTTTTTTTTCCTTTACTTGGAGAAATTATCAATTTAAAAAATAAATTGTGTAATTTTCAGAGCTTCGTTAACTATTTAAATTGAAAATACTGTATCGATTTGCTGTAAAACCTGTAAGTTTGCTGTAACCCTGTAAATTATTTCTTTTAGCTAATGTAATCATTGCACCTTTTTTATTAAAAATAAATAAAAAAGAGAAAAATGCTGGTTGATAACGAATGATTAGGTTTATAAAATATTAGTAATTTGGTTATTTTCAATTCTCCTTTTAATCTTCTTTTCGTTTGATAAATTGCACTTTCTCTCGTATTTTTTCATGATGTCAGTGTGACAACAATATAGACTTCACGTCTTCCACTTAAAAACAAAACCAGTTCTCGAAACAAAGCATACTAAGTACTTGTTTATGCTTCTTTCATAGTTATCATATTTATTACAAACAAGATTTAAGATATTTCTAACGTTGAAATTTTCCGATTTTGAAAATTTTAACCTTTTTTTTTTTATCTAAGAAGAGGATGAGAATTTTTTTCCTTCTTTTCAAGGAATGTAATAGAATGTGTGCAATACGTAAGTGGTAGTTTTACTGACGAAACTACATTTAGAGAACAGAATGAGTTTAAAACATTTTGAAAGAATACGAAAGCAGAGAAACACAGAGAAAATAAATTCTAATCAGGTTTTTTTTTTTCCATTACTTGGAGAAATTATCATTTTAAAGTACATTGTGTAATTTTCAGAGCTTCATAAACTAGTTAAATTGAAAAATACTGTATCGATTTGCTGTAAAACCCAGGTCCCAATTATTTGTTTTAGTTAATGTAATCACTGTAACTTTTTTATTAAAAATAAATAAAAAAAAGAGAAAAATACTGGTTAATAACGAATGATTAGGTTTATAAAATATTAATGCAGTCGAACTCCGTTATAGCGAACCTAGTATATAACGAACTCACGGATATAACGAATGAAAATTTTGGTCCCGCTGTTTTCCTATTGTACGTAATTTAATCAGTATTGTGTCAGTTTAATGTAATCGATTTTAGCCAATTTAATCCATTAATGATCATTTCTAATAGATTTATCACTTTTTTTAATACTTTATTAATGAATACACATTGCAACTAATGAGCTATACATTTTGTGAACTCTAGCATTTTTCTGAATGGTTCGGCTATAGCGAACCACCGGATAAAGCAAACAAATCCTTTGGTCCCTTGATGTTCGTTATAACGGGGTTTGACTGTAATTTAGTTATTTTCAATGCTCCTTTTAATCTTCTGTTCGCTTGAGAAATTGCATACACTCTCATATTTTTTTCATGATGTCAAAGTGACAACAATATAGACTTCACGTCTAGCACCTTAAAAAGAAAAAAAAAACAGTTCTCGAAACAAAGCACACCAAGTACTTCTTGATGGTACTTTCATGGTTATCATATTCATTTACGTAAATAAAAACTTGCTTTTATTTCGTTGTAAAAGGACTGGCAAGTACACATAATTTTCTTTTCATAACTAACTGTTTAATTCCCAAAACAGCCTTTTTTACCTTATCTTGATATACCATTAACTTAAATGAAAGTCCCTAACTATGTTTTTCCAAAATTTTTGGTGTAAGAAAGGGAAAATAACAAAACTTTCTAACTCATATTAGCATATCATTTAAAACTTATAGGTACAAATAAAATCATCATAACAGGAGGTAAATAGATTTACTGTTTAGTTTATAGATCTGATATAAATAATTCATTAAAATAATATAGCTGCAAAACACGTGGAGTTTTAAATAACGTGTGGTATATAGGTTTGCTCGTTAGTTTAACAAATTCTCTAATAAAAATTATAGTTAGATAATTTTTTAAATACATATAACGCAGTTTGCAAAAATATATAAACTAACGAGGTAGGTTTTTATATATTGCATGGCATTGTATGATATTTTAAACATCTCGTTAAAATATAAATCATAAAGAGAGAAAGAAATATTAATAGTTATATTTATGTATATTAAAATGCTTTAAAAAAACGTCAGTCATAAAAATTTTTTAAAAATTAAAAATAAACCAGAACCCATGGAGTTGACTTTATTAAGTTTATCGTTGTTATTCCTATTAAAAATGCTTTAGTATTACAGTCGAATCCCGTTATAACGAACTTCAAAGGACCAAATATTTTGTTCGTTTTATCCGGTGGTTCGCTATATCCGAACTGTTAAGAAAAATGCTAGCGTTCACAAAATGTATAACTCACTGGTTGCAATGTGTATTCATTAATGATGTATTAAAAAATGATAAAATCTATTAGAAATGATCATTAATGAATTTAATTGACTAAAATCGATCATATTAAACTGACACAATACTAATTAAATTACGTACAATAGGAAAACGGTGGGACCAAAATTTTTGTTCGTTATATACCGAGTTCGCTATAACGGGGTTTGAATGTATACAATGCTGTAAACAAGACATTGATTTAAATGCTTTAAATCCGTAAAAGATTTCTTTAAGTATGTTTATAAAAAGAAATTGGATAAAACATTTATAAACATTTACTTTTTCGGGGATCGCGTAACACCATCACTTTTACCAAATACTTTTACCAAACAATATGAAAATAAATATGAAGGTAATATAAATAACTTTCATGGAGGGAATAAAAACTTATATTGTCATCATATACATTAACTGGGAAGAGTAAATACGCAAAACAACAGTAGTATGCAATTTCAATCCCTTACAGTGAGATTTTAAAAAGGACTGATGACTCACCAGGAGAAGCCTTGTCCAACATCGGATATTAATTTGCTTAATTTTGTTGGCCGGTCTCTTTTAATCACCGTAAGTGCAGCTCGGAGCGAATCATTTTCTAAATTGAAAGGTTTTTGAGACTTTCTCTCTGCAAGCGCGCTCAGAAAAAGCCCTTCCCCGTGCTTTTGTGTGTGCGATATTTCTCCCCACTCCCCTTATGTGAAGTGTCCATTTGTTAATAGCAGAGAGAACCGACAACGATGATGAGAATTCGGTTTTCCACTTGGGCAACGAAGAAAGAAGAGGGAAATAAAAAAAAGAGAGTAAAATAGAGTAAACTTCTTCACGGTTTGTGGATTCGAATAGCAACACCCATTTGTAACTGTTTTCCGTGGTTAAACATGAATGTATCAAAATCTCCCTAACTCCCATCAAGTTCTCATCAAAGGGTACAAACGTGGCGATGAATCAGATTTAATAATGGCAGAGATGTAATGGGTAAAAGGGGGAATACTGTGATTAAAGTGCGTGTCAGACAACAATGATTTTTAGCTCCGAAACGTTGTTGTAATGTAGATGTGCAAGATTGAGTTGAGAGATATTACGATTATAAATGGAATTAAAATGTGAGTATAATATGATAAACAAGATGAGAAAAAAAATCAGTATTGTTTCACATTTAGGTGATGGGAAAAAAACATTTTATCTGTATTTTTCTCTGTCATATATTAAAAAGTGTTTAACTGGAATTTTTTCTCCTTTGAATACCTAAAATTATTTATTTATTTATTTTTTTGTTTTTCCAATACTGAACAGTTTAGAATTTCTCTTCTATAATATATTTGGTTTAAAATGTTGTTATACTATACACGCACTATCACTAGTTTAACATATATACATGCTACCTTCAAAATTCACTCATGTTTTCAACTGAATTTAAAAGCTCTCTCTCTCTTTGTATAAATATATATATATATATATATATATATATATATATATATATATATATATATATATATATATATATATATATATATATATATATATATATATATATATATATATAAATATATAAATATATATCAATTACTAGAAGTGTAACAACATATATAAACAAAAATGCTTTCGGGAGTTCAATACAACATTTCTTTCAGCACTAGACTTTTGTAAAATGTTGCGTGATCAAATGCAAGAAATACATGAAAAATTGTGTAATTTTTATCGACTGAATAAACATTGTACAGATTTAATAGATTTTTCTCTTATAAATGCCATACAATTTTTATTTTACTGAAAAAAATTTAAACAGTGCTTTAATAATTATCTAAAGTGTTTCATAACAGTTCACTGAAATATATCAAACATTATAGCTGTATATATTTTAAACTGAAAAGGGATGACATTTTAAGTATTCTACTTTTATTCATGGTATGACTGGATATATAAATATTTTACAAAATCCATGCAAATAAACAAAGTATCATTCGTTGTGTTTATTTCTACATTACAAATTGTCACTTCGATTCAGATTTCAGAGAGTTTGTCATAGCACGAATATTTTTTTTTAAGTACGGGCCTGTATGTTTGTTATTTACATGTTTTATCTTAATATCATTTGTTGTTGATCAAATAGCTCCTTCGATATGCACCATATTATTTTTATTGATTGTGAATGTTTTCTCCGAAATTACTTTTTATTTATTCAAGTAGCAATTTGAATAGTTTCATTTATTTGGTTTTTTTAAATCATTTTAAAATTTTTTTTTCCTTTAGATAATCCTCGCAGAGTAAATTTTTATAAATCAAACTTTGTTATTTTAATTCCCAATTCAAATCGGCAAAAAGAAGGGAAGTATTATTTTTGCGTTCTCTTTCGCCTTATAAAAACTAATTTTGAATGCATTCAACAAATTATGAATTAGTATTTTCATCGGTTTATTCATAATCTTTAAAAATGTTTTTTAATTTAAAAAAAGGAACATATAGCTTTGTTTTAGATACTTTTATGTTTCTTATTGAAATATTTAAAATAATTTTGTATTCATATGGCTGTTAAACTGTGAGTTTACTTACAGTCGTTTTGATTAGTGTCATAGCATAATAAAGATATCATTTTAGTTCTTAAATCATTGCGTTTAAGCTAAATATTTTAAAAATGAGATCTTTTAAGACCCTTGATTTTAATCCTAATCAAATGATATCATGGATAATTAAGTCTACAAAAGATTTAAGCAAAGGATGCCATGGGTACATTAAGCCTACTTTTTATGATTAAATTATTTCCTCTCATTTTATTAAGTTAAATATTTATAAAGCAGATTTTGATTAGTCAGGAAACTTACTAAAATATCTTTTCGTAAGAAAACATAAAAATAGACCGATGAAACCGCAGACAGAATTCAGCAGTATTTATTTTCGTATTGAGGCTGCACACGTAAAGCTGATTCTAAAGCTGATTCTTGGATTTCCTAATTTTTGCTTCCTTGTTTAAAAAAAAAAAAAAGATTTACACAGTTGATTTTTATCCAATTAATGTTTGATTACATGAATTAAGATGAATCAAATCAAATAAATTATAATTTTCACTTAAAATATGTGTAATTTAGTAAGCACTTTCCTAAGTATAGCACTTAGTTACGGATAAAACTTCAAATATCTGCTTTAGCTCGGAGCACTTTTTTCAAAAATATACAGTACTTATTAAGGGGGCATAGCACCTTAAAGCTTGATGATATGACTATAAATATGGTCTAATTCTAATCCCCAAAACTCAAATAATATTAGAAAAGGAAATTTTCTTTCTTTATACATATAAAGTACATATCTTTAAATATGTCACATATAAAAATGGACATTATCAATCTATAAATAATTATAAAATTCTAAACTGCTAATTTGAAAATTATTTATAGATTTATAATTTACATTTTTATATATGACATATTTAAAGATATGTATTTTATATGCATAAAGAAAGAAAATTTCTTTTTCTAATATTATTTCAGATTTTAGGGTTAGAATTAGACCATATTTATTGTCATTTCATCGAGCTTCAGGTTCTTGTGACCCCTTAGATATATTTTTAATTGAAATCTGATATAAAAGTATAAAAACAAATATAATTTTCGTAAAAATTTCATTTACATTATACAATTCATTAATAAAATTTATTAATACAATTTCATTAATACAATTTCATTAATACAATTTAGGGCCTACACTAGAGACCCTACACTCAATTAAGCTGAAAAGAAAAGCAGTTTTACGGTCCTAAAAGACTCGTCTTTGAAATAGAGCAATAAAAAAAAATTCGAAATTTTGCACCAAAACAGCCATTTCAACGTAGGCAGATACCTAAAAATTTTCTAATGGAAGTGAAGTCGTGAAATAATTACGTTTAGAGTCTCTTGTGATATTTTCGAACCTCATGAAAATACTGCCAATATTAAAAGACTTATATGTTTCTGAGTAATATGGTCCTCATTAAAAAGAAAATATTTAGGACTTAAACTTAATAGACTTCTCTGTTGTCCTGCCTAGTTTGAATTTTCATCAGACAGTGATAGACACACATACTCTCGGAAGTATATGAAATTTAATAAAGTATCCATTTTCTGTGATACGTTAATTATCTTTATTCATTTACACAAAATGAATGCTATTGATACATTTCATAATTCTTTATGTATTCAAATAAAAATGTTTTCAATGTTTCAGCATTCAGTCGGTAAAATTTTCTAATTGTAGTATACCTCACACCCCTATCCTCAGTACCCTGCTTTCTATGATCTGTTCCATCGAAGTTCATCCCACTTCTCTTTTGTCAATGAATAACTGCCACACGCCGACAGCTTTAAATGGGTTGAAACGAGTACCCACGGTGAGAGAGAATGCGTTTAACATGCCATTTGTCTTTCCGCTGATCGACTGTGCGAGACAGGTCCACGGATGATGACGTCAGCACATCTGTGACGAACATGCATGTTTTTTGTACTGCCACTAATCGCTAAATGGGGTATTTGAAATAGGATTAGATAAATTAAATAAAAATAGATTTTTAATTCAGTAAACGAAGGTTTAGTCATCATAAGAATTTTACTTTTAACACTGATAACAGTGAATTTGTTGGACATTTTTCATTATAATTTGTAATTAAAAAACGAAATTTGATATTTTTTCGTTTCAAACGATCATCGGGTAATATTTTTAATCATTTATTTAAATAAATCAAAATTATTACTTTTGAATATCCTAGCCTACGTATCAATAGCATGATGTGAAAGTTTTTGTTGCAAAAGAAAAGCAGTTGTATTTTAAAGCCAAATTGTTAATGGAAAAGCAGAGGGATATTTTTGCTGCAGTCTTACATTTGAAAATTAAGTATCAAATTTCAGTTTAAAAGAAACATAAATTTCTCTCTTTGGTTAAGTGTTTTGTGGTTTCCACTTTGCATTCACGAATATTTAGAATTCTATAAATAATCCATTGTCTATTTCTTAGAATTTCTGTACTCCCCCTAACTCTTGTATAAGATTTCAGGGAAGGTATGTGCTCTCAGAAAGTTTCTAATTTATTTAATCTTAATTTCATTTTAATACTTTATTCATCTATGAATAAAGTATAAAGAATGAAAGAAGAGATATAGAAATTTGTTTTAAGTAATTTGTGTTTAAATCAGATTCATGAGCACCACTGGTTTTGAGAATTTATGTCGTTGTATTTTTTGTGTAAATATCCAGAATGAGGTAGAAAGAATTCAATTTTCATTCTTCTAATTTTCTTTTCAAAAACAAGCCTCATTTAAAATAAGGTCACGTGCAATATTGTCTTATTTGAATATAAAATTTAATGATAATTTTCTTTAAATTTATCAGAATATTTTTTCTTAGACGATTTAATAATTTACTATCTACTAAAATTTTTGCAGAAATTTTCTCACTACTCAACAAAATTTCCTTTTATCTATATTTCTAACACTATAGCTACAGTTGATGTTTTTACACAGTATGTTTAGATTTAATTTTCAATTTGTTGCTACTAGAACTTGTAGCTTTGTGAACTTAAACTGGAAAGTAATTATAATTGATTTACTCATTAATAATCGTAATTCAAACAACAATTCTATGGGATGGCAGCCAAAATCATACAAAAGCATATATACGAAGTGGTTGCATCAAGAGTCGCTAATTACCATACATTTCTTCCCAACAAAGCAAGGAAGGCCCCTTTTTTTAAGAGTTTCTAAACAAACTTAGATTTTTATTTGTACCAACTTACATTACAACCGCGTATGAATAGAGCCTAAGACACGCGGAACAGAAAAAGGGGAACTGAAAAAAAAGAAAATTCCCAGCTTCCCTTTCCACAAATCGGCAATTACGAATAACATGTCCATTATGGGACTCCTCCGTACTTCATCTAAGTCTCTTTCAACTTGGATCTATTCCAGACGCAAACAATGCACTGTGTAATAATTTGTTTGCGCTGAATGTAGCTGGCGCGCAAATTTTTATGCGTGTTGTAAACACCGACTATAAAGCCAACTATCTGTAAAATTACTCATCGGGAATTGTGAAGGGTATTTGCTCTCGGTCAAAATCAGATGTGTGCAATCACAAAAGGGGATAAATATATATATATATATATATATATATATATATATGAGAGTTGGCTTTTATTTCGAAACTGAGTATGAGAAGGAACACTAATTTTGTTTATGGGTTTCGTTTAATATTTTTTTTTCTTCTCCCTGAGACAATATGTCTGTCAGCATTTCTCGCTTTTGGCCGGGACACTGTAAAAGCTTTTCTCTGATTCCGATCTCTCCATGCGGAAGAATCTTAAGTTGATGTAACATCACTGGGTATCAAAAATTTTTCGATTGAAGCCATTCGTTGTAATTTTTTATTAATTTGTTTGTTTTAGGGCCCGGAATGTTCATCTATTAATGGTGTGAGTTATAATGGAAAAATGCATTTGGAAATGTTCCATTGAGAGATATGTTCAAGCTTTGTAGAAAATTTTAAGTAATAGATAGGAATTTTACATCGACCTATCGCCTATTTAATCATCTTATTTTGCTTGAAGGGAAATTTATAGTGCAATTTGGGATTTGCTCCATATTTGAGTCGCCTGGATAAAATTTTCGAATTATTTTTTTAATGTATATATTTATATTTATTTCTTTTATTTGAAATGAATTTGGGTCATGTAACCCGATAGCATTTCACGTTTAATTTACGTAGTTATTTCATGATCTTATCATACCTTCATTATGATTAAAATAAAAATATATTATTTAATTTTGTAGTTATTGAAAATATATTTTATTTAGTATTAACCACTTTTAAAATTTAGTTTGATAAAGGGAGAAATTTCATAGGGACATCATCATTGCCTTGAGGGTTGAGTTTCTTTTTCTAACAGTGTAAACTATTCATAAATGCAAATGCCCTACGGTAAATCTTTCTGGGGAAAAATCACTGTTTAAATAACACTGCAATAAAATATGATTTTTCCTTTCTAAAATTTCAAACAAATGTTGTAAAAATGATTGGTAATGCCAAAAAAAATGCTCTCAACTTCTGTAATCGATTCGTTAATTTTTATCACATGTACACATAAAGAAAACTGGATAAGACCACCTTCAAAATACTTATATAATACAATAAATATTTCAAATTTTGAAACAGACTCTTGGAATTTATTGGACATTAAATTCAGAAATTCTTAGAGTACGTTAAAGGATATCGCTCTTCTTGAGGCCATCTATTACGTAGGCTGACATTCTAAGGGAGCTATTCGTCAGCTATTTAGCATTACAATAATCTAAGTGCAGAACAGGGTCAATATCCTTTCTCTGAAGCTCAAGTATTTGTCAAACACTTATCCCTATATATAATAGTGTAGGTTTAAACGTCCATAGTTTAGGATATAATTTATACAGCTTAAAATAGTAATTCATGGAATAATACAATTTATATGGTTGTTATAACCAGTTCAAAATATGAAATTACTTATCAGTGTTGATTTTAATGATTTGCAATCTCTAATTTTTACAATATATTATACTCTCTGATTAATAGTTTACAGCAAAAAAATTTTTAATGTTAACTTTCAAAATATCAGATCAATATTACTGTTGAAACTAAATATTCGTAGCCGTTCGTCAGTTTAGGCAAACTAAAGAAATGTTCATTTTATAATACAAGAAAAAAATGTATTGAATATGAAAGTGCTCATAATTATAATTTCCCCTTGTTAAATCTTCTATTGAATTGGAGGAGGAAATTTGTAGTGACATAAACCTTTGCAGGACATTTAGAATTCCAGTCCTTTGTAGTTATCAGAAAATTCATACTGATGTTGGTAATGTAATTCATGTAAATAATGCATAGGACCTGTAGTCAATTAAAAAAAATCAATGAACAGAATAAACAACACTTAATGATAAATTTTCTCTGTGATAATAAACAAATATCAGTGGGCCCTGTTTTTTAAATGACCTAAAACTTTCTTCATAATTTGAAACAATTCAGATGATCAGATTATATACGAAAATGTGATCTATTCTTCATCAATTCAAAATAATATTAATGCTTTGTTCATGGTATTCTTCTTATGCTAAACTTCAATGTTTATTGTTCAGAGAATTTGTTGGCTCCAAACTCCTTTCTTTCAATTAATTAATGCTAAAGTGTTAATGAAAACTGTTCGCATGTCAAAATTTCATTCTTTGCCGTCATTGCATTGACAGCATATTAACTAATGTATTACACGTTTCTTTTCCTCCAAAGAAATTAATCAACAAAAGCAAGTGAAAACTATTCACGGTATGCAATTCTATTATTCAAGATGAATATCTCATCTAAAATATTCACGGCATTTTTTCTTTTTTTTTTCCAGTGGTGACTAATAAGCAAATTCTTCGAAGCGTGAGACATTTTGGGACAGTAGGATGGGTGTCCTTTGTATGGTTTTCCTGCATTACACGTGGTAAACCTTTGTCGAGTATTACGGAGGGAAGCCACATAATGAAAACCGGTTTAGACAGAAAGCCGTAGAAATGAACTGGCATCTGTTTTCACCACTTCGACTGTCTAATAACACATTCTATTCCTCTGTGGAAGATATTTCGCATGAGAGGCTTATCTGAGTTTGGATTTTGCAGTACTTTAGTAACATAAGTAATTACTAGCAGAAAAAAAATGCTGGTTGGGAACATTGTGAGATGCATGTTTTATGGATTTGTAATCCACAAAGAAAGTATTGCAAACAGCATTTCTCTCTTGAATATATACAGGCAAAGTAAATTTGTTCAGCATTTTTCAGTGCGTTTTTTGTGTTTCTGATTTTGGAACTCTATTTCGATTTCCATCTTCCTATGGCTTTCAAAATAAGAGTTTCTCGCATCGTAAGGGTAACATAAATGAATAATGCATCAATCTACAGATCGGAAGATCCATCTTTTGTAACTTTGGCAGCCGATAGTTACGAAGTCATCACTTGTCTTGATGAACGTAATAAATACAACTTCCGTTAAAATAAGTTCCTAGTACTCCAGTTATCTGAATTTGAAGTTATTGATTATAAGTTATATAGGTGTTTCAAAAGATTGTATAGAATTGTTATTAACCACAAAAGGTAAATAGCAACAGAGAAACAGTTTTTTTATGATGCAAGTATAGCTTGATTCTAGAAGTTTTGTTGCAGAGAGTTAAATTTTGATTTGAGTGATAAAAGGGTAATTCAGAAGACATTGCATCTATGAGCAATTTCCCGCCTAACTACGATGCACATATCAAGCGTAACTGTAGCAATGATGGTAGTTATTCTGGTACGCAGATTATCAATGCTTGCTGGAAGAACAATTTATGATTTTGAATTTTTGTTTGATATAATTTTACTGGAATACTGTATTATTGACTTTCTAAGCCTTCAGTTCAAACATTTCGGTACAATTTCAACATTATCGTAAACATTTTCCCTTCCCATTGACCTTAGATATCGAATAGAACAGCCTGTTTCTTAAAAGTTTTCGTATTAATTGTAGATCAGTGATTCTCAAACTTTTTATATCTGGGCTCCCCTCTGGAGGATCTTTAGACCCTACGCCCCCTCCAGGTACCCGAAAACGTTACTAACACTATTAAAATGCGTTCTACACTTATTCTTTTCTAACCATCAACCCCCACCCCACCCCACCCCATTCCCTTAATATCATGCCTTCCCAAGGGGGAATGCTCCCAGGTTCATAACCAGGACTGTAGATCATCCTTCTTCGTGGCGTTTTTTTAACCATACTCTTTACATAATTTCATGTGCTATAGATTTGATTTCCCGTTGCCAAAACACCCAACATAGTCACCCTATGTAAAAGTGGCAAAGCTTTCTCTTGCAATGTTATTACCCCCTTTTGAAACATCCCATGTAACATATCCGAGTATTTCAGCCAATGATATAACACTGTCAGGATAATAAGTTTTCGGTTCACTTGATCTCAAATACATGTTTTGGTTTTACATTTAACCCAAATACATGTTTTGGTTCTTGCACTTGAACCCAAATACATGTGTTGGTTTTAAAGTTCCTAATATCTAATTCACACTCTGTCTCAATCTCTATTTACATTACATTATCCTGGGGCTTTTCTCTCATCAGAAATGTATCTTTAAAGGAACATCATTAAAAACAAAATTCATTCTATCTCGATTTTAAAAAGTAACACAAGTTTGCTCATCATATAAACCATAAAAAATAAAAATAATATTTAATTTTCATTTAATGCTTTACCTTTTTTGTCCATAAGATTTCATGATTTTATTTGAGTGTCCAATCGCAACTCAGTTGTCCTAAAATAGATATAGAAAAAAATGGGGAAAAATCATTTCACTAATATTATAAAAAATAAATTATATGAAAAGACATCTGTTTTTGACTTCTGTTTTATTTACATAGCATTTTTTTCAGGACAACTTATAGAAGATTTTTCTTTCAAATTTTGACTTGGAGGTTTTTAATATTAATGCATTCAAAGTACTAGCCTAATGAATAAAATATGTACCTTACCTTTGAAGTAAAATAAGTATTTGTAAATGAAAAGAAACTTTGTAAACAAAGAATTCACAAACAACCTATTGTTTTCATTGTAAACACTGAGAAAACAGATTAAAGAATGTAATTAAGAAAAAAGGTAAAAAATAGGATAAAATGCCATATAAATTCTTTCTCGTTAATTTTTAATTTGAATTAGTAGTTTGTTCAAGACCAAGGATTTTAAATTTACTGACATGCTTTTGAAATATAGATAGCAACCAATTTTTTGTATTATATCTGAATTTAGATTAGATGAAAGAAGCGAGAAAATGAATGTTTTCTGTCTTTTTACTAATTTCTATTAGAACAATATATTATGCAGCTTATTAAATTATAATTGTTAATTTAATAAGCTGCATAATATATAATCCAAGAATACTCGTAATTTATTTCTTTGTGGGAAAAATTAACTGTAAATAATTAATTTTAAATAGTGTCAGACCTATTTATTCCGTTGTAAGTAGATTGCCATCCAACGATAAATACCTGGTTACGTTCAGTTAATGTTAAACTTTATAAATCCATGTAATGCTGAGTATTTAGATTACTCTCTCACAAGCATGCATGAGGGGTATCTGTTTTTGATAAGAGTCAAAAACCTTGTACTTTCATTTAGTTTAACAGACACGAAGTTCATTATAATTATGTAAGCTGAGTCGCACATATGTTTTTCGCCATATTGTGAGAAAGACGGTAACGTCAAAGTATGATAGTTGTTAAGGCAATTCCTAAGTTGACTTCTGTGATTTTCAATATCGAAGTTAGGAGATGGGGAATTTTGAAGATGTTTTACTATTGCGGCTTTTAGTAACCGTTTTCCAAAATTCTTTCATAGAAATGAGGTGTGATTATGTCTCATTATAAAAGAATAAATATCTCCCCCTATTTTTGTCTCCATTTTAATCTTTATTTATTGAAGTAGTCCTTTCCTCGTATTTCTCTGTTCATGATAGTTTCTAAATCCAAACAGGTATTTATTGTTTAAAACAATAACTACAGTATTTAATAGCGTTAATACTAGGAAATAAGGAAAAAAATCCCTTTGATTTCCCCAATTCAACTTTTAAAAGATATATTTTTAATTATTTTTACAAGTCATTAACAGTCTGAACGCTAAAAATGCCAGGATTCGTCCTACCGTTTCGAATAAACTCCGAGAGTCCCGAAGTCAAGTACAAACGATTACATCCAGCCTCTGGAAATGCACCTTTTAAAACTGGATTTAGAACTAAACTAAAACAATCAGTTCCCCAAACTCCGAATTATTCCGAGGGAGGGCGAAACAGAACGAGCGATGGGTGTTTAATTTCGCCCTTACTGCTGGACAACTGGACTCTGTGAAGTGCACATTAAGGGAGGCGGACAGCCATTAAATCGAGGTCAATCAACGATACTGACGTCGCCCAAAGAACAGTATATATTTTTTTCTCTCTTTCTTCCTCGGAAGTGGTGTGTATAGCAGGAAAAATATATTCTTCGGTAAGTGATCAGTGACTGGTGAAATTGAATAGGTGGGGTGGGGGGTCATTTACGTATAATAGAGGATAGGAAACATGAGAATCTGAATTTAAAGAGTATATGTTTACAAAAGTCTTATTAAAACAGGACGTTTTGAATATTTAAGTGGTGTTTTTCTTGTATTCAACTTTCGCATGGATGTATTACATCTCAATTAATGGTTAAAAATGTATGCTGTAAGATGACTAAAAACAGGCAACATTTACACTGAATTTTTTTAGAAAGTCTGTAAAAGGTAAAGTAAAATAATGAATGTCCCCAGAATAGCATATATTACAAAGTTGGAAGGAGAGTGTTGTGTTTAATTTAAACTTTCTTCCCGCTGGAAGATCTTAAAAATTCAATTGGAAAAATTTAGTGTATTAGTCTTGTTTATGTTTTCGTATCAGCTGTCATCCTATAACATTTCACCCATGTTTTGTAATCCAGTTATTTTCACGGTAACTTTTTAAGATAGCCACATGTGGGCATGGTTAGAAAGCTTTGCAATTGTAGGAATGTTATTCCTGGTTCAAGGAATACAGTTGCGTCATCCCTTCCTGTTGGTAAAATCGAGAATTGTTTTTTTTACTCTTCATCATACATGCAATACACATTGAAACTTATGTCAGACCCAATACTAGAGTTTATAATGTAATTCCTATTAAATGACGAAACTTAGATAAAACTGATGGGCACTCTTAGATAAAACTGATGGACACTCCACTCCATCCCACTTTCTTCGACTCTTTCAAATTGAAGAAGGTCCAGGACACAAAATGATTCAAATTTTCGAAAAAAAAATTTATTGCATTAAAATATTTTGTGTTATTTTCCACATGGCCGAATAGCTAGGGGGCTGGCATTCGGTACCGGAGTCTGTGGGTTCGAGTCCCACTCTTGGCATGGGTGTTTGTAGCCGTTCGGAATCGGCTTTAAGCTGTAGGTCCCGGTCTAATTAGCCCTCGTGTAGCAAAAAATGACCGTAGCGCTCCAAACCAAACCAAACCAAACCAAACCACTTAAAATGACGTTTAGATCATGTTTCTATCTTAATTAGAACAGGAGATAATAATTTTTTTCCCAGCATTCTAATAGCAGCCAATGTTTGTTTAAACCTTTAAATGCGTTTTTCTGCATGATGGTTTTTTATCTCATTCTCGTCTTCAAATTGTTATAAGTCAAGAACCATCAAAGATAAATGGTTCAAACTTGAGACATGTATTTTTCAATTATTTTACTTTAATTTTGATCCAGAAAATTTGAAAAAATGTTTACTTTTGGAAATATCATTTTTTAAAAATAAGTTACATAATTAATTTTTTTTCATTTTTGCTCTAAATTTTAATTTAAAAAAAATTAATATTTAAAAAAACACTGAATTAAAATTAAAACTTATATATTTCTGTTTAATTAAATGAAAAATTTTGAAATTTGACAAATAATATTTCGAGTTATAACAATTTTAAATTACCTCACTTTTTACAAAAAATTTAAATTTAAAAATTTTTTAAAGCTTTATGAGAAGTTTTATGATGTGATTTTGTTTACAAATTATATGGTTAACCATCACAAAAAATTCAAAATTTTGACTCATTGAATAATATTTTTTTTTAAAATATGTCCCGGAGCCCCATAAAATAACGAGGTCATCACAAGTTGCTAACTGGAGTACTATTTAACAGACTGGTAACAGCATGGCACTAAAGAGTGTTGAGGTGGGTCCACTCTCGTATTGTTTAGCAATATTAGTGTTAAGATTTGTATCATAATTGAATAAGTGTGCTAGAGGATCTGTATCTTATCGAAGTATAAAAATTATAAATGCTCATACATACCCATGATCCTTTTTGTCAATTTTTACCAGAAAATTAATAGAAAAAAATACATCATCAGATACGGCAGTGTGGATGTTTACCATAGCTTGGCTATAAACACAACATGGAACTAATCACGCTGATATGCTGCATATTAGTGTGCATGCTAAACTTTTCAAAGATAAGTAGACGGAAGTTTGAAAATATGGACTTGCTTCTATGATGGTCCTACACGATAAGTGAGACCTGATTATTTATCAAATGTGGAGGCTGCGTATTCTTTTTAAAATATAACTGAAATAGTATTTATAATCACATCTAATACAATATAATTTAATGATTTTATGTAGGAGTTAATATCAGTTAATTTGCGACCAACAAGAGTTGCATAAATATTAATCAACATAAAATACAAATAAAAATTAATTATTCCAGATAATTTGACCTTTTTTTATCCCTTACTTTCTAAAAATGAAACATTTTTTTCAAAATATACGACCTATCATAACAATTACGTATATAATTGCACATTCAAAAATTTCAAAATAACTCTCCATAAGATTTTATCGTGTATTATACTCCGAAATCGCATTCTTTAATTCATAAATGCAAGTAAGTTTGAAATTTCTAATCTTAATATAACTTTTATCAATTATTTCAAAAATGCATTTTAGCAAAATTCGAAACTTGTTTACGTATATTCAAGCAATAAATTAAATTGAATTTTCCTTTCGTATGTAAAATATGCACGTGTTCATTCGGTCAAAAATCTAAGCAATAATTTCAAATGACACATAAATTATAAAGAAAAAAAAACCTAGAAATTCCAAAAGCACTTTATTAAAATATAATAAATATATCAATTATACTTTTATATTTTAAACTTACTCCTTATTTGGTGACATTTCGATTCGAAAACTTTTATTTCAATCGTTATATTGAATTTAATATCGCTAAAATTATCGCGATAAATTGAGGACAGTAAAATAGCTTCCTACCGAAGTCCGTTATTTTCCAAAAATTCCGAAATTCTTTCGTTCCAAGTACGAACAGCAGCCGCATAAAGAGCACCCTAATCAAAAAGAATCTCTTTAAATATAGGCTCACGAGGATTCCTTATTATTTGGTGAGTATTATTAACATAATTTGCATAAAAATGAAATTTTCAGATCGGATTACGGTAAAAGGTAATTCCTGATTCCGAGTAAGTGACATTAAGACTTTCATCGTTTATTCCTTTAAAAGAGTACTTTTCCCCAAAAAGAATTTTCGAGATTTTCATCATGAATTAGAATAATTATGTATTTTTAAGAAAATCAGTTTTCTTCTTTTCGTTCATAAATTTGTAGCATAGAATTCTTATCAATGAATGTTATCAAGCATGCATTTTCGCTCACAAGTATGAATATTTTATTTATTTGTCTGAGTTAGGGTATTCCCATGTAGTACAAGTAAGGTACTTTTTTAGCTTTTTATTCAATTAGTTTAATTTAATATGTGACAACACATTTAATTAAACATTAATTAAAAAATCTGTTCTTTATCCAAACTCTGCTATATAAATATATATATATATATATATATATATATATATATATATATATATATATATATATATATATATATATATATATATATATATATATATATATATATATTATATATATATATACATATACATGCACATACATACATACATATGCTGTACTACATATATATATATAGTTGACAAAGTTGTAAGTGAAAAACCAGTATAATCACTAAACCACTACAGCCAGGAACCAAAGGCATGAACAGATAAGTGAAAAATATGAATAGAATTGTGAAAAATAGGTTTTTAGACAGTACCTTGTCTTCAGCGGTGCCAATACTGTCTAAAAACCAATGGATCGTTTCTAATAAGTATGATCTGAGCAATAAACACACTTAGACACCGTACAATTCATATGAAACAGAAGAAGGAATAATCAGTGGCTTTATCAAATATCACCAAAATCGGCGCCAGACAAAGTGAAAGTTAAGTTTAGGAGACCGCAAGTAGACTGACGTCACAAACATTGCAACCAAGGATCCAATGGAATCACTTTAGAAGACTTACTGTGTTACTGTTTTATTGGAAACAATAACCTAAGTTAACTTAGACTTTTATTATGACTAAGAGTTATTTATTATATATATATATATATATATATATATATATATATATATATATATATATATATATATATATATATATATATTAAATCATATTGCACTTTTTATAGAATTCCTTTTTATTTTAATTGAATTTCATGAAATTCCTTTTTAGAATATTCGTATTATTTCCCTGCTAGTCTTTTTTATGTTTATATAAATGCAATAGAAATTATCTAAGTTTCAAAAATTGGAATTGATGGGAAAGACCATTGTTCTTCAGTGGATTTCGGGTCACTGTGGACGAAGTGGCAACGAACAGGCTGATGAGCTGGTAAAGAAGGGTGCTAATGTAACTCATGAGATGGTAGTGAAGGGTGCTACAACTCACACGTGATAATGTCCCATTTTGCACGATAAAACGTCTTATCAAGAATTCTATATCTTTCCGACATCACGAAGATTTGAGGGCTCGAACTGCTTCCAAAATTTGGAGGTTTTTAGAGCAAATCCCCATATCTAACTGACCTCGCCACGAGGCGGTTGCAATTTTTAGACTCTATTCACAGCATGACTGTCTGCCTGGACACCTTTTTAAGGGGAGTCATCCCCTTTACATAAGTTGAAAAGACAGAATTTTTGCTGTTTGTTCGAACTTCTATAATTTTTTTTGATATTGTCCATTATATATGAAGTTTTCAGTATTAGTTCTCTAAACTTTATAGATTATGTTCCCTGAATTAATTTTATTACAAGTAATTAATAATTTTATTTATGAAGTAATAAGTGAGTGTATTTTCTGAAAATTTCAAATTTATACTGATACATTGCGCGCAGACTTACAAAGTTTCAATAATAATTTTTGCATTTTTGTGATATAAAAGCATTAAGTATATTTCTAAACCTATTTAAATTTTAAAACACAAAAAAATATTTACTCCAGGACAATCAGATTTAAAAAACTGAAAAAGCACATTAAAATTACAAGTCAAATGCTATAAATTCATAGTAAAATAATTTTTTAAGAAAAAATTAGGTGCATATTTTTGGTAGCATCGTTATACACCTCTCCTGAAAATATGAAAGCAATATCTCCAGAAGTTTCCTTTATATAGTGCGCGCAAGCATGAAAGTGATCATTACGAGAAAAAGTCTTTTAAAGTTCCCACACTGGTTAATGTTTCCATTGGAACTGCTTCTTTCATGTCGTAGTTTTTAATGTTCTATTTGGAATATTTTAACGCGGTTTGTTTGAAATGATTCAGAAATATTCAAATATTCTAAAAATGCAAAAAAATAAAATTCTATTTTTTTGAAGGTTTAAAGGGGATGGCTCCCCTAAAATTGGTGTCTTTCCAGACCCCAATTGTACCCTTTGCGGGGTCCACGTCATTATGGATGGCCACCATATTCTTGACTGCCAAGCGCTCCGTGGGGATTTTCTTGGTCGAGCGGTACTGGGAGGCAAGAAGTCGAATCAGAGAATGGCTCTTTCTGTACCTCGTTCTTTGTTGTGTTCATTTGTTATTCATTATGTGAAGTCCTTAGAAATAAAATTATTTAAGTTTCAGATGCTTTTAGGTAAAATATTTATATAAGAAACATTGCATCTAGTCATAAAAATGCTCGGAACAGTTCTTTTTATAAAGCAGAAAACAGCGTTGCTATAACTTTGCAAATCACACAGAAACACATCTTGTTTTAAATCTATAATTTTATCTTAGTTATCAATAACCAATGAGACTGCTGAAACTTTTGCAAATTTTTTCACCTGCCATGATTTAACACTTAGCAGACATATTAAAGATTTATGAATTGCGATAAGGTCATTAGTAGTTTTTAACTAAGGGATTTTTACTACTTAATGTGGCACTTGTTATGTCCCATAATGTTTAAAACAAATTTGGTATTTTAATGTTCAAAATTATTTTATTTTTTTCGATTTTCATATCATTCTGAAACTGTTTCACCTGATTTATTTTATATAAACTCACTCTTCCGTATTTTCTTTTAACGCAGAGATTGAACCATCTGAAAATTTAATTTTGGGTAGTAATTCTTATTTTAAATACTCAGCTGCTTACGTTTAGCAAAATTTATCAGTTTTTAAGTGTCTATCTATTTATTTCTGTTTTAATCACAAATATTAGAATTTTCCAGGGTAATGAAATGAAATACTATCAAAGTGAAGGTTGCATTAAAATATATATTATTTTTAATAAGTTTCTTAACAACTCTTAAAAAATCAAGACTTTGGCAGTAAAATTGTATTTCTTAGTTTATTTATGTTTAATATCATGATTATACATCAAAAAGTATAAAGGGTGATACTGATCATCGTCCTTTATTTGGATGATAACGGGTGACAAGGGTTGATCAATATTTAAAAAAAATCTTAAATTTTATTTTTTTACAAATGCCGGTTATTTGGTCACTAGGCCATAAGAACCCAAAAAAAAATCCTTACTTTAATTTTGAATTTTAGATTACATTAAATTTTAAAAATTAAGAAAGGATATTTTTTTGCATCATCATAGTCATAGTATTTTAGAACAAACACGTCATTTTTCCTGATCCATTCTTTACAACGTAGTAATTGTTACTCATGAGGATATAATTAATAGTTTTTAAGAAAAACATTAAGCAAAAGCATAAATATTCTCAGTTTCATCCTCAATAAATATATTGACAAGGTTTGCCTTTAAATGTACTTTTACTGCCAACAAACCGTTTCTCTAAGAAGCCAAATTTATTGTATCTTACATCTTGGAGGGTTTTGATTTAATCCTAGTTTAACAAACACTGATTTGTACCATCATATTTGTACCATCATATAGTACCATATTCATAGCACATTTCCACCATCATATTCATCACATTTTTGCACCATCATATTTCATAGCATTTTAGAACAAATGCGTCATTTTTCCTAATCCATTCTTTACAATGTAGTAATTGTTACTCATGTGGAAATAATTAATAGTTTTTAAGAAAAATATTGAGCAAAAGCATAAATATTCGCAGTTCCATCTTCAATATATTGGCAATGTTTGCCTTTAAATATACTTTTACTGCCAACAAACCTTTTCTCTAAGAAGCCAAATTTAACGAACCTTACATCTTGGAGGGTTTTGATTTAATCCTAGTTTAACAAACACTGATGTTCCGATAGAATAATGCTATCTTTAATCTGATCCTTTGGTTTTTTTAAAAAATCGTAAGAGTTCAATAGATTTTTATTCCTTTGGACTGGAGTATAATCTTTCGAAAGATCACAGAATCCGAGGAAGGTTTATGACAAGTAAAAGAATTTAGAGTTCTTCCAACATTCTTTTTGAGATTAATTCTAACGATGCTTTCTACAAATTAAAAGCCTTATTTTGAGACGGAAGTATAATAAAAAGTTCCTTAGGAAATTCATTAAATTTACAGTACTATATTACGTCCTGGAGACATCAGTATCATTTAAACTAAAAATAGGAGGCATATTCGGAAGCTAAATTTTTATAGCATAGATATTTGACTATGAAACTGACTTGAATCATGAACTATTCTGAACAACATTAATGCAAACAGTCATCAAATTACTTAATTATTTTGGTGAGAGAAATGATTAGCAAAGACTTTGAAGCGCATGTTCTCTTATGCCCCAAGGATGCCATGTACTGATTATATCGAACAATTAGGTATATCCGAAGCGATGTTAATAACAGCTAAATCTGATATACACCAATTTGTAAAAGTGCAAAAGTACTTACTGAATCAAACTGTTTTCAAACGTCCATTAATTTGCATATAATCTAGACACGCAAAGGTATATAATGCATTAAAATCTCGCATTTACATGTTGGGGAAGTCTAATTGTATTTACATTGTATGCGTCTCAACTGAAGTGTATCTAACATAAGTTATTAAAAACTATATATTTTAATTTATGTTTTTGATTGCTTTTAGATTTTAACACATGTTTCATTTTTTGAGAGGGGGTAATAACGTTTGGGAAATTAAAAGTTAGTTTTCTCTTTTATAGATACTTTATTGATTTTTATCAAATTCAGCGAAATAATTCTATTTAACTGCTGCTTGCGTTATTCCCCCTAATTTAAATGAATTATAGATTAAAGTATTCACTGTATTATTTTTATATTTCTCAGGCAAATTTTTACACTGTATGATCAGATATTCAAATATTTCTGATTTATTTTCTCCTCTGTTTTCAGGAGCTACGTTTAAACATACATTATAATTTTGTGTATAATTTTTTTGGCCACTGCGATTCTGATAATAGGATTATTATTTTGGATTCATATTTAGGAATTATATAGATTAAAATGCATAATATCAAATATATAACATTTAAGAGGAATTTAATAAAAACTGTGCAGAATCAATAAATATGTAAGCAAAAAAAATCTATAATTCTCATATCACGATGCAACTCAAATCACCGAAGTTAAAAATATGAATACTTAATCTCATTAATTGGTACTTATCTCTGAGGTCGTCGAATGCAAGAACAAAGCACATACATTTTTTTGTCATACTCGTATTAATTCGATATCCAGCGGAACGGGCGTATTTTCGGTCGAGGTGCATATGTGTGCCATATAATCAGTTCAATAAATCTTAATGCCTGTCGCTAACACACGACATAAAAATCCCTACGAATGTTGCATTATCTTGAGAATTTCTTCGTTTGTATTAAAAAGCACGACACGAGAGATTTATTTATCTCTTTAGATTGGGAAACGATTTTTGCATTCCTGCGTATTCGAAATTATCGTCGAATTCACTAACGATGTCCGCCAACTTCCCCTAAATAAGGTTTTTTTTCTTTCTTCCTTGCTAGAGGAGGGTGAAACAAGAAAGAAAATGTCAAACAAAAACTGGTAATTCCAAGATACCAGGCACAATACAAAACCGATAACCCTTAGCCATGTTTCAAGCTAAAGGTCTTCTCCGTTAAGGGACCTCCACCACTGTAAGGGAGAACCCGAAAACCATCAACTTGAGTTCAATCGGTTGTGAAAGCTAGCCTAATGATTGGTTATTTGGCAAAGCCCAAGTGATCAGGGGAGGGTTCGAAAACTCCCTTCTCCCCCCCTCCCCTTCCCCCCTCCTCCCTTCTGCTCTGACTTCGGAAAATATCCCTTGTCTTTCCATGTAGGGAGTTTCAGAAAAGCTTTTCGGAAGTTCTTGGGAAAACATTTGTTTTCGGATGAGTCTTGTTTTACGACGCAATATAGCTGGGGCGTTTGAGAAAAACGGTGAAAGTTTGTATTTCTCTCGGGATGCGCCACTCCGGAATGAGCTCTTAATTTAATTCATTTGCATTTAGATCGGTTTATTTAAGGCCTTCACGGGACATGAGTGTTTGGTTTAAAGAGATTAGGATGCTTTGCTTGGTTAAATGTTAGTAACCCACAAATTAGAGCTGTCAGGTGAGCTTTATTTGTTGCCCGCGCTTCGGAAAGGAAAGCCAGCCCGGGTGCCGTTAAGATTTAATTGCGTTTAATTGGGAATTTTAATCGCAGATCCATGTTTTGTTCTTGGGAGTTATATTTGTAGTCAGACTTTGCGGAAGTTGATTAGCCTCTGATGTGGGAGGGAAGGAGCAATATTGATTTAGTCTGCTTCTTGAAGCTTTTCGTTTAATCAGATAATCTGTTATTGACTGTTTGACTAATTATGCAGAATTTCAACGAGATGAAATACGGGGACGTTGCAAGACTCCTCAAGTATTTCTTAAATAATGAGGTAGAAACTCATAGTACTATTTGGTATACAAAGATATATTACAGATTAATAATATATCCGTGCTACGAAACATTTTGCTATTAAATATAGATCTTAAAATTATACTTTGTAAATAAAGATCAAGTATTTATCTCCCTAAATTTGCGATATGTCATCTTGTAACTCTATGCTATTGTTTAACTTTTACACACATTGAGGTATTTTCGTACGCATATAATATAAGCAGAAATATTTATAGTTCTAATTCATATTTTAATATGATATGCGATAAACATATATATGATAAGTAATATTTGCGGAATATTATGTAACAACAGAGACCCTCATGGTATGGTATTTACAAAGTACAATACAACGCTATAAACGAGGTCAATACACATGCTATAAACAGAAACATTTATAGTTCTAATACGACAAACATTTATATGATAAGTAATATTTTTGGAATATTATGTAACAACAGAGACCCTCGTTATTTTATATTTACTAAAGGTAAGTTAAAGTTACCCTTATTATGTCCTTCTGGGTGAAAAATTTTACAATTTTTATTGATTACTTTTTGTTCAGCATAAAAGCTAAATTTTGAGTATAGCTTCAAGTCATAAGCTTTTGGATAGTACAAATTAAGAAGATCCAATACTTTTAGATAATCGATTAGTATCATAACCGCATCTACTAGATAATAAACTTAGTTTTGGAGCGTAGGTTAAGAAAAATACCATAGCCTGTGGAGGATATCTGTTGTGGAATCGTTAACTGAAATTTACCAGATTTTTTATAAGATTTCATTATCTGAATTGTATTTCCAAGGGAAGGGGGCATGATTTTTAGGGACGATATAACTAAGCTACTCTAATAGGTATAGAATGTAACTCTATGCTTATCTAATATATTAGAATATGAATTATAACTGTAAATGTTTCTGTTTATAGTATATGTGTATTGACCTCGTTGCATTGTATTTTGTAAATACAATACAACGAGAGTCTCTGTTGTTACATAATATTCCGTAAATATTACTTATCATATAAATGTTTATCGTATATCATATGAAAATATGAATTAGAACTTTAAATATTTCTGTTTATAGTATATGTATACAAAATACTTCACTGTGCATGTCAAAGTTAAACAATAGCATAGAGTTACAAGATGACATATCGCAAATTTAGGGGGGGGGGAAGAATACTTGATCTCTATTTACAAATTATACTTTTAAGATCTATATTTAATAGCAAAAGGTTTAGTAGTACGGATATATTATAAATCTGAAATATACCTTTGCATACCAAAGACGGCAATAAAAGGATATATCTGTTTAGTTAAATTTTTATATCAGCACTTTAGCAATTATATAGCATTATAATGAAGTATAGATTCATAATAGTGTTAAGAGATCTGTTTACATTCTCATTTATTTCTGTTAGCTTGATAAAATACCCAACAAAAGATAAAATGTAGTTAAAAGAAGGGGCATTCTAAATTTGAATTGTTCTAAAAATTGCTGTTATTCTGAACAATGCTGTATCGTTCAAGATTTACGCAACAAATCAGAGCACAGTTAGTTTTGCACAAAAATATTCATCAAGAGAAATAAACATCGCTTCTAAAGATATATCTCAATATCGTTGCATTTTAATTTCTTAAATGTGTACGTTGAGAAATAAAAATGGATTTCACAGCATCAAATTTGAAAAAAAGTTTTATAAACTTTAAAGTGGAAAGAGATTACTTTCAAGTTCTTCTCCACTAAAATATTATTTTTGAGCATGAAAAGGAAACTTTTCCTGAAACTTAAAGAATTTAAATACTATCACATTTTCTCATCATCATTCTCCTCCTTTTCAACAATTTTTAATTTCTAACACCCCATTATATGTGCCTCGGCCTAAACAAAAATTAAAGTTACTTTAAAAAATGAGCGGTTCCCTTTCATGCAAGTGATAATATATAGCTCTACATAAATTTATAATATTAATGCCGTGTAGTTATTCGTTTCATAGTCAGATAACGCAGAAAGCGGCAACGAAAAATAAATATTTTTGCATTTTTATAAATGACTTACTCACGTATTTATGGAGCGGAAATTGCTTTTTATTTAGTGCCTTGATAAAAATAATAAATCTCCTGTCAAAGAAGAAGAACACATTAGCTATTCTGATAAAATTAACTCATCAATGAAATTTCTTTTTCGAGATATGAATGCGGAGGATACACGTGCTCTGCGCATTTTATTAGCATTAGAATTATCTTTTCTACCCTTCATTTCATAAAAGGGAAAAGTAGTTATGAGCATTCCTAACGATAATCTTTTGACAAACTTCTATGCTTTACTCGCAAGGGAGTATTATGTTGACTTATATTTAGTTACATATCTACATATATCTTGCATATTGATAACATTGCATTCACAGTATACTGTGTAGTTAAGAAGAATTAAAGGCTTATGGTAGTCTTGCTTGATATACATATATATATAGTCCTGTACGAACAAACTCAGTATTCCTGGAAACTGGCAAAATAATATTTATGATGGATAAATTATTAACTCAGTTTTATTCATTTTTATAACGCACGTGTTGAAATAACCACAAATGGCCACTGTGAATGCTCAAATTCAAGCATAATATTTCGCTTTAGATTACCAAAATAATAACAAATGCCAAAATAATGAACATTGGAATATTGGAAGGATATCCTAATTACAGACAGTTTGCGAGACTTGACGATATCAATTTTAGTGTTTGACCCTCAATTTCACTTCCCAGTCACTGTTTTTGACAAAATTTCTTCTCAAATCCTCACTGGGCTCTCAAATGGGCTGGCTACTGAAGAAGGCTATTTGATGGAACTTTTACTCTTCGTCGATAGCACGGGCAGAAACGCTACAACCTATGTAGGACGTCCATGTCAAAAAGGTTGAAACCATGAAGCTACAATGTGAAGCTACTACTCTGTAGCTTCATGGTTGAAACATAACGGTAGATTAGTTTAAAAGGGCAAATCGCTTGCAGCTGAAAGGCGTTATCGAAGACGACAGAATCCAGACCAGGAGTAATTATTAATTGATGTGAAGAATAATAATTTGAAGAAACCCGCATAACCTTCACATATCATCAAATTAATCTTTGATAATTAATTAGTTTTGTTAGTTTTTTCTACGTTTTGTGATAGGATTTCGGTATTTGTTATACAAGCGACAGCAGTTGTGATAAAGTTTCAGTTGTTATTAGTTTCACTTAAAATCCTATTCATTGTTTATCATATTAATCATATTAAAAATCCTACGTATCAATCATCAGTCTATCAGTTTTTTCTTGTTTCCATCTTCCCCTCTATGATTTTTTCCCCTTGAAAACTGTACAACAAATATTCTTTGCAAGAAAATGCCCCCGAAAAAATACGATGAATTAATTAAGAATTTCTGGAGCGTTGAAACTTCTTGTTACGAGTTGCTAGTTTTATAAATTAAATTGTAATTTATAGTATTCTTTTCAGCTGTAAGTTTAAGTAGAATTGTGATTAAAATCTTTTTGCTTTTGTACTCAGTTGTATCTTAAAAGTTGTAATTAATCTACTAAGTGTACAATTAGTCCAATGTACTTAGTTAACGTGTCAAGAAGAAAAAAGAGGGCGCCGGGTGAAACGAAAAGCTAGATTGACTTTATTTTTAAAAGATGTTGCACAATACACATTTCATGAGTATTGCACATGAGATACGTATTCTATATAATGGTTAGATACATTGTGTTATATTAAATTAGGGAAAATAGTTAACGGTTAGCTACAATATTGATACAGCTTATCAAATACATTTGAGTATATACAAGTAAATAATATAGTGCATTAGTGATTATGCTCGAAAGGCAATAGATAAAAGCGCCAGTCCAAACAACAAGCCAACCATTACGGGTTATGAGCGCAGTTAATTCAATGCTGAATATTAGTCACTCAGTACTTCCTCAACTCTAAATAATATACATAGAATAAATACTGAATAGTAAATAATAAACATAGAATAAATAGTGAATAGTAAATAATAAACATAGAATAAATAGTGGAAAAATAAAAGAAACGTTAGAGGGCGGAAATGTGACGAAACATTAATATTAAAGTTTCATGGGAAATGCACTGTTTGGAAAAGTAGAAACAAAGTTAACATTTCTATCCTTATTTTATTATTATTTTTGCATAGTTAAAGTAAATATTGACCCAAAGTAGAATAATCTGTTGTTTCAAGCATCAGGTTATCTTAACAGTGTAAAATATTTCAAATTTACATTAACATTTCTGTAAGTGTACGATAAAAATTTTTATCTTTTTTTACTATTATTTTTGTCATAGTATAGAATTAAATTTATGTATGCTTTATTTGCATCCGATATTTTTCATTCCAGAAATTATTTCATAATTGTGTGTGTGTGTGTGTCTGTATATATATATATATATATATATATATATATATATATATATTCCTACATACATACATACAACAGGAAATTAAGTTTATTTTTTTTTTGTAAAATTTTCTTTCCTCCAAATTTTTTTAAAAGAAATCAAAAAAGTTTAGTTTCATTTTGCTTTTTATTTATCTGCTGAAAGTAACGCCCATACTTTTCAATTTGAGGAAATATTCCAGATTTATAAGAGGAGTCCACTTACATTGTACATGAAAGTTCCTTAAAATACTGCCATATGAGTTGAATTATACACATTGTGGACAATTTTAGTACGGTTATTTTAGTACAATCTATTTAAGACTTCGTGTCGGTGTTGTCTCGAAATGGAAAGCATCGAAATCTCTGATTCTAGATTAAGATGCGTTTCATCTCAAAGTGTGAATTAACGGCAAGAAAAGTGAAATAGAAATGAAAAATATTCTTGCATTCTCATGATGCTAATATCTAGAAACATTATTCAAATACTGGCTCAGGCTTTATTTTTTAATACAGTTTTCTTTTGCATCATTCAAAAGTTTGTATTTCAGATTAATGTAAAACATTTCCATGATTCCCTTTACGCTAAAATTATACAATGGTGTGTTTGCTAAAGCTACTCTTTTAAATATCTTACGTAGGAAAACGTGTGAAAGAAAATCTTAAAAAACACAAATTTACGAACATGAGCTGTTTCAGGAATCAGAGAGGATGAAATGCAAATATTTCTCTTGGCTTAAAACAAACGCGAATACGGAAAATTTTGAAAGAAACACATTAAATATTTGAGTTCAAATTATTCATTTTTTGGTTATTGAAATGTTTTTAATTTTCTCATTTGGATTTTGGAGTTTTTTTTTAAAATTACAATCCAAAGATACCTTATTTTTTTTTCTACAGAAATAGTTATAAAACATTCATATATATTTAAAGATATTTTAAAAGCAGAATACTTAGACATCCTTCATGAGTGTTTATCGCCAACTGCTGAATGAATTCTAAAAGCTTCTGAGCGTCGAATGTATTGTCTAAAATATATATTTCGAATGGTTTATTTCTAAATTTTCGACAAAATTTCTCTATATTTTTCAAGGTAAGGTAAGATATAAAAAGGTACTGGGTGATCATTTTATTTGTACTTACCATAGACTTTCAACTTTACAGTAAGTGTAATTAAACTTTAAATTTTGCCCGTTACATCTTTTTTTTTATATTTAAATGATTTTTCATGACCTATAGATCCAAAGAAAATCGATATTGATCTGTATTTATTTTTATATAGATCAATACTTTGATTACTTTTATTATATTTTCGTAAAAAATATTTCTAGTAGTCCGTAATGAATATTTATATTAAACTTACTTTAACCCAGTTGTAAACGAAGCTGAGAGAAAATATGTTGTTTTGAATACTATCAACTATCCTTTTCCAGAGACTAGAAGTAAAATCAAATATTTCAGAAGATATTACAATTAGAAGTATGGAGGAAGTTCGTAATGAACATTTACATTTAATCAATTTTAACACGATTGCAAACGAGACTGAAAGAAATTTTGTTATGTTGAATATAATTATCTATCCTGATCCAGAGACTATAGGTAAAATGTCTCCCTTGATTACGTATCAAATATTTCAGAAAATATTATAGTTGGTCCATAATAAATATTTCTATTTAACTTAGTTTAACATGATTGTAAACGGAGCTGAAAGAAAATGTGTTGAATATTATCATCTATCCTTAGAGACTAGATGCTAACTATCTCCCTTGATTTGTATCAAATATTTCACAATATCACAGTCCGAAAATCTGGAGGAAGACCGTAATAAATATTTACATTAAATTTACTTTCACACGATTTTAAAGGAGGCTGAAAGAAAATATGTTAAGTGGAATATTATCATCTATCCTTATCTAGAGTTAAAATATCTCCCTTGATAACATTTCAAATATTTCAGAAAATTATATAGTTGAAAGTATGGAGGAAGTCCGTAATTCATATTTACACTTAACTTATTTTAACACCATTAGAAACGAGTCTGAAATAAAATATGTTATGTTGAATATTATGATATATCCTTATCTAGAGACTAGAGGTAAAATATCTCCCTTGATTACGTTTCAAATATTTCAGAAAATATTACAGTCGGAAGTATGGAGGAAGTCCGTAATGGAATGAAACTGCTTTCGTTCCGTTTGAAACCAATGTTTTAGGCCTAATAACGCTGTCGACATGACAACTGTACCACGAGGCGGGTATCTATCTGTCACAGCCCGGACTATATGCATCTTTCAGCGAAAATAAAAGGGGAAAAAATCTTTTCCCGACTAGAAAATCATATTAGAGAAAATAATAATAGGACCAAGTTATTGGAAGAACCGGACTACTTCACCTGTACAAGGAAAATCGAATTTTTGAATGCGAATAATATTGGAGTTCTACATTTTTTCTGTTTTGAGAGCGTCATTCTATATTCATTTATTCTGTGTCTCCTGTTTTTGCTCCGGAGAGAACAAGAAAACTTTTATGTACTGAAACAAAACGAAAATATGTTCATACACTTATTTTTTCCTGTTTCGTAGTGATGAAGCAGTTTTTATTTAAATTGAAGTTAAATACGCGAAATTCTTTCACGTTTCAGAATTTTCCTAGGTTGATTCACAGAATGATTCTAAGTGTCAGCTGCTATTTTTTTTCTTTCAGTAATAAACGTTTTATTCTCTTTAATTTCTGTGAAAGATTGTTTTAAAAAAATTAAACAGTTCATTTTGAACCTTGTCTGATCATTTACGAGACAGATATAAATATTATTTCAAATATTATTTTTGGAGTGGTAAATAAAGATTCATCGATGATTTTGTCATAAGAAATAATGATTGGAAAAGGATCTTAAAGAAATTCGTAATAAATAAAAATAATATTTATGGTAAATCGTATAATAATGTGAAGAAATATTAGTAATATGTTAATATAAAACCACTGGACTTTTCAAATAGAGAGAATTTTTTAAATATTCAATGGGAGTCTTGTCATATCATTTACGAGACAGATATAAATATTATTTTAAATATTACTTTTAGGGTGGTTAATAAAGATTTTGTGATGAGTTTGTCATAAGAAATAACGATTGGAAAATGATATTAAATAAACGCGAAAAAAAGAAAAAACAAATAAGGTAATCGTATAACAATGTACAGAAATGTTAGTGATATGTTAATTTGAAACTACAGAATTTTTTTTAAATATTCATTGAGATTCTTGTCATATCATTTACGAAATAGATATAAATATTATTTTAAATATTATTTTTTGGGTGGTTAATAAAGATTCTGTGATAATTTTGTCATAAGAAATAGCGATTGGAAAATGATCTTAAATAGAAAAAGTAATTATATTAAACCGTATAGCAATGTAAAGAACTGTTAGTGATATGTTAATTTGAAGCCACAGAAATTTTTAAGTAGAGAGAATTTTTTAAATATTCATTGAGAGTTTTGCCATATTATCTACGAGACAGAAATAAACATTATTCTAAACATTATTTTGGGGATGGTTAATCGAGGTTCTGCGATGAGTTAGTCGTAAGTAATTGGAAAAGGATCTTAAAGAAACGCGTAATAAGTAAAAAAAAAATATGATAAATCGTATAACAATGTGAATAAATATTAGTGATATGCTAATATAAAACTGTTGGATTTTTCAAATGGAGAGAATTTTTTTCAATATTCATTGAGAGTATTGTCAAATCATTTACGAAACAGATATAAATATTATTTTAAATATTAGTTTTTTTTGGGGGGGGGAGTTAATAAAGACTCTGTGAGGAGTTTGTCATAAGAAATAGCGATTGGTAAATTATCTTAAATAAGCGCGTAATTAAAAAAAGAATAATTTTGGTAAACCGTATAACAATGTAAAGAAATGTTAGTGATATTGAAACCACAGAACTTTTTAAGAAGAGAGAATTTTTTTAAATATTCATTGAGAGCCTTGTCATATCATTCACGAGGCAGATATAAATGTTGTTTTAATTTTTTTTAAAATTTTTTAAATTTTTTTTTGGAATGGTTAATCAAAGTTCTGCGATGACTTTGTCGTAAGAAAAAGCGATTGGAAATGGATCATAAAGTAACCTGTAAGGCACAAAAAAATAATTATCTTAAACACCATAACAATGTGAAGAAATATTGGTGATATGTAATTTTAAACCGTAGAACTTTTTAAGTAGAGAGAATTTTTTAATAATTCATGTCATTTTCAAAGGTAAATGCAATGAAACGGTAAAAAGTTAGGCTTAGGAAATACAAGTAAATTGATATCATTCTTTTCTTTTTCTTTCTATTTTTAAACACCCCACTTTGTTAGTGCAGTCCTTTCCTGGACATATCCACTCTCCATTTTACACCTTGAATAATAACTGTAAATAACCTTTATGTTATTCTTGATTAATTGTATTAGCATGTTTAAAAAAATAAATTAAAAATTATATTTAAAACTTGATTAAAAATACTGTCCCCTATGAAATGTTTTGTGCGATATAAAAGGCCCTCCCCAAAAGAAAATATTTAATATTAAAATTCCTTGTGTTTTTTCCTCCAAGCCGAAGGAAAAAGTCATTAATTTGCATGACTTCCAAAGCACTCGCCTCATCTGATTTCTCTTTAAGATTAATAATGGTTGAAACCCGAATTAAATCAACGGCATTTACACAAAACGCTTTTATTCCTAAGTGAGTTAAGAGGAGAAGGGTAAGATTAGATAAAAAAAAAGGAGCCATTTGGAATTTATTCGCCATCCGGTTTTATTATGAATGGATTATTATAGCTTTTTATAGCCGTTTTAATCATTTATCTCATTCCAGAATCGAAAAGATTAAGTGGCCTGATGAAAGTTGTAAAAGATACGGGACTCTTATTAAGGGGAAATTCGAGAATATGCGAGAAGGCTTCTGATTATCCACTGCTAGTTAAATATTTCCAAGATGCAATGTTGATATCGATCTGTCAAAAAAATTGAATAAGAGTTGAAAGTTACTCAAGTGCATAGTAATTACATCACAGGCTTGGCGCTTTGGTAATCCGAACCAGACTCTACTGTTCGAATCCCGCAGTAGACAGGATTGCTTGTAGCCGTTTGGGAATGACTTAAAGAAGTAGGTTCTGGGCAATTTAGATATCGATTTACAAAAGTCGACCTTGCACTTTGAACAAACCATTTCATAATTATAAAGATTAATGCAATTTTTAAAACGTAGTTATTGCAGGTTGTGCTCCAGTGCAAATTACAGCTTCTAAATACGCGAAAAAATCTAGATTTGTGCCCCTTTAGTGAAAATTAGTACATTAATGACACTGCTAGGTGAAAAGGTCCTTTTTTGTCTTTTGATTATTGCATCTGTCGATGATTATATAAGTAACACGTTTACTGTACATTATAGAAATAAATAACTTAAATAGAATTTTTCATATAAAGGATTTTGTTAATAATTCTCATATTTTGTACATACTTTAATATATATTAAAGGCAAAATACTAAGCATTTCCAGTTTGTAGATTCAAAAACACTTTTTTTACATAATTGTCGTGTAAAGTTTTAATATTATATGAAATATGTTCGAATTAAAGAGCTGGATAAAACTTAAATATGTTTTTGTATAATACCAGGTTCTGTGTTTAAAAATGTATATCTCATTTTGTTAGCTTTATCAACTTAAAAACATTTGACAAATCTAGAAAACAGAGACTTGCACAACAAGTCTTAAAAGCTCAAGTTCCTATACTTTTCTTTTAACTTCCTTCCCTTCAAATATCAAATTTTCTATAACTCTAAAGACATTCATTCGCCTCTTTTCATTATATTCGGTACATAGAAATTTAACCTGAATTCTATTCATTTACTAAAGTAAAACACTGTCTATTTAGATTTTTATCCTGCTGAAAAGTCTTATATTTTCTTTGAAAAAACAATAAACTAATTCATGAATATTACTATACTCAAAGAAATTATAGTTAAGCATAACCTTCATAATATTCCACTGCATGTTTATATATATATATATATATATATATATATATATATATATATATATATATTTATATATATATATATATATTTATTTATTTATTTATTTATCAAATGGGGATTTTAGTTCCCAACCAGTTTTGAAAGAGAAAATTTTAGGTTGATTGCTGCAATACAAGATTTTAAGTTCATTAAATTAAGATATTAAATGAAGCTATATTAAATTAATTTATTGTGGATTTTATTTTTAAATGTTTTGCGGAATAATGCTGCGTTAATCAAGTACTGTAAATTATGCTAAAATATATCAAATATAATATATAGCCTTATTTTGATTCTATTGCTTACATATGGCTTAAATTGTATGCTTTAGTCAAGTATTTTAAAATTTTAATTAATTTTATTTTTCTAGACTCATCTGTAAATGCCTACTTATGACTTTTTCGTTCTCCATATCAAAGGTAAGATTTCATCATTTATGTTTAATCATTTTAACCTTAAAACTGCACTTTGGAGAAAGGCGGATTAGGAAATGCTATAAAAAATATAATTTTAAGAAATGGAATGGGCAAACTAATCACAGAACAAGTTGTTTAGGGAACCCATATAATTAATTTGTAGCCCATTGTACATATAATGAAATTAATTAAATTCCCCCCCCCCCTCCCTCCATAAAAAAAACTTGATGTTACTTTTTTCACCACTCAATCAATTTTTATGAGAAACATTTGGGATCTTACGATGCTCAAAAAATCAAAAGTATTCATACTAAATGATAGAACTAATTAATCCCTTTTTTCTCATAAAAGTTAATTTATGATTATTAAACTTTTAAACACAGTTATTGCAATGAATTTTAGGGTCTCTGTGGATCCAGCAGTTATTAGTCAACATATAATGAACTACTTTGTCCAATTTAACATTTATAGACAGTTTAGCTAACCTGACAATATTGTGCCATTTAGATTAATGCATTATTTAAATTACTGAATATATAGGATAAATATATGGTACAAACATAGGCTTATAGTCAAACACAATTATATCATAAAATATACATGCCAATTACTAAACTGGATTTCATGTCACATTAAAGGCGTATTCTTTGTTCTGATAAATCCATTAAATGTATGTTCATTTTGTATTCCAGTTAAATATCTTCTATAATACTGGTAACGTACTCTCTTTGCTATTGATATTTTCCATTAAATTGGAAATCAAATCCAAAGTCATTTTATAGATTCATTTGTGCAAGATAAAAACAATTTTTAAAACCCTAAATTAAGATTTCTAGAGTCTTTTGGTGTGTATAGTTTAATTATTAAAAATTAAACGATCCCCATTCTTGTGATAGACAGACAATTTTTTTAGCATTAAATTTTAGGTCATATCTGGACCTATAAAGTGTATTTCCTTGTCGTTTTCTCTTTCGAAGATTATGTTCAAACAAAGAAGAAAAGCGGACGTAAAACATAACACAAGCCCCATGAAATAAACTTGATTCAACAACCGTCCGTATAACGGCAACTCACTCATAGAGCTCGAGATGGCTTGTAAAAACGTCTAGTCTGAGACAGGCTATTGCGTTTTCGGTTGACATCTGCTATGTCCAATTATTAAAAGACCCCGAAAACGCCCGTAAAAGTCGAGGATTCTTAAACATTCATCTAAATTACAAATGCCAAGGGAAAAACGGAAGGGATAGTCATCTCAAATCTAATCAACAGCGACCACGAAAAGTCTTCCCAGTAGACTACACCCGGTGACGGTTACCAGGGCGATTAAAATGACATTTACGATGTCATCCTCGGGAAAGGAAAACACCGAAACTCAAAGTTAACCCGGAAATCGATTCAGGGGTAATCCTTTGGGCCTCAGCGGAATCTCGATGTCATGTATCACCTAACAAGGACTGGAGATGGAATTTCGGAGCAGAGGACAAAAAAAAAAAAAGTCAAAACTTGCATCAACATGCGGATCTGTGTCGGGAAGCCTTTTTAGTGAATAGATTTCGGTCTTATGGCTTGATCGGGAAGTTTTATCCATCCGTTTAATAGAGGTTTGGAAAACATAGTAATATGGTTCATTGTTGATTGCAGTATGAATGACATGTCACTTTGGGGGCAGAGGTCTTCAACAATATGATTACCGGCGGTTGATATAGAAAACCATAAAAATGTTTGGGGAGTAGCGACAAAATTTGCTGGTAGTGTATCTGGCAGATTGCCTAATCTCTTTACCCGTAAATGGTTTGGCAATCTGCATCCGCCTCTTAATGGCGGATGCTCTCTCTGGAATACACCAATTCTCTAGCTATAAAATTTTCAAATAAAGAGGAACTGAAATAAAATACTACCAGATAGTCTAAGTTTATGCAATTTCAGTTCCTTCTATTCCAGAAAGGTAAACAGTTATTTTTCTTTGTCAGACGCTAAATTTAACAAAATGTAAAACGACAATAATTAGTCTGATGTTTAATTCATTCTTGAATTTTAATTGTTACGTACACTACAGTCAAATATAGTAATTTAGCAACTGCTTTATATTTCTTTATATTTCGAAAAATTTAAAACTGTTTTCTAGGAAAATATAAGCTGAAATGCTATTAATATTTTAAGCATTTTCTTTCACTGCGAGCTAAAAAGAAGTCTGTCTTTCAGAAAATGTGTTATTAGGTAGCTGTCTTATAAATATTACTTTCAAGTAACTCTTGATGAACAATTTAATTGCATATGAAATATTCTTAAAATGCGCAATAAAGAAAATTTCTGGCTATGTTTTAAAATGCTATGAATAAAAATGCGGTTGTTGAGGAGCATTGGATGCGATTATCTCTCTCTCTCTCTCTCTCTCTCTCTCTCTCTATATATATATATATATATATATATATATATATATATATATATATATATATATATATATATATATATATATATATATATATATATATATATATGTTTGTGTGTGTGTGTCTGTCTGCGTGTCGAAAACAACTCAGTCAGTCAATACTGAGTGTAATCGTTTCAAAGGTTAAATTTTCAAAGGTTTGTAAGATAATTCAAGGTTCAAAGCGGATCCCTTTTATTGTTGCTGTTTTAATTCAGAAGCAATACTATTATCCGTCTTAAAATAGTGCTATATGATGTAAAAAAAAATAAGATTTTTCAGCATCGCAATAATTGATAAATTTATCCGTAATACACATTAAACATATAACATACATGCATTAAATCGTATACACATCCGCAATACACATCTGCAAGACACATTAAGATCGGCATCCTAAAGATTTTAATAGATTGTTTTTTCTAAATTAAAAACTTTCTTTCAACACTTTATATAAAAAAGGTTTTTAAATGATATTGAAGTATTAGATAGAGAAAACTAATTTTCTACTGCTTATCAAATTAAATATAAATTTGAAAGAGGACAACATATATATGAAACAGCAGTAACTGCATTGCCATAATGAATATCTGGAACATGAATCACACACTCTGATTTTCTTTCCAATATAGTCGTATTAATGACGAACTAACGTATGAAAGACAGTATATTTTTAAAAGGTTTTTATGATGAATAAAAATAGCAGCATAAAAAAATCGCTCTACAAAAAAAAAGAAGAAGTTGTATTTTTCAGACTCTTGGAGCTTTTGTGCAGATAAGTTGTTCAAAAAGGATCAATGCATCCCAAAAAAAGACTTTTTCTTTTAATATTTATTAGATCCCACAATTCCAAGCAACCACTCACTTCGTCAGTGGAAGATTATGCTATGTACCACAAATCCTTAAAACTCTCCTAACGATGTTGAAGTACTTGTTATACGTAACGAAATCTTCTTCGGTCGAGATGACCATGTCCGGCTAAGCGTGCTTAAGTACTGAAGAAAATATGACTTTTTTAGTTTAATATTTTTTCTAGGTAGTGCAGCCCAATGTAAGAGCAGAAACCTTTTCCTTGTATGTATCTCGTGTTTCATATTTGATATTTTGTGGTACTATGAATAAGAGGTTGGATATTGATTTAAGGTCATGCAGAAATGATAAGGACATTTGGTCTATAAAATTAATTTCAGTTAACATGTTATGTAAACGTATGTATAACATGGTAGGAATGTGTTGCTTCCTTGACAGACATTTCTGAATATAGAATAGTTGCTCTCGTTTCTTCCATTTTACATTTTCTGTAATATGAATATATGTGTGTAACATTTGGAAAATTTTGACAGTAAACCTTAATCAAAATCGAGTGGAGGTATTTCAAGCAGATACCCGTAATCAAAGAGATACAGAATTTCACTACGTCCACTAATTTACAATCTATAGACATCACATTGCCGACATCGCATAGGATGAAATCCATTGAAATATGTAACTCAAAGGGAGTTTTAGTGTCTGGCCGAAGAGACAAAGGCAGAAAATTTTTTCGTTAAAATTCTCACGATCTAAGATAGGACATGTACATTTGTATAATCTGGATGTTAGTGGATTTAAATAAGAGGACGAAGCACAAGGAAAGCTATTCAGATATATAACAAATTGAATGCTTACCTGTCTTAAATGGATTAAAAGATAATTCCTATGCCTAGAGATTACAAAACAATGGGAGAATATTAATTTCAAAACATTTAACAAATTATTTCATATTATATAGAGTGAAAATACCTCATCTCTTTGCAGCATTTTTATTTAAAATTAAAAAAAAAATTAAAATACCCCCTGTAGTACTTTTGCGTCATTTTTTATTATTATTTAATTTCATTTGCTTATTTATTGCTTTATGTACGCCTTCTCTGGCAGATATTTTTGGTTTTTATTAAAGTAATCCAGGGTCTTGTTCGCTCACTCTACGTATCATATTTTAAAATACCGGTTCTTTATTAGTTATTGGACACTAGCGTGCACTATTTCCTGCATATACATATAATCATTTGCAGTATTTAAATTCATACAATATATATTGTAATTGAACTGTCATTTGGGAGTGCATTTTGATAAGTTCTTCTAAAAATGTAACTTGTAAATAAATACACTTAATACGATTATTTCAGTTAAATCAGAAGTTTTTTTATTCATTGGTCAACACTTTAGTTGAGATGAAGAATACGTTTGGCCAGGTGTATATACAGTGTGTGTGCAAAGACTTGTGTGTGAGTTTTTACAAGAGTACATCTTTGGAACTACGACTTGTGAGTTAAAATACGGTATCTCACTGCTGACTCACTGCATTGACATTGTAAATTTTCTATAAGTATATGCGATTCTTAGTTTATGCATAATTTCTTCCTAAGTAGTGTGAGATGACCCCGTAGATCATTTTTCACCGGGCCTCACCTAAACTATGCCTTTATTACGCCCTAAACACATTCTGTCAATAGAGATAGAGTCCAATTGGATGTACTAAGGGCTGTTCACTTACGCCATCCATCATCACTGTGGGGTACAACGACTTGTCTCATCGGGCTACATCTAATAGCACAACACTGACCCAATCGCGCAACGTCAAGACACATTAGTCTCATGCAAATCGTCGAAGCAGGTGCAGACACGAGGGAATAGATCATCTCCGGTGTTCGTGGAACACCATCGATTTTCGAAGGACGAACCCTATCTCGTATTAAAATAGTAGTTCTGGAAACCAGTTGCCTGGTATGCGAGGGGACACACAGTAAAAGAGACATCCGGTAATGATGGGGCATAATTATCCTTCCCAACCCTTGCAGGGAGATAAGAAAGTGGGACCGAATTCCGAACAGATTGTATCCCGCCCCACTGTGGTGAGCTCGGATAGTCACTATATTAGAGATATGAATGTAGAGAGTTAACGTGCGTCAAGGGAGCCGGATCGATTGGCACGGAAAGAGTGAGAACGTGTGTCGCAGGAATTGGCGAGTTGGATTGCGCTGGGATAAACGCGAAAGTTTCTTTCTTTTTGAATGATGTTTGAAAGTGAATTAAAAACTGCATTTCTATTGTTGTTTATTCAACAATTATCAGTCTCGTGGGTATCAAGCTCTGGAAGTGTGCGTACGTCATCAACACATATCCGTTCCTGTTCGTTTTAGCGTTTACCGTTTTGCAAAGATACGAAATTTTTGAAATCCTCTGAGGCGCTTCCCGGAATTTTCCTACTTTGAATACGCCGCTACAACTGTTTTGTGTGTTGCTTATTCAAGGAATAAACAGTCTTAATTTATTTGGGAATATTTATCAGGGTAGATTTTCAAACTACCTTCATAATATCCCGGGAGACAATTATTGTGTTGATTTCAAATTGTAATTGGTCTTTTGTGGAATGCAATATGCTAGGTATCACAATGAAATAAAAGCAATGAAATGTTTTGTAGCAGTTAATGCAACTTATCTGGATTAAAGTTGCCAAATATGTTTACGATTGCTGAAAAAGTATTAAAATATGAGAGCTTAATAATGTAAGCAAATTAATTCATGAAATCCTACTGGTGAAAATTCAAAGCTATCAGTTTGTTACAAGCAAGTTATTTTCATAGATTCTAAGTTATTTTTTGTTTGTTTGTCTTCTATAACTAATAATTTCTAGTTTTATAAACCCTTTCCATTACCAGAAAAATGTATGAAAATACATTAAAATAGTTTTCTTTATGAAAAACAGCGAAAGTTAACCTAATCTTATTTTAAATACATTTCTTGCACTACAAAGCCCAGATGATTATTCCTAATAAGTGTACTTACGATTTATATGAAAACATTTATTAATAATGCTCTATTATCAGTGATTTAAAAGCTTTATTTAGAAATTACGGTGATATTGAAGATAATTTCTAATGTTATGAAGATTAAAATATAGTTTCAATATGATTAAATCCTTATAAACTCTCTCAAAATAGGCTGTATAGATAGTAATATTAAATTCTTTGAAGATTAAGCTATATTTTCAATGGGATTAATTCATTTTAAAATATATCAAAAGAAGTAAATGTTGCAGAATTCAAAGGGTTTTCTACATGAAATGCTGTGTAAAGGCAAATGTGCATTCTATTAAACCAAAGGAAACGCAAGACTTGTGTTTAAAGGGAGAATAAGGATATTTTTAAAGGTAAGGTTTTTAAAAGCCTCATTATTATTTTAAAATTTTTTAATTTGTTACTACTTTTTTACTATGACATGTCTTTAAATACTTTTTTTAATTCTTAATAATGTGTAACATATATAAACTTAAAGCAAATTGCCTTATTATTTAGTGTTTATAATAATTTGAGATTTAAAAAGACAGTTAAAAATAGCCACGTCCTGAAATTAAGTTCCAACGTCTCATGTGAAAAAAATCGGAATTTAATTTAAAATGATTTAATCTAATTAGATTCTGGTGACAGGTGAATATTTCTGATACTATTTGGGAATTTGATTGTTAAATATCGTACGACTGAAAATTTATTTCTTTTTCAAATTAATAAATTTACTTTTATATTATTTTGAACTGCAAATTCAGCTTTAAGATCTATTATAAAATCCTAAAACGTACTTATTAACTCAATTACGAAAGTCTCTAACACAAATAAGAAGCTATTAGAATCAATTTATGCTATCAGTCTAATTTAAATTAAGTAAAATTAATGTATTCCTCCCCCTCAAAATCAATGGAACATATTTAATGAACCATTTCAGTTAAAGCGAAATACAAATAGTTACGAAATTGAAAATGAAATAAATGTAAAAAAATGTTGAAAGGAGATCAATCAGTAAAGAGAAAAGCGACACAAAAAACGAGAAAAAAGATTTCAATGAGGCTTTTAAGCACTTTTGCGCCTTTATTTTACAGAAGAAAAACCATAGAGTGGGCTAATTTCAGCCGTTAAGAGTGTGAAGTATGTTTTAGGGTTCGAAAATACATTAAATTCAAATGACACTTTAGAATATTATCGATAAGATTTCTTTAAAAAAAATACAGGAATAAATCCTTTGGAATTGTACTTATTTAATACTCAGTTTTGGGGAGAAAATGGATAAATCCTCATTAAAGTATCCTTAAAGGATTCAATGATTAACATACCTAGGAAAATAAAGTAAACTGTGTAGGTTATATTTGTTAATCAGATGTTTGTTAGCAGATAGTATTTAGCTATATTCTTATTCAAACAATATCGTTGGTATGAAATACATCCGTATGAATACAATTTATTACTTTGCTGATTATATAGAATGATTAGGAAATGCAAGAGATATTTTGATAATCAAAATTGATGTACAATTTCTGACCCTTCAACCATTTATATTTAACTGTTATTTAAATGTCCAATTCCAGAAAATAAGGTATATGAGAAATTTATTAGGTGCGCTATAACATAAAATAACATAATACTTAAAAATCTGCATCTCATTAATCAGATGAAACTCATTTCTTTGTTTAGTTACAGTGTGACATGAATATTATAAATTTCATGAGAGATTAACCGAGTTGGAAATCCTCCTAAATTTTCATACCTAACAAAATTTGGGAGCCTCTAGATTATTTTATTTTAATTATGGAATTCCTACTAGTATCGACATCAATTCCTTTTCAAGTTCTGAGAAACAAGTATAAATTCTTCAATGTGGACCGATATATCTTGAATGCAGAGGCTATCGATTAGAATTACGTTTTTTTTAATATTGTATAAATACATGTTTAAAACTATTTAAAACATTGTTTAAGAATTAAATAAAGGGATCATGGCATAAAAATATAATAATTCTATTCCGTTATCCCCCCCACCACAAAAATAATTAAATTAGATATCCCTTTTGATTATTTTTTTTCAAGTATTCTTGTTAACTAGGTTTTGTTAGGTGTATACTGATTTAGATGTTAAGAAATAAAATGTGGTTCAATTTTGTAGAAAATTTAAAAAGAAATTTTTCTGTGTCTAACTTTCTAGGTCTTAATTTGTTTATATTACAGACATCGGATACACTTTTAAAAGCATATTAATTAATTCAGATTTATAAAATCGTGGAAATTTAAAATTATTAAACGTGCGATTTTTGTCATTTATTAGTAAAACAAGGTTTTAGTATTACAATTAGATCACTGTCCTTTCAAATTGTTTGTTATTTAGTTTCATATGAAGCGGTGTTAATAATTTACAATTTTTTTATCCAAATAATATTTTACTGGCCTGCTATTCTTAAACTAATATCGTTTGTTATTCCATTGTTAATATAATATCATATTTTAGCGTTTAATCTCATGTCTCTTTTTGTGGGGGTTGGTTCTATATGTTCTTTTGAAATAAATGCAAATTATGTGAACGTTACAGGAATAGAGTTTGTTTCAGTTTATTGATTCTTAACTTGAAAGTTCTGTAAAATTGAATTGCCATTTTCTACTGACGAATTTTGGAAAAATGAAAATCGTTACGAATTACAGCAATGTATATGGAACTGTTTTATTTGCATTTAATTATTTTCTTCTCATTCCAAATATATTTGAAGGAACTATGTTATACTGTATATATCGCAGACACAATTTTAAAATGCAACGTACTACAAAGAAAGTTTTTTTTTTCATAATTTTATCCATTTAAATAATGACACAATAAAAAAAGAACATAACTGGCACGCAATATTGAGAAAAAAGAACTATAGAGTATAACTTTTTATCCCTCTTTTGTTGCAGTTTACGCACGGAGTAAGAATATAAAGCGAAAATAAGTAAATTTCAATTCTCTGACGAAATATTTGCACCTGATCAATTCTTTTGTATTCAACTTTTCTATTTTTTTCTTTATTATTATTATTATTATTTCCCATAACTTACCCTTTTTTTGTTTCATTCGGTGGTTTCTGACTTAAAAGTTCCCTCCAAGAACTTAGAATCGGTCGTATCACACATGCTTTTACTTTCGCCCTTTATCTGTAATAATTCTAAAATTCAAATTACGTGCATTTCCCAGGGTCTTTGTTTATTATCAATTCCATCTCCTTCTATATTATAGAATATTTCCTCTCACGCATATTCTGTATTCTCGGTAGTTTTTGAAAGAATTTTGAAATCGGAACCAAAAAAGGATGTGGGATGGAAAATTTATTCAACCAATTTATATATGCATAAATATATTTTTTTTTCTATAGGTTTGTCTGGAAGTTTGGTTTTTTATTATATTTTGAAAAAAGTTTGGTTAAAATATGATAATAAATTTGACTATTCAAAAAATAAATTATGAAATAAGTATTTACTAGTTGCAATATATTTTTAGTCATCTTATTGCATGAAAAATTATTAAAAATCATATTTTTTTCCATAATAATGGAAACTAAAATATAAATAAAGCATGAACAAAATAGTAATTTAAGGAAGCATTCAGATCATGATAAAATAATTTAGTATACCATAAAAAGAAGTTTCGATAGCAGTTACTATCGAAATTATAAAGAAATAATGTTTTTTATCTCTCATTTAATGTGTTATATATGCATCAAGGATCGTAAAAAAAATAACTTTTGCATTTTGATAATAAAAAAAGACCTTTATTTTTTTATGACAAGATTTCTTTTATAATTTTGAGTTAATCGTATAGTCATGAATCGGACTGAAACCATCATTGAGATAGCGTTAAATTTAAGGAATTTATAAACTGTGACGTGTATGTAAAATTACTAAATTATTTTTTAAATTTAAAGCAATAACCAGGCTAAAAAATATTTATTTACATTTGTCATAGCTGAATACTTTCATTTTTTCTGACTGTACTGAACAAGCTTTTGACTTTCGGCAAAGCAAAAAGGAAATATGTAGAAAAGCCTGCAATAGGTACAAAATAATTAACAATACAACAGTGAAATGTCAAAGTTTTTTTTCAGGCTTCAAATAGCATTCAAATCTCAACATAAACAAGCTTGCCAAATTTCCCAGCAAAATTTATGCTTTCAAATAAATTATGGCTGAATAATTTATCCTTTATATTTATAAAGGAAAACTTAAAAATAATGCCTAAGATTTATAATATTTATAATTTTGTACTTTGATAGCGATTTTATAAAGATTTTATAATTTGATTTTAAAAGCTCCTCGTGTTTATATTTTTGGTTTTAGCAGCTGAAAATGTAACTTACTATACATCTCTAAGTAAAATAAACTACTGTTCATTATGAAGTTACCATGAAAGATCTTTATGGGATACATTATTTGAAACTTTCTGGAACGCTAGACTGTTCTTTAATCTTACCGTCAGTATATACTTGTCTCAAATATTTTTATCGAAACTTGTCAAATGCATACAATAAACAACCCTGCGGATTCTTTTGCATTGTGCAGTTCCTGATCGATACTGGGGTACTAACTACAAGCTTGGGAAAATATTGCTTTCTTCTTTTCCGCTCTTTTCTATTTATTTTTTTTTCGGTTAGGAACGCTGAAGAACTCTAACCTCGTGTTCGTATATTTTATTTGGGGAAAAATATTTAGTTTTTTTTCATTGTAACATTCTCTTCTTTCTTTTGTATTTGGGGCATAACGTTGAGTAAGTGCAAGTATTGTGTATAAGATATAAGAAATTAATCTCATTCAAACATAAAAAAAATACGCATTTTTACTTAATTATTTAAAGAACTGGGTTTAATAAAGTTATATAAATTAATTACAGTCGACGCTTGTTATAACGACTCGCTATTATAACGACCGCTCCAATACAACGGTCGGTAAAAAAAGTCCCTAATGGAATCTTCTTTGATAATATGTTATTTTTTAATTTTCGATACAACGACCACTCGTTATAACTACCTTTTTCCTTGGACCGGGTGGGGTCATCATAACATGCGTCGACTATATATACATTTCTAATAAATGTAAAAGGTGTGCTGTATAGACACGTAAATAAAAACAGCACGGTTATATACAGAATAAAATGTAATTTTATTTGCTGATAAGTAATTGAAAGGGCTTTATAGCAATTTTAAAAAATAAATATTGTTATCAATCTGTCATGAATCAGTCAAAAAATAATTTTATTAGTGTGCTATGTATGTGAAGTTTTTGAAGGCATTTTGATACTAAGGTCATTGGATGTATATTTTGACTTTTTTCTACACATCTAGTGGTAGTGAAGTCATTCATGCTTAATTTGAGCAAATTTATCCTTTTCTTCAATGGATTTTTTAAAATGAAAAGTATTATGAAATGCTAGACCATACATCCTCGATACAAAAAGGGAAAAAAAAAGTTATAAAATGCAAGTGTATAATTCTTATGAATGATTTTTTTTTCTTTTTTTATCTCCAATGGCAGATTACAAAGATAACTGTAGACAGAACAATAAAACAGAAAGCAATAAGAGTGAACAACAAAACTAGAATTTTTTATGATGAAGGTATTTCGAATTCATATAAAGGTATATAATAGAATCTATGTTTATAATAGAAACTTTTGGTCAAAACTCTAGAAACTGTGAAATAAAGATCAAAAAGAAATATTTTAAAGTTTTCCCCTCCTTTAAAACTTCAGTACCCTTGGATAAACAAAATTTTATTCAGCAAATCTTTTACTTCATTAAAAATTATTTTGCATCATTTACTTAATCCATTTCATTTTTGATGTAAGATTACCTCATCATTAAGGAATCCTATTATCAATACATATAAAAAATATTTATATAGTAATTGCATACGATTTACATATTATGTAAAGAAAACATTACATATTTTTTTCTGAATTTTCTGTAAAGAAACACGAGTGTGTATATTTGTAATAAAGAGGCATGAACAATTTTTAACAATTTTTAACAATATATATTGAAATTTTCCTGCGTTTCATTCGTAGTGATTGCAAATTTTTGATCATTTAAGAAACAAAATGAACTTTTTGTAACTTTTTTAATTTTACATATTTCAATTATAAGAATACCGAATCTCTCGGGAAATTCAAAGCTGTACATCTCTGAAATTCCGGAGATAAACTGGAACTGCAGAAATATTCGCAACTCTAAAATTCCTTGGGTGAAATACAGTGCAGATGTAAACATTGACCTAGCATTAAAACAGCTTAAGTTGTACAAATAAATGTCAGCAACGATATTTATGTTGCTAAAATATTGTTTTCATGTATGTGTGAAGCTGTAAAAATACGTTTCGCGAAACAAAATGAACATGTATTAAACGTCGGGCTTTGAAAAAGCTTCATTTAGAAGAAATTTAGCTCTATAATCTAATTTTTACTGAAATTTCGTAACTGTAATTCATTTGAAATTTTTATTTCCCGTATAGCCAGAAGTTTACACATTACTAGATTATTTCTTACACAATCTTGTTTCCGAAATCGAATCAAATAAGCATTTTTTGTAGATAATTATGGTGACGTATTTTAAAATTAGTTCTGACAAAGAGAATGAGAAGGCTGAAAATTATATGAAATTCTGAACATGATTCATCACGTCTTAAGGTCTTTTAAGATTTCTCTGGTATGCCTATATGTGGTATTTAAAGTTTGAAAAAAATTGCGATCTTCAGTACACTCAAAAGTTTTTCCTTGATTATATTACATAATTTTAACTGTTGTAATTCCATGTATTTGCAACCATATGTTGTCATATGAATTTTCATTTTAAGGTACTTATTACAAAAACATAAGTGGTGCTGATATAAACATCACATTGGGGCTTTTAATTACTTTCAGTTCATCGATAATCCAGAATATTCATAATTGCATTAAAAAATGCAATTAGTCAAAAATGTTTTTAAAATGTACAACCGTCTTTTTAGAGGTAACTATATTCATGCACATATAAGTACCTCTTGATACTTAGCAAATAATTTTTTTCTAATTTGCAATTTTAAATAATAAGCCAGTGTTTAAATTTAATCATTTATTTATTACAATTTGATTTTATTAAATTTGAATTTAAATTCTTCAATAGCATTTAATTCAAGCACTGATTTCTTTTTCTTTTTATAAACTTGTTGTGATGTTTTATTTAAATACTTTACAGCCATATTTTGAAACAATGTATCACACTGAAGCTTCTCCTACTATGCATGTATAACAATAGTTATTTCGATGCAAATGAATAGTACGTGCTTGCAATATGCAACTCATAATAACAAAGGATTTTCCAGGTATACACAGATTTTACTGCGTTTCTCTATTCCATCTTATTACGATTTCATTCTGTTTTAATACCTTACTCCCTATACCAAGTTTTTTTCTCTCTAGAAAAAGTTTTAAAGTCTTATTTACTCCCAAAGAAATAGGAATCCTTTCCAACAGCAAACATGCTGTTCTTTAAAGCCTCTTTTCCACTCTATGACCCCGCTTGCTCCCTGAAAGTGCATACTCTTTCAAAGAAATTCGATAAACTTTCTCGTTGGGAGAATCTTCCATAGATCTGTAACAATCAGATCTTTTACAGACAATACCTCTCCGAGAATACTTTACTTTAATCTGTGTGTGCTCCCACTTTTCAAGACGTATCCGCTTCCATGGATTCATCTCTATTCTTAGGAAGTTTTTAAATATCGGACAAAGCAGGTTAGGATCGAGATTGATAATTTTAAAGCGAATTTTAAAGCGATATATTTGTGCGCCAAATAAGTTGCGAATCTGTCGGCGAAAACTTTTAGTTTCGGAATTTTTATCGCTAGACAGCTTCTTAAATTGTTTTGAAGGAAATTTTGGATTGTGACTAGTTTAGCCAATTTTGGATTTTAAAAAGAAAAACGATTCTGATTTCTGTAGGATTCTGAATTTGTGTTATTGAATAAACTGAAGTAGTTATTGAGCAAACAGAACTAATTTAGCTCTTTCATTGTGAAATATACTATGTATTTAATTTGATTTCAACATATGAAAGTCTATGGATAGAAGAAAGCTTTTAACTAAGCATAATCTCATATGTTAACTTTAAATGTGATAAAGAACAGTTTTGCAATTAACATTTTTTATCTTTTCAAAAATGGAATAAATCACTCTTTTCAAAATTACTTTCAAAATATTGTTGCAACAACAAACAGTCATGCAAATAAGAAGCAATTTTTTCGGTATCAGATAGTTGATGGCATTTTGGTAAAATGAAGGCCTTATTTGATTAGTGGTCCAACTCCACTTTTTAAAAAAATGGAGTTAGCCTCACATTCATGTTCATACAAGTCATTTCTATCTTATTTTTAAACTGGTACACCTCTAGCTTATTTCTTCTGCCTACAGAGGGCATTACAAATCAGACTTCAGCATACATTTCTCAACACTCATTAGACTTTAAGGTTCAATACCTCAAAATGAACAAGAATGGAGTTGGACCATTATTCAAATAAGGCCTTCAAATTAAACTTCCTTAAGTAGATTTGTATCATGTGCTATTTTTGTTATTTGAATCATGGCCTAATTTTTTAACCATAGAAACGCTGGCAATCATCAAGCAACTTTTCGTTTTAAGGTATCATTACAGGGTTTCCTATTACATTATGGGTTCTTGTATTCCTGTATTACAGGCTGTAATTCTCGTATATGATGTGAATATAGTTTTAGCTATACTCTATTTGAATTTCGTGTATAGATTTTCAATTTATTTAGGGACTTTGCTTTGCCTTCGACATGCAAACCTATAATACTAAATTGAAATCAGTAGCAAAGACAAAACGTGACTTGCATTATCGGTGTAAATAACAGCTTCGTAAAATCTACAAAAAATACTACAGCTAGTTTTCAAAGAATATACATAGCCTTTTTTCATGTCCCAATCCATTATGATATGTAATCTCCTTCGAAAAGTCACAACTACCGGGGGTCAACCGCTTTAAAAGCTTTGTGGTCTGAAGAGAGACTGTATAGGTATAAATATTAATCGCCACTGTTATCTTCTATTTCAATTTTAAGAAGTTGAAAAGTATAATTCATCATTGAATTACATGTACAGTGAAACATCTCTATGGCGACCATTAACTTCGGAAAAAAGTGGTCGTTTTGAGGGGTGACCGTCAAAAATAGGTGTATTGCCTAACATCATTGTTATTATTTTCAAATGTTAAGGCACTTGTCGTTTCTGGACATTCACCCGAATGTGAATTACCGGGCAGACAATGCCTTGCAGACACCAGGCCAATAGTGGTCAACATCGCATGCTGACGGCCACCCTAACTCACATCGCAAGACTGCTGGCCATTCATTTAAGGGGGCACCATATAGGCGGCCAGCAATATCCCCTAAAAGCCGATCACGTAATTAACCGAGTCAAATGGAGAGACCGGAACACTTGACCCGCAACTTCACAGGTAAATTTCAGAACTTGGAGGACATTGCAGCCACGAGAAATTTTACGTACACCAGACGCCATTAGTGTACATGGCGGTGGATATGCTAGGGACTGGCATCAAACCAGCAACCTTAAGATCACTAGCTCGACGCCTTTGCCAACCGGGCCGCCGCGATCTGTATACCCTAACATTGGCTCTATGGAGTTTTTAATTGGTTCTAAATAAAGATGACTGTTTAGAGGGGTGACCGCCGAATGAGAGAGGCTAGTTAGAGAAATTTCACTGAAATAGCATCCTATTTTCTTAAACAAAGGTGTAAAGAGATATTAATGCTTTAGGATTTGAATTGTATATGTTTTGCACGCTACGTATATGAAACTTTCGTCCCATTTCCCTATGTATAGCGACAAAGTTAACGCAAAAGTGTTGAGCGTGTTGCTCTCTTCGAGTAAACTCTCTTATTTTCATATTTTTCTTTTTTTTTCATTAAGAATATTTTTGATACGCACTTAAATTTTTGCACAAAGTATTTTTCTGCTCAAGACATAATATGCTCTAAAACCAGGCAAAATAGTTCCTCTATCCTCCAAAATACACTTTACACTCAAGTTACAACAGTTGCAACTAAAATTTTCTAACGAGCGAATAAAAATCAGATAATGAGAAACTCGGAGAAAATTATTTCTCCTTAAACTCTTGCGGCATTAAAACTTCCTCACCCACCCATTGAGAAAGCGGGCAGTAGTAGGCACAAAAGACTAAAAAGGCGGCGAAGGAAAATTATTAAAAAATTCGTCCGAAACAAACTTTCATCATTAAATGATATTTTATTCTCTTTAAAAGAGAGATTGCAAGAAAAATGTCTTACCGCGGCAATTGTCCCACGATTAGTTTCGTAGAGAACGTTCCAAAAATGTTCGTTAAAATCCAATAATGAACAATTTCACCGCCTAGTGTCCCAAGGAATAAACTCATTAGCGGAACTGTAGCACGTGTTGCTAATATAAAATCCAATGGCCATCAGGCAGCATGTGTTTCTCGGAGCCTTCGTTTGATGGATTGTGTAATTTTTGTAAGAAAACAGTTGATAACAAGCGTTATATCATTTTTGTTTTTTTAATTCTCTCTCTCACGTAAAACATCGTAGTGAATCGGATTTGTACTTTAAGTGGAATCTCCATAAAGCCCGTAGAAAATGAAGGTTTTAATTTACCCACACACACAAACATATATCTATCTATCTATTTATCTGTCTATCCATCTATGTATATATATATATATATAATATATATATGTATATGTGTGTGTGTGTGTGTGTGTGTAATATACCCATTTCATCACGTCCATAAAATATAACCTGAAATGGAAAACTAGCTCATATTTACATGGCTGGAGCTAGACTCAGCATAAGGGGCATAAGGGCATAAAAGGAATAAAAATTTAATTCGGAAGTATTCGGGTCGAATCGTTTATTAGAGCGACAAAAGTACATCCGTTCATTCCAGAAGAACGGTTCGTAATAATATCACCTTTCATCAGTAAACACAAAGGGCGAGGTTGGCATGTGACTATTATTTGTAGGGTCAGCGGATTTTGGGGCTCGTCATCCTAACCCACTCCTGAATCCAGACGTATACACGTGTAGAAATGCAGAGGCATGCGATTCATGGGAAGTTCGGGGGCTAAAGGTTTTAAAGCGATAAATTAATATTACTGGGGATTGGGTTTAGGAAATGGAATTTAAGTACTAGAATGGAGGGAATAATATTTAAGATATTACTTACTCACACACACACACACACACACACACACACACACACACATATATATATATATATATATATATATATATATATATATATATATGTGTGTGTGTGTGTGTGTGTGTGTGTATACACAATATAAACATATTTGTAGTCCAAACGCATTCACAAATGGAAGCAACTGATTTGAACATTAATTAATTATTTAAAATTATTTCTGTACTTCAAGATTTTGTGTTTCGCTCATAAATGATTCAACAGATATGGGAACGTACCATAAGCATTATATATTTTAACACTAATGAACAGAAAAACGTTGTTAAAACATGTATGAATATGATGCCAAATATGATAATATATTATAATATATACAGTATGCCCTGCTTCTTTAAGAATTTACCTGACTTATTTTTTACATTCAAAGTAGCCTTCTGCTGGTACGCACAGATATATCCAGTTAAAAGTATAAATCAGTAAATCTATAAGGCCCCATGAGGGTGCGAAATATGAAATGTCAGTGCTTCTCGGATCAGTGGTTCAAGCCTCAAACTTAAAACAGCATTCTTATTTTAAAGTAAAGCATTAGTCGAAAGGAAAAGTTTATGTAAAAGCTTTACTACAAAATTTTTATTAAATAACACTATGCATGTCATAAAAAATAAATGTTAAAGTGTATGAATTTTTGCATTACACAGTTAATTGAAAAATAAAATATTGTAAAACATGACTTTTATTAAAAAGAAGTAATTTAATTTGCTGTGTTTCCTGAAACAACATTTCTTTTTGGTCTAGTAGCATATATTTTCTTATTTTAAAGATTAATGATTACGCTAAAATCCTCTCTTGATTTGAATATGTAGTAGGTAAATCTATGTAAAGTAACACTGAATAAATAAATGAATTTGAATGTATATCAAAACTTTTTTTTCTGGGGGGAAAATCTAAAATTTTAGAGGAAAAAGTATTTTGGAACTCGATCATATATGTATTTTTTTATGCGCAAAAACCGAATACGTTTTGAAACTTTCTTTTGTATTTTCTCCTTTAGCATCGAGTTTCAAAAAGAAATATTAACCAAAATCTTTTGTTGCATATATTTCCAACAAATACAGTTTATTTTTATCAACTATGCTTTAAGGAAAATTTATGTTGTAACTTTTAACGCAGGCAGTAATAAAAATGAATTGTTATCACGAGCGCTGTATTTAAATTTTAAGAAGTAACTCTTGTTTTTTACTGCGGATAATTTTAAGGATTTTGGAATTTTCAACTATGCTCTGAGAATTCTAAAGGATGAAGGGGCAATTAGAAAAAATTAGATAGAAAAATCCTTTTTATTTCTATATATATTTTTTTAGTTTCTTTTTCATAAACATTGCCTGACCATTCATTCATTTTAACGGAAGGATAATATAAATATAAAATTGAAAGCACAAAGAAGTAACCTCATCTGAAAGATGCAGAAGTATAACATCTAAATTCGCATTGCTTCTGTTTGTAAGAATTTAATGTTTTTTTCCTTCTTTATGAAAATTATGTTCTCCACTATCCCACTGTCTCCACAAACAAAACTGTAACTGTTTTATTTATTCCCTTTCTGAAAAAAATACATGCATAATTAATTTACATTTATCATGTTTCAGACAAACAAAAAGAAACCCACTGTCATACTGCACACACACACACACGCACATATATATATATATATATATATATATATATATATATATATATATATATATATATATATATATATATATATATATATATATATATATATATATATATAAATATATATATATATATATAGATATATATATATATATATATATATAGATATATATATATATATATATATATATATATATATATACATATATATAAATATATATATATATATATATATATATATATATATATATATATATATATATATATATATATATATATATATATATATATATATAAGACAAAGTTCTTAAAGTGAAAAACCAGTATAAGCTCTAAAACTACTTGCAGCCAGGAACTAGAAACATGAAAAGATTAGAATTAAATAGGTTTTAAACAGCATCTCTTCATCGGCGATGTATATATATATATATATATATATATATATATATATATATATATATATATATATATATATATATATATATATATATATATATATATATATGTATATATATATATAATGTGTGTGTATAAATATGTATGTATTTATATGTACGTATGTATATGTATGTAGGTATATATATTTTGCATGTAGGTAGGTAGGGATGTAGGGATGGACAGACGGAAAAATGATTTGGATGGGTTTTAATCCAGGCCTCTGAATTAGTTAGCAAAAAAATTATCAATGCAGTGAAAGTTAGAGCCTTTAATTTGGTTATTTCCCTGTTTCAGCTTTTGAGGGTATAAATCACTCTCTATTCCTAGCTCTTTTTCCTACATATAAGGGTAGATTCCTTGACTAACTTGGATTCTTTTCCTACGGCTAGGTCTTCTTAAAAACAAGGATAGATGCCTTTACGTCATACTTTGTAACTAGTATATTGTGAAAAGTGTCAGCTTCTGTAACTCAAACTGGTTTTCAGCAGGGAAAAAATGTAGTAGCTGACAGCCTGAATAGGGAAATCACTTAAAATCAAAAGAAATCTGACTTATTTTAATCATGGAATCAATTTCCCTTTTCAGAAGAATTTTGTACAACTGACAGAATTTGGTGATAATAAATAAAGCAACATATCAAAAGTTAAAGCACTTTCCTTTAAACATGAAGGAAAAGCAGACTGACAGCGGAAAATCAAATGTTAATGTTTAAAACTAACGACTAATGTAAAGGGAAAAACATTTGTTTCAATGGTCTTTCAATTCTCTAAAATTTTCTTTGTTTAATTCTGTGTAGCTAAGTTCTTACATCAGTAGTACTAATTAGAGATCAAAAATCAACATCATCAACAAATTTTATCCCAAAAATCAAAACACGAATTGGAAATTCAATACTCAAGGATATCCCATTTATTACATTACACGAAATTTTACAGATTACATAGATTCGAATGGTATAAAATAGAAGAAAAAAATCTTCTATGCAGGTTCTACCAGATACACACACACATACAAAGTATATATATATACTAGCTGAAAACCCGTACTTCGCTACGGAGTACATTCAAATTACATACAACGGTCAATGTATGCAATTAATTCAATATATATATATATATATATATATATATATATATATATATATATATATATTTATTTATTTATTTATTTATTTATTTATTTATTTATTTATTTATAATAAATACGACTATAAATGAATACAATAGATGTAAAAAAACAAAAGAATATATTTATAAAAAATCGTAAGGAATATTTTTATAGACAAAATAATGTAGAAGAAACTATTCAAATTAAATGTAATAGGACATACTAAAGAATATAGTACAGTTCATATAGTATAGTTCATATAGTACAGTTCATATAGGAACATAATATCTTTTATTGTATTTTAATATTTTTTTGGATAATGTCCAATCGTCTGCCGCATTAGTAAGAAAAAATATTTTTTTGTCTATTTAGTTGTTATGCACGTGACGATAAATTTATTTAAAGTACCAGGAAAATAAATCATGTGATCAGCATTTAATAAATTAAATTCTAAAAATTAATATTTAAAAATTCACCAAAAATCAGAAAATGGAGATAAAGATTTCAAAAAGATCTCATTTTAAAGGAATTTTTATGATATTCTAGTGATATAAATTTTATAACCCTCAAATTATTATTTTAAATGCAAACTTAAAAAATGTTACTAAAACAGCTTAAAAATTTAATTTTAAAAACTCTAAGAAGAATTTTTCAAAAATCTTTCTTAGTTCACTATAAGAAGAATTTCCATGCAAAATTTCAGCCCTTTAGGTCCAGAGGTTTGGTCTGTGCATTGTATGTCAGTCAGTTAGTCAGTCAGTTACGAAACTGTTATATATATATATATATTGTGTGTATGTGCGTTTTATTTTAAACGTACATTTTAAATGGAACATATAAAAATTATACACGTTATCTATATTATTTTATCAAACGCATTAAGCACAACAGGTTCTCTCCATACTACTTTTACAGCCAAAAAACAGAACTAAAAGAAATTAAAAGCAAGCACAAAATTTTGCATGTTTCTTTACGTTTTATCCAGTAGGATGCTGTTTATTTTATCTTCCACTTTGTAACTCGTAAAACATCAATTTTTCCGTTATTTTTTTTCTCTGAAATGATTTGAAACTATTTTATCAGCTGAAATGCCAGATAAAATCATCGATGTGACGAGTTTATCTTCCATTTTATGTAATCCTTGCTCGAGGCTTTAAATTAAGATTTTAGTGCGATAAAGTGCTTCAGTAGGAACAACAACACACGAGAAAATTCGTGATAAAGTTTTTCTTAGCAATGCATCTTGCATTGTTGATAGTAAAGCTGTGGATTAAAATAGCTCTTACTAAAATACTACAAAAGCAAAGAAGCAAGAAGTGGATTTTTAATATAAATGGGTCTTTTGTTAAATCACAAAATTCAGCGTTTTCCCTTGAAAATAGAAAATTGACTCACGTTTTAAACTGAAAACCAACACGTAAAGGAAAGCAAAATTTAAAAACATCTCTTACTTAATCTCTAAACAAAATATTTTTCCACAAAGATATGACCTTAAATAGACACGTGCCGTGTCTAGGCCGGATATGAACAAATTAAATCTGTAGACCGGAAAGTCGCTGTATGAGGTCAGAAAGGGTGGAAGATGGTATGATCCCCACGGCTGCCATCTCTGGGGTTGCACTGTCAAAATTGAGGTGGCACCTGGCTAAATCGGACTCCGACCCTTGCGGTACCATTATGAAAACCAGAGATCGGGCAAAGGGATATTAGAAACCAGATGTTGTTTCTAATATCCCTTTGCCCGATAGCCTTTGTGTACCTTGTCTGGAATAGTTTCCAGCTAGGGGTTTTAGAAACAACAACAACAACAACAACAATAACAACAGACACGTGTCCTAGACTGTGGAGTGGTTAGTGCTTTGGGATTATGGCAGGGAGAGCTCAATTCGTATCCCGACTAGCCCCATTGATTGCTTTTATCTACACCGGGTATGGGCACGTTAAATCCATGGTCCAGTAAGTTCTGTCATGTTGTAAGTGGGTGGGGGAAGGTACGAGTCCACCAGACATTGGTCAAAACTGAGTTGTCCCGAGGTGAGCAATGTCGACACACCTACATGGTGCTCCCTGGTAAAAAGTAGTCAACAAATTACCGTGGTTAATAGTACTAATGTCTCCAGGCAAGTGCCACCGCTTTAGCAACAACAAATACAAACGCACTTCAGACACAATACTTCAAGGATTTAAGGACAAAAATTCCTCATGAAAAGCAGAACCAAGTCTTGTGCATGCAGTCAGCTAAATCATTCCACACCTCTTATGCTGGGGTATTATCTGGGCTGTATGCACGGTGCTTGATTCTACTTTGTTATGTGAGGTGTTTTTTTTATAATTTATTCATTTATTGATAGCTTAGTCCTTAAAAAGAGCATAGAATTCTAATTTAAAGTTTGTAAATTCATTAACATTGAACTTGTTCGATCAGCCATGGAATAGGCATGTTACCCCTACATATTTTGCCTTTTAGTACTAGTAGTTATACTAAAATGCGTTTGCGAGAACTCTCATAAATGTCTTTAACTTAAAACGTGCAGAGTGTGGGCACAAGACATTACAGTCATATTTTATGTTTTAAAAAGAGGGTCTAAAAAACATTTTCGGTCATAAAAATGGTAAACTTATGAAAACGATCTTTCTTAGTCAAAACACTTTAAAATGCTCATTGTCTTAAAATGTTTGTAAAATATTGACAATTGATGATAAAAAAAAGTCCCAGAAAATAACTTATTCTTGGATAAATCCATATAAGATAATAAATGACTTGAAAATTCCGGAAAATTAATAGAAAAATTCGTTAAGCAGTTAGTTGAAAAGGTGAATAAGTTAGAAAAACTATTTTAGTTCCTGTGAAATGTAATTTCTATGGCTCATAAATTACTGGAATATAAAGTTTCATTATGGTTGAAAAAAAATTTGAGGTAATGAAATTTCCATCCGTAAAAAAATATTCTCTGTATTTCTCAATTATATTTCTTAATTGGCACTCCTTGCGAGAATGTCATCACGTATATTTCTTTGCTAGGTTCACTTGCACTGGTAAATATATAAGTTACAAGCCCAAAAGTAAGTGAAAATTATTCTCTATAGTTCTCGCTTAGAGTTCTTAATTGGCACTCCTTGGAGAATGTCATTACTCTTATTTCTTTGCTAGGTTCACTTGTACTGGTAAATATGTAGTGTTACAAGCCGAAATGTAAATGAAAATTATTCTCTATAGTTCTCGCTTAGAGTTTTTAATTGGCACTCCTTGCGAGAATGTCATTACTCATGTTTCTTTGCTATGGTCATTAGTAGTGGTAAATATAAGTATATAGAGCTATATAAAGTTTATAGACTTATATAGAGTTATACAGAGAGGTATATAGAATTTTAAATGCCCAAAGAGTTTATAAGTTCACTGAAGTGGCGTGTTCAGTAAATGTCCACGCTTCCGGTACATAAGTATGATATTATCAATGTAGAAACATTTTGTAGCATTTCGAAACGTTTAATACTTTGATTGAAAGCAAATTTAATATGTATGAAATAACGGTACATGTAGGGATATCAGTACACTTACATATACACTTACGTATACACTTACATATTATGTCATGAAGATGTAATATGAAATGTCCGTGAACCATGAAAGCACACATTGTGGGTTCAATACTGTGCCTAACAATGCTCACAAATGTAAATCAATTAGTGCAAAACTTTTGCCTACATCTTTCCTGCGGCTGTTAAATAGAATTTTCCATGTTTACTTTGAGCCCAAACCCAGAACTAGAACACCATGCATACATAAACAAATAACGCGTTTCTCTCCAAAACCCCTCGTTTTATTCTAAACAGGTAAAGGCACTTTTCGGGTATAATCCTATTGTGTCTTGTAACCGCTACGTAACACCTTAAACATGGAAAAATATAATAGAAAAAAAAGGGAGAGAGAGAGGGAAATGAGAGAAAAGAAAAGAAAAAAATCCCGCGCTCCCCAGGCGTGACGTCGCCGGCTTATTTTTTCGCTACGCCGTTCCCGTGACGTCATTCGTGACGTAGCGCGTTCGCTGCTTACGGGAATCGCTGGAAGTTTCCCCTCATTCTACCGTTAGGCCGCACGTGAGTGCGGAGGTCGCCAGCTTCTCGTGATCAGTTTTTGCTCTCCATCTTCCATTTTTCAGTCTTCATAATTTAAAAGGTGATCTTACGCTTCTCATTTTTCAATGGATTTTATGAAATGAAGGAGCGGTTAAGCGAGGACTGGAAAAAATACGAAGGTGTGTGGGATTTTTTAAAAAAATTTTAATACATTTTGATATATTTTTTACTTGATTTCTGTTTGATAACATTAACCGGAAAATATACATATTTTTTGTTTTTCTAGCCAATACCTTTTTTATTCTTCTGTTCTCAAGCTATGTATTTATTCTTTTTTATCGTATGTTAAAATAATAAGGCATTTAATTTTGGATATAAAAGAGAAATATGTTCCGACTGTATGATTATTAATTTCAAAAGGCAGGAAGGGAAGCCGTACAAAACATAATCCTATTAAATATTTTCTGATACAAATTGCATTATGGTAGTCTGTAATACCACATTTTTTTTTGCTTTTTTGCTAATATTTTGCTTACACGAATTTTTCTTTAAGCACTTCATACTTTTTACAACTCAAATATTTATTTCTCATTTTATAAATCATTTATATGCATACAATGTCGCTAATATAATTGGACTTTTATTTATATGGTATTTTTTCCGATATTAAATGTATACACATAGTACTTAATTTTTTTTAGATCAGATGCAGTATAAAAAAAATTACTGTTTAGTAAAAAAAAAAAAATCATTCAGCAAAAAATGTAAATATTAAGAAAATTTATTTGTGAATAAAAAAAATTTTTTTTTTCCATTTCAATAGACTTAACATTTTAAAATTTCCCCTAAAAACTAAAAATTGATACAATTGTTAATGTGTTCTAAATTGGATTAAATACTTTTTACCTGCCATATATCAGAAAATTTATTTAGTTAATCTGAAAAAAAATTCTGGTTCGAGTAAATTATAGTTTACATTTAATGAAATGTTGAATCAAACATTAAAACAATTCCTAACGTATTCAACATGTACAAAAAAAATTCATATTCTCCCAAAACATTGATTTCGTTTTATATCAGACACTTACGTTAAACAATACTTCAATTTGTTCTACAATCTTACACTTGCAGTTTACACAACAACATCTGCAACTAAGCAGATAAGTTCTTTTATATCCTCTTAAATTTATGCATACATTTCAGCATACTGATTAGATACATAAAATTTTCAGGAAGAAAATTTTATATTCTTTCATATTTTTTATGAAATAAAAATCCCTTTTAAAATATTGAAAAATGTGTATTTTCAAGCACAAAACATGAAAATAGGAATTTACATTTGAGTGAAAAAAAAATTGATGTGATGAAAATGAATCACTAAGTATCATTATAAAGTAAAAGTGTTAGCATTCAATTCTTAAACATCTGACAATATGATATAGAATGTAAATTTTAGAATTGTTTTAACACTAAAATATTTTTAGTTGAACTTTGACATTAGGTTATAAATTTAACAGAAATTCAACTACTATATTTTAGTGTAATATTCTATTTGAAATAGTTATGCATGCAACAACATTTCAATGTTTTCCAAGCAAATGTATGAAACTTTTGCAACAAGAGTTCAAACGTCAACATTTTGCATGGACTTTAATTTTTCTCATGAAGCAACTTACAACAATGAAGGATCAGCATCGAGTTTGGCCAATTTTAACGGACACTAGGAAAGTAACATGCATGGCTCGGGTATCGAACACGTCATTTTACGTGTTAAACAGATCCGCTAACTTTTTGTATCTCCAGACCATGTCATGATCACTTTCGGATTAATGCAGATGTATCTTCACCTGTGTGGGACCGGTGAACCCATTACTCCAGGATTAAAACTTACTTTTTTGGATAGCACAGTAATGACGATAAACCTTATCTCACACCTTGAAACATTATTTTTTGTACCCCCTTGTATAAGAACTAGATTAGCCCCTGAACGCGATATCTACGGATTTCCGAAAAGACCTGCTATAAACTCCACCAAGCCATCTCTACGAATAAACCCTAAAAACGTCTCAAATAGAATTATATAAAACAAATCTATTTTCCTTTTGTGTAAAAAAAGGCACGATGAAAAATTTTGCCATATTTTTTTTCTTTGGAAGAAGGAAGATGGAGACTTTTAATGTAAGTTTTGCTTGTATCCGTCCTTCCGAGAGACCCATAAATGCTTATAACGGAGAAAACAACTCCATAAAAATTTTTGAAACGCTATATCTCAGATAAAAAGGCTAAATTACAGCAAAAAGCAATTTACTAGAACAAGTAGCTTGTTATCGAAAAGAAAGTTAAATAACATTTGACCCTACAAACTGCCTTAAAATATAAGTATTTTTCTTAAGCAATAATGAAATATTCCGCTTACTGTAAGTTTTTAGTATTTCTATTCAATCATGTTTTTCGAAAAACATGTCTGTGTCTTTTGAAAGTATTTTACATTTTTCGTCAATTAATGGATTTTTTTTGGATTTAATTTTGGATTTTTAAAAAACTCCTTAATATGTACACTTAATCGTTCGTAAAATTTTAATCTGCACAGATGGTTCTAAATGGAAAAATGATAGCTTTTATAGTCATATGCACATACTTAAAGCATTGAACTATGCGAAAATAAGATATCTTGTGGAAATTAAGTCTTTAATCTTAAAGGATACACGCATATAAAACTATGCATATAGATATGATATTTTTTGTATGAAAAAGTAAATATTCTTAAACCAGCATTTTTGCAACCTTACAGACATAAAACACAGATATTCTTATTATAATTTGACGCTTCAATTAAGAAAATTATTGTATACAAGTATATGCGATAAACACTGTTCCTTTATGAAATACCGTGCCTTTGTCTGAAAAACCATCCTTTTATAAAACCTCAAATATAAATTTCATTTTGCAAGATGTTAATTCCATAATTTGATAAAGTAAATGACATATATATTTTGCAGTCATATTAATTCTTTGGAGTCCCTATAAAAAAAAGCTGTTGCATTGAAAAGATTTGAAAAACTGTCTTTTGTACTCACAAATAAGGCTCCTTGCTCAAACAATAATGTATTTTTCTTCATTAAGCAATGCATCAAATAAGGTTCTATGGAATAGGTAGAGTCCGATTTAAAGTATGTTTTCTTCAAACTTCCAGTGTTTACATAGTGTAATGGGCTTAGATAGAAGATTAAATTGTTTTTGATACAGAAAAATTTCTTTCCAACAGAAAAATTTAACACTTGGTGTTTGGGCTTGCATTTATTTATAGGATATGCAAAGTTCTAAAGGAAAATTTTAATTTCCTTAACGCATGTGTGCCAAACGCCCCGATATAAAATGAGTTTTAAAACTTCTTAATTTATGTATTCATAAAATCCTATAAAACATGCATACACTACCGTTGACCGAATCAAGACATACTGAATGATCCACGTTAAATTTCTACAATGTATTGTTTAAACTTGATTTTGGTTGTTTCTTGTATTTTCTTACGCATATAAATGTAAAATTTCTAGGCTTATAAGAGCAATTTCTTTCCTGATTTTTAAGAACATCATGCATTAAAACTGTATGGATGAAGCTCAGAAATTCGTTATGTGTGAATATAATTAATGTGCGATCACATGGAGGAAAAATTGAAACTTTAACATAAAAAAGGATATTAATTTTTAACGCTCTGATTACATAACATGATATATAATTTATACTTCCACACGCTATCTATCACAAATAGCGAGAGAGTGTTAGAATCATATCTTTTAACATCTTAACAGAAAAATTTGCGCAAATCTTTGTACTAGTTAATATCCATAAAAAAACCAACCTTTTGATGGTATACTTTATGTTTTTGTACTGACTTCCTTCAAAAGCTAATTAATATAATAAGACTGAACATCTGCATAATAAAACTATCAAAGAATTTAGCCGATGAAAATTCTGTCCATGGCAGCAGGTCTGTAACGATGGTTTCAGCAGCGACATAAACTTATCCCAGACTGCTCTGCAAATTATTAACGAGGATATTTACTCTGATGTTACATAACGATGTTTGATTCAAATGTTTACATTTTATAAGTAAAATTTATCATTAAAAGATTACCATAAATTGGTAACTTTCAATAGTTATAAATACGAAATAAAATATAAATTAGCAATAGAAAAATATTAGCCGAATTTTGGAAAGCCGATAAGCCTTGCTTTCACAGGAACTGAGCGGCAAATCAAACACAGTGCGAGTAATTGCGAGAAAAAGACATGTAGAGAATTTTTCATTTAGAAAATTAAATGTTACTTACTTATTCTTAAACTCATTTGCTTTTTTTTTGGCATTAATCAATAAAAGTTCTCTTTCCTATCGCAACTTTTGCAAGTTTTTCTTTGTTGAAACAAACTGAGACCACTCATCGATGAAATTGTGACCATACTCTTCCGGTAACTTACAAATTCCAGCTATTCAATTCTGAGGTGTAATACCTGGTGACATTTTTATGGAGTTTCAATCAGAATTCTAAGAATTGTCTTAAGTAATAGCTTATTCCCAGCATTAATCTTATACTCTAGTGTTTAAGGAGAGGGAGTTTCATTTCTTTAAATTGAGTTGCATTTTTGGCACCTGAACCTCAGTGTAGATTTCATTTAGGAGATGTAGTAAAGAGGGGAAAGCACGTTTTCTCAAATGTTTAAATAGCTCCTCCTTAGCCCTTTTGACGTTCTCAATTTTTAACCTCTTAAATTTGTAGGTCGTTTATAATAAATTAAAAAATTAAACAGTGTAAAGTTTGGCATGTTTAAAAGAGTTTTTTAATATATATATATATATATATATATATATATATATATATATATATCATTAAAAATACTGTTGCTAAGAAATTTTTTTAAGGTTTACATCTTTATATACCCTTTAAATCTCCCTTTTCTTAAGATTTTTAGGATCTACAGATGTAGAATTTTTGTCTTTCTTTTGACTTATTCTTTTCATCCACAGAATAAATAAAGAACCTTTTAATGCATTTGGGAAGATAACTGTAAGGTTGATCCATTCGTCTGTCAGGAGGTATCGCGTTCTATTTAGTTATTTAGAGGATCGTGTAGTTACTTTCTGAATAAAGTATCAGGAACGTGTCATAATTATTTGGACCCTTATAGCCTTATGTACAATTATAACATTTTGTTTGCTTGGTGTTTACCGTCTGGTATTTTATTTCTTAGTCACTTTAGTTTGATGGGGTATGATAAACTAAAAACGATCTCGACGGGACCACATTACGTACTTTGGATAAATGTGCTTCGTTACCCTGGTCGAAAAACTCCTGCGAAATTATCTTAGGTTTTTAAAACAACCTTAACTTTATCTTGTTATCTGCATCAGTATTCATTAGTAAACGTTTAATATTAAATCTTCACTGAAAGAAAATATTATGAAAGATTTTACTCAACATTTATACCGATATAATTGCATGTATAAAGTTAATTGTCAAATGCAGATCTTCCCCACCCCTAAGCCAAACTTGACAACAAATCTAATTTTTCACTTGATATTGCTAATGTTTTGCTTATTTGATAGACCTCAGGCTGCTCTAGTTTAATTTTCTTGTTGATTCAGAGCAAAAGTATATTCTCTTTCTTTTATGATGCTCCTATACTTCACGTTTGTGCTCTAAATTTCCAAAAATCGCTCCCTTTTCGATATTTCCTCTCACTTGAACTAACGTGGTAAGGGGCTTGGCTTGGCCGTTTTCTTTTATCAAGCATTTCGTCAGGAAAGGCAATGACCTCACCTTCTCTAGTGCAATGTGTAGGGTTTTTTTTCCTTTATGTAAGAATCTAAAAGCCTGGCAATATTACTTAGTAAAATCCAAACTGGAGAATGACTACATAAGATGTGGGAACTGGAAAACTACCGCGAGAAATTATCGACGCCTTAGAACTGTAATATATACTTTAGAGAAGATAAGTACGGTCACAGTGATGCAATTTAGTATTAGAATAACTTAATACAATTCCTTTATTTCAATTTTTAAAGAAATAAATTTTAGAAATTCACTTCTTCTACACTAGACTTGGAAAAGGAAATTATAACGGTCGCAAAAATTCAGGCAAAAATTATCCATCTTATATATTATTCTTCCACGGGAGGAAAAAAAATTGCTTGTTTTAACAAGCTTTGACAAATTATTAGCTGTATGTTAGAGATGACGCTTAATTATGAACTTCATTGCTGAGTTCAGCAGGTGATTCAATCTGAAGTAGCTGGTTGTAAACTCGCTAAATTGACGACGCGTGTTTAAAGCGTGCCATAATAGCACTTTTTCCTCCGGTGTTAAAGCAGGCATGAATCCTGATCGCGAAACCTAAAAGGGGCTTATCGAAATTCTCATTAATGTTTAGATGGGTTGATAAATTAATGACGATGAAGTGCGTGGGAAACTACATGCATGTATGTTTGAGGACTTTTCGTCAATCTAAAGACATATTGTTTACTTTCTAAGCTGGCTTAAAAAGGTCCCGTTTATCGCTTTTGAAAATTTTAACCCTACCCAGAGTATAATTAATTCAAATATGCCGAAAACGTAATGAGATGTAAAATTTAATTTAAGCCATGGGAAATAAGTGGAAATGGAGGTTTCCTAATAAACTAAAGGGGACTATGAATTTCGAACTAAATGAAACAATTAAAATATATAGATAACTTTATTATTCAGAAAATTGAAATCTGCCTAAATTCATCTGTAACTTTGATAAACATTTCATTGATGTCATGCTTCTGCTGAATGTAACGTTTGTTATTGAAAAAATACTCTAAATGCATACTTTAAAACTTCTGAAAAACATTCTTAATTAATTTTTCAAGAGGCAATATTAGTCCTTTCATTCATTTATAAATTTAAAGAAAAATAAAATTTATTTTTTAAGTGCAAATATTTTTCAACACAATGCAATTTTTTCTGTGCAATTTATTAAGCAATTTTAAGTTTACCAATATGATCTTATATTTTCATACACAATAATTATTAGTCGTTCAGTTGACTGACTATGCTTCTGTCTCCTACTGTTCGTTCTATCCTTTAAAAATCTTTCAGTAAATCATAACATGCAATATGTGGTAAATGAACATTTGGGAAAGCTTGCTAATATCTTCTTTAAGAAACTTCTATTAGTAGCTGTAATATCAATTTATTAAAACTCCTTAAAAATATCCTTGAAAAACCTATCCAAGCATTTTTTATGTAACAAAAAGGAATTTATCAAATGGTCCTTTCAAGCACATTTATCTATAAAATATATTTCTCTTAGGGATTAGCATTCGTAAGAACTTGTATGTCCTAATTTGAATTCTTTTAATATTTTATTAATATAAATTTCTTCTGGGTAAATTCCAAATTCAAATAAAACTCATGAAAACTTGTTATATACACTTTTATGATACAGCAATAAATACTGAGAATAGTTATTTCTTGAAATTCATGAAAATCATTCCTGTAATAGCTTATACTTGACATTTCACTAGCTGCTTTAAGTATATGTTAAATATCCGTTAAAAAACATTTTTCTGTAAATTATCTGCCTTTCCACTGAACAGCTGAAATTCAACCTAAGTTAAAAGTTGTTATTTAATTTCTTTTTAAAATACTTTTATTGATAGAAATTTCCTCCCTGGTAACTTCAAAAATGAATAACATTTGGTTTTCTGAACCTGTCGTTTTGAAAACTGATTAAAATAATTATAGTTATCAGAACTTTTCTGAAATTATTTGCTATCAAAACTTTCAGTAGAATTCAAAATGCTATGACCTCAATTTTCACTTAAATTATCTTTTACAACTACTTCCTCATTTAAATTGGTAATTGCCTGTTTTAGGACTAGAAAATATTCTATAAACACTTGTATTGAATGAAACGTGTTTTTAAACTTTCTTCCAGAACAAGCATTAAAACATTTATGCAAGCATTAGAAATTGAAAGTCCGTACTCGTGCTATAATCACTTTCAGAAACGCAAATAAAAAAGAAATCTTGGAAGTTCAGCAGTTTATACAAGCAAAAAAAAATAAACTAAACAAATAAATGGGAGTCTGAAATTGAATAAAAAAACTAAAAATAATTCGGCAAATGTTTATAACAGTAAGTTTAGAGTAGCATAATGACTACAGTCACGTGACAACCTAAATGATGACGTAGTTATGCAGCTAACGTCCACAATAAGTGGATGCTACAAATACATTTTTCCCCAAAACCTTTTTTTTTCCCTTTTAAAGGAAAAAAAAGAGAAAAAAGATGACTCTAAATGATAGAAGGTGTGATGATTTCCGGGCACTAACTGCAGTTTCTGCTGGCATTTTAATTTATTCAGTCGTTTCTTCCTTTCCCCCTTACTGCCCGTTACGGAGAAAAACTGCTGCCAAATGAAAAAGTAAAATACTTACGCTTAGCCCAACCTAAAACGATAATACTTTGTTGAAAAAAAAAAGATAAAAAATTGCGTGACATAACCGCATACGTTCACTGTAACCGAGACTGACGACCATATTAAACGACGGTTTTTCTATAGTTTAAATCTGATAAGATAGCAGATAACAAATGGTCCGTACTAACGAAAAATCGATGAAAATATCATTACGGTTTTGCCATCGATGCTCCTCGACGCCAACTTGGCACATTTTCTCTCGCAAATCCACGGCACGCCGTAGAGCAGCTCAGATTTCAAAGTGCAGACATTATTGGCACATTTTGATAGGTTAGTTGACCACAATAGAAAAAAAAATTACTTTTACTTTTGTTTCGATTTAATTCGTCATTTTTTTTATTCTTCTGGAGTCAATATTACGTTCCTTCGAGATATCTGTCTTTATTTCTTCTCCATTTTGAAGTTGGAAGCACGTGGTAATTTACTTTTCTTTAGAAATGGATTTATATACAAGGAATTTATATCTAAAAATTGTAATCAAAATAAGTAAAAAGTAATGCATCACAGCTACTTTTAAAATATGCCTAAGGCATTCCAGTTGTTATTTTAATCAAGATATACTAATGATAATACACCAATAAAAGGCTATTTAACTATAAAAACGTATTTAACTATGAAAAACACAGTAATAGGGACCTCTTATATATCTTTCATTCATCTGTAGCTTCTAGTATGAAGAAGGTTTTAAAAGCAAGTTTTTTTTTATATCTTTATAAATCCGTAATTTTCATAAAAATGTTATAGCTAAAACAAATATCGTTTTTCAACGCTTTAACACGCCCTAATTATTTTATTAAATTAGGGAAGATATTTATCATAATATTTAGAAAATGGTAATGAAAAACATTTATTTGAGTTTTTGAACTTTTTTTTAATTACTATCTTTCAAGACCGGATGCATAGAATGGCAAAACAATTTAACTCAGTTATTTCCCTTGTTCAGTCAAATTAGTATCTGAATCACGTCACACTTAATTGTATTTAGTTTTCAGCGAAAATTTCTGATGAATGAAATACATAAGAGTTAGAAAAACGAAATAAAAAAGGTAAAAATTAATCAGCCTCCGTGGTTTTATTTAAAGATTCTAAAGTAGAATTAGCAACAACAAAAAACTGCAATTTAATGAAATAGTAGTAAATAAAGAAAGCTTCTGCATGATATTTGTTAATAATAGTAAAATTTTAAACGTATAAATATGGATGTAAGAAAAGAATTTCACTCATATAATTTCTTTCTCTAAACCTTACTTTTTTGTTATTGTTTTGTGTGTATCTATTTGTTTTTCAGTGTTTATAACTTTTTCGTTTTTTTTAACCAATTAACTGACTTTAAAAAGCATCTCGCGATATTTAAGTTTATGAATTTTGTTACAAACTATCTCTTACACATTTAAATGAAATTATTTTCTGTATTAAATTGTAATGCAAGAAAATATTGCAATATGCTAAGAAATTTTTTTTTAAACCTACCTAATTACCGGCACACTATAGGACCTGCTGTTATTTCCTTCATGTTTTTGAAGGGGAGCAACTTAAACATGTTTTTTTTCGAAACACTAGCAATGTATGTTATGTTTAGCAAGTACAACTGTAAACGCTAAAGGACCCTATTAATCACTGTGAATTCTGTGAAACACGGTGCAGAATGTGTTATTTTATGTCTTTACAAACGCTAAAGTGATATTTTCCCTTTAATTGCCCTTTTTATGAACATTTATGAACTCTTCTTCAGTTTTTTTCAATTTAAGTTTTCAGAGATTTAAGTCTATATACCTCTCTTCCGCTCTATCTCCCTTCAAAATATGAAATAAATTCATTTTGTTCATGACAGCAATGGTTTTGCCTTTTTTAGAGGCGGGCTGCAGACGGTTCTGGGTTCTATTCTTATACATACGGCTAGTGAAAGGTTCTATCGATACCGAGATCAAAAATAGCCTTATTTTTAAACACTTGGCAACAATGGCAATTTCCATGTAATGCGAACAGTATTGCAAAAACGAATGCGAAACAATGACATAAGGCAATAAATATATCGCAGCCTGGCACGAAAAGTGACACAGCTCAAAAATGCAGCATTTGAGAAACATCAACCTAAAGAAAACGATACAGCTTGAACTAGCATTACAATAAAATTGATACAACTCTCCTCAGGTGGACAAACTGCGAGATAGACATGTGGCCCTTTTCGTGCATGATGGGGCACTTCATTCAAATTTTTTAATGGCAACCTCAAAATTACTTGTGTCACTTTTCTTGCCGGGGTGTGATATGCTTTATTCTTTAAAATTAAAAATAAAATTTACTGGAAAAAAATCGTTCAAAATAATTAATAGATACCATTTAAAGTTATGTAATACCTCAATAGCCTAGAATATCATATTAATGAATGTCACAAAGTGTTTTGAAATTTAGAATATGTAATTTTCCTACAGTCATATATAAATTAATGTCTCTCCCCGTGGGAATCATTGCAGTAATCTTTAAAAATATATAATGTTAAAATCCTTTCACATAAAAAATTGGATATATGTTTATAAATTTTGTGCAAGATATCATTGATTTAGCTGATTATTTACATGAATCGAATAAATTTCTTTCGTCATCAATCATCTTCTAACTTTATTCCGGAAAAATATTTATAACATACACACAAATAAACATGATGTATCGCTAAAACTTTATACACTGTTTAATAGAGAAATCTCCATTTCAAATGTGTTTGAATTAAAAATATTTAACGCAAAAAAAATCTATTTGACACGCATTTCGCTCGTATTCTGACCTAAGTTAAAACCCCTGCGAAATGACATATTTAATTAAATGCTCCATCAGAAGTTCTTTAAATTCAATGCTTACTCATTATGACAGGTTTATAATGAAATTTCTGAATTTAAATTTCGAATAAAGTGCTTGTTATGAGCGCGTTACCCAGTTGTTTCGTCAGAGATGAAAAGAACTATTCCTGTTTGAGGGAATATTTCGTCGCTATTAATTAAATTAATCTATTTACCTGAAATAACTTTATAGTAACGAATTAGCTTATGTGCTTTTAATAGCATTTTAACTGGGAGGAAATATTTTGCTTCAATCCCACAAATCTATCGAAATAATTTTGTAGCAATAAATATTCAAAAGTTACATTTTAACTTTGTTTTATTGTGTTCAAAGTTTTGCAAATTAATTTTTTTATGAAAAGCACATACTGTTTGGGTTCGCAAATATCTCTGAAATGTTGGTAACAGCAAAGATAATAAATATATCTTTTTGAGATTTACTCATTCGTTTCATCAATTTCAGAAAATATAATATGTTTATAATTTGGCCAAAGCAGATTCATAAAAGTTCAGACTATGGATAGGGTTATAATAGGTCGGAATATTTTTTAACGTAGGATTACGTTCCTCCATAACGGTCCTTCGGAAAGCAAAATTTCAGAAGCTAAAACTCATCCGTCGTCACGAGTTAAAATTTTGGCATCGCGCCAAACCCATTCTGTATCACTTGGGAAAGCAGTAAACAGTTAAACAGAAAAGTACCAAAATGCGTGAAAATCTTGACATATATATATATATATATATATATATATATATATATGTATATCGATACATATATACATAGCACATGCATACATATATACATACAAAAGAGATAAACAACGATAAGTAATTCAAGTTAAAAACCCGCGGCATTTTCGTTAAAAGAAACTACCTGATTTTTTTTTTATTAAAAAAAAAAAATTGTCTAGTGCAGAGGCAGTTTGTCGCGAGAAATTCACCCTTTGTTATTAACCGATATTTTACTGGCTACTTTATGATAGGGAATACTGGAACACTATATAGGTGAACCAGCATTGTTCCCTATGAGCGGCACGACACGAAAACGACCAAGCCTTATTCTGGATTTTAACCCAAGCCCACTGCGTGGCAGCTTACAACGCTAACCACTATATCACATGGGCGGCTTAGCTCCGAACATAATTAGATGCATATTTTAACTCGAAAAATAATGATTTAAATCCACAAAATTAAATTTTCTTATAGACATTTCCAATCTACCTTTTCGGGTGTCGTTTTTTGTGTATTAAATATAATTATTAATTGCCATAAATATACACGCAAATTATGTAAAATATCAAATAAAGCGTGCATTTTAAAAGAAAATATGTCTGCTACTTTAAGTGGATACACATGTAATTTTTATTTTATTTTCCCATATTCATTATATTCATTTGCCAATATGACACAGAAATAGTTTCGTTAATCGGCATAATTGTCCTATAACTATTTCCTCCCTTTCAAACCTTCAAAAAGAGAGAGATTTTTTACGAAGCAGTTACTGAGATACGGTTAACGACTTTCCTTCACCCAACGTGCGCAGTTTTCCTGAGAAACGTATGTTTCATTTTCACAGTTTCGGGAGTGATATTGATGGGTCTTGAGCATTTCAAATTCGATTGTGGGCTTCATGCTGAAAACCACTAATGATAATGGCTTTGTCAATTAACAACTTGCATTTTTCTGGAAAGAAAAATTCTGCTGCCTTGGCAGCGAAAATGCGCAATTTCTTACCACCGCCTTCTATTTATAGGAACAACTGCTTTAACTTTCCATTGTATACATATGCCTGAAGAAAGAAAGAAAAAAAAATGTGTTCGCATATTTTCCTGAGACTTAAGATCTTTTCAGAATTATTTTTCTTCGCGTATTTCTTGTCAGTCTTTTCTAAGGTGCCTGTATGATGACAAGTTAAGGTAGCGTTCAAAAATAAAATCTCTTTTACAGCTTGCCGCTTTCCAGTAGTCTTTTACCTGAGCGCAGGGGTGCAAAGATGCTAGTTACGGATAAAGTCATCGGTGAATATCGTCTTTGTTTTACAAGAAGGTTATTTTGGCATATTTTGGTAAGGGCGCAATGCTGTAAAGCGTGTTTTTACTTTTCTAATTGAAAGCGCTGAACTGATGCTTCAAATCGCACAAAATTGTAACGTATACCGACGAGAGATGAAGCTGTTTTTTTATGTTTTCATTCTCAATGGTTTTTATAAGAATACATAAACTCCACTTTAAAGAAAAAGATTGATGACTCTAATAAAAAAGTTGCTGAAAGGGAAAATGACTTGACTGGGAACAGTAAAGGATTATCAGAAATACTATACTACATCTGTGTGTTAAAAATAGAATGGGGATTTTGTAGGTCTTAGTAACACAGGCTTGCTTGAATGAAGCTAGTTGCAGTGTGCTTTATTCTACATAATAGTGATCACAAACAATGGTATAATTCTAGAATTTTTAAGGACATTAGCACTGCTTTGATGCAGCTTAACAACAATACAAATGCCTGTTGTGTTTTGCATAAACATCTAAAATAAAATGTTTATAAAAATAAAACTGTTCATGTTTAGCATTGATGCACCATCAATACATAAAGTGTTACCGCTTTTTTTGCGAATATTTAAAAGCACATGATTCTGACTTTTTAATAAGACGTATCGTTTTACATTTCCATTCAGACATTTCATATCAGTTATAAAATCTGAAGTGTAATAATTTCAATAATCTACTGCCCCTAATGTGCATGCCTTTAACGTATTCTGCTGGCTCAGTGGGAAACTAAATTTAAGTTGATTATCGTTCATATAATTAAATAGGCACCAATGAATTAAATTAATACTGAAAAATGTGGGAATTGGTGTCAAGGGACTTTGTCTTGCTGCTTATTCTGAAGCACAGATTATATCGTTTATAAAAGTAAGTTGCAATTTTCAAGACTAATATTTCTCAAATGTTTTGGTTGCCTTAGATTGAGCTAAAATAGATTAAAAATACTCTTTTTGACCAAAATACACACATCGTAATCATTCACACAAAACCTCGACCATAAACCAGTTATACGGATCCTAATTCCTTCTCTAACTTAATATTCTCTTCACTTCCATTCAATTTCAACATTTTATTCAACCACACGTCATTTAATTACAGAATTAACTACAAAATAGGGCTCCTCGGAAATCTTTACTACTCCTGGACTAAGAACCTTTTCGTCTCAGATCTTTCTAAGAATTAAGATTCCGGAGGACTACTGGAAAAGAGATCTACGCATCCTGCTCCATCCCACCCCCAACTTTTACGCTCCTTAAGGGGTTTTTCCCTGGGAATCCTGCATCTCTTTCCCCAAATTTACGATCTTTTGATCAATTATTCAGTATACAGCCATGCGCTGTGTGTAGTAATACAGTGAAACCACCACGTGACGAACTTGTTATGGAGGATTTCAGTGTCTTTATTTCTTCTCGCTGCCTTCTTTAAAAATAATCTTTCTTATACGGATTTCTTGTTTTTATTCGTATGAGGCACAAAGTTATGTCCCATGTTTTTTGTCTCTTCTACCTTCATATATAATGTTGCTGATTGATAATCACTATTTGGTGTTTTAAAGGTGAAGAAAAATAATTAATTCGGATTATTTGTTGTTGTCGTTAAAATAATTTATAATAAAAGCCATTTCATCGTCAAATATTTTTCACTTTGAAACTTTTACTAAATCCTCGAATATAAGAATTATAATTTAAATATTCTGTTGAATATTAATGGAATATTCTTACCATTACTCTCCTTAGATATGGAGCTCATAGGTTGGCTCACCTATATGGTGCACACATAATAAAAAAACCAACAAAATTCACTTTGTTGATGGGTGAATATCGTAAAAGACAAAGTGCCTGCAGCTTTTGAAACACCAATAACAACTTTCCTTAGATATTTATTTAAATGACATGATAATATAAGAGCTTAAATTAAGTTTACAACACATTACAAAACCTATATATTAGTATATTCCTGAGTGTATTAAAAGTGTTTTCTGTTGCTTGAATTTTTTTCTTCCTTCTAATTGGTTATTTTACATAATTTATAGATCCCTCCTGCCATTTTATCAGTTTATGAGAGTGTTAGCAAATTAAGAAATTAATTATGAATTACGACTACTCCAGTTCAATCTATTGCGATGGTTTTTAAGCAACTGCTATAAAAACACATTTACAATTGCAACTTAAGTAAAATATTTTGCCTTTTTATCAGAAAGAATTAATTATTATAGTAACCATCTAAAATCAAAACATTAAAATATGGGATGAGATCAGAAACAATGCATATATAACTTCATTATGCCTCAAAGACTTTATTCAACATATAAGAATGGAGAACGGCAGAAAAATATAGATAAAATTACAGAATTTTTATTTTACATTTGCACAAAATTCAGTTTTTTTTTTCGGCATGAAATACACTAAATTTTATTCAAATTTTAATTTCAAATGGGCTCAAGAAATCCCCTTTCCCTACGATTGCTTTTCTTTCACTTCTGTTTCCTTATTCTAATCTAGTCAATTCAACATTTCATTCATAAGTTATTTTAAAAAAATCTTCAGGTTAAAAAAATACACATATACATTCTACCTTTATACTACTTAATCTTCTTATTTTCATCCTTAAAAACTGAACAAAAAAAAATAATCCAATTCAACGACCATTACATCTTTCCAAACCGCAATTCATTTAATTCCCATATTTTAAGCTAAAAAAAATACCGTGTAATATAAAGTATATTTCCTTCACTCTTGACTTAGATCTCAATGAATTAAGATGCTGGAAGGAAGGCTACTGAGAGAGAAGGGTGTGGGGGAAGGGGGATTCACGTTCCAACTCCACCCCCCACATTTACTTTCTGCGAGGGGCTCCACTTCCACCCAGAGAGAATACAGAATTCCGTCCCCCTCCTTCGAAATTTACGATCTTTTGATCAATTATTCAAGCATGCAAGCGTGCATTGGGTGCAGATATATCCAAGTCCCCACGTGACTGACTTGTTTTAGGGAAGTTGAGCATCTTTATTCTATTTTGTGCTTCCATGCTTTAAAAATCGTTTCTTTGCATTTGTTAAGAACAAACACGAAAGACAATGATAACAATTCAGCCATTTAGTTTCGTTTTTCTGAAAAATTCTTTTATTATAATTGTAATGTTGAATTTATAAACTTTTTTTACGTGGAAGGAACTTACTAGAGTATGTGGAAAAAATCACTGTTTTGTGTACAGGGGAAAATCCTCAGACTATACTATTAGAAAAAAAATGTCAGTAGCGATTAACCACTTTCTTATGTGATCAACACTTTTCAAATACCGTATAAATACGACAACTGTGCACAAATGAGCCCTACTTTCAATTATTCGCAATTTTCTATATAGTTGACCTTCAGTTTAGAGCCCACATCAATATAAAGGTAACTTACTGATTAAAATAACCCTTAATGGTTTATTAATGTCTTTACCATCGTGTGTCACACATGAATGTACACTGGTAAGCCTTCCACGGTGTAAAAGAAATGTCTAAAAAGTTATAACTGAAAAAATAAAAAATGTGTTATATTATACAAACGACAAAAAAATGGCACAGCATATACACCCTAAGACCTTCTGTATTACTACTGGTAACTTATGGACTCTTAATACGATATGCGTGATTGTTCGATACTTTTTGCTTGACATTCTCCCTATTGTTGTGTTTGAGTAAAATAAATTAATGATTTCTTTTAGCATTTTCCATTCATTTAATTTTTGTGTATAATATATCGAAAATTTCTAGAGAATATCATATGACATTATCTTATAATAACATAAAAAATGAAAAAACGGAAAGAGGTAATTTACTTTACTATAGGTCCCCTTTAAAAACAAATGCCCACGGTACCATAGAAGCCATTTATATACCGAAGATAATCAGTATAATTTTTAGTTTTCGTAAGGAAATTTGTTAAAGATGTTGCTTTGATGGGCTTGTGTGCGTTTGGGCTGCATTTGATAACTTTAAAAAAATGGCCCAGCATCAAAGAACATCAGTATGCGCAAGTGACAATTGTTATAATCCTTTTAAAAGCCTGATATTTAAATAAAAAAAGATCGTAATCATGATAATTTAAAGCCAATATATCTCCGTATTTCGCTCTGTCATTAAACTATGTGATCAGAAGCAGGACAATCCTCTTCCGATAGATCACAGACGTAAATATTTTCGATGGGTTCATGTAACTCATCTGCCTTCAACTTCCTCGATATTGACAAATGCTTTGGTAATTTGGGATAGTTGATGAATATTCATCTGAAACTTCTTCAACCCTCCAGTCAACTATGAGCCTTGTACCTTTCCTTCCCTATGCTCTGAATTAAATAAGTATTTGGATTAATTACTATTTAAATGAAATAAGTGTCCTCTAGAAGCGTTAAGAGCAAAAAAAATTGGACTAACACTTGCAGTATTGATTTATTTAATAATTTATTTCTTCGCACCTTCACCCCACTTAACCGTAACTGGAGACAAACTCTCTGGACAACTAAACATCTTTGATCAATTACGGAATGAAAGATGATATATTGGACCAAAAGTAAAAAAAAAAAGCAAATAAACGAAATTCAGTCACTTTGTTTTGTTTTGTTTTCATCTCCAACTTTCTTTCATGCACACGCTTTTGCAAACAAGTTCCTTGACAGGCCGGCGGAAGAAATAATTTTTCCCCCTTTAAAAGTTGTGTAATTCACTTGGCAATACGATATTTCTTTCTTTATGAAGATGCATTTGGCTATGTGTATGTGGCTGGCTACTTTGTTTTTTCTTGTTAGCGCATAAACACTGCAGACATGTCAAAAAACGTGCATAGGGATAATGCTGTGAAGCAGCAGGTTTATTAACTTCCCTATTTTTCCCCCCTTCCAGGTTTGATTTTTAAAAACAAGTAAAAAAAGAGAAAAAAATTTCTCATAAAATATTCGGAGGGATGATTTTTCTCGGCGAAATTTTGAGATGTCTGCTGGTGGCAGAAAATTTGGGGAAATGTGATTTGTTTAAGCAATTTTCGGCCATCAATGCTGGGCCGAGGGAAGGGAGAATCCCGCCCCCGCGAAAAGAAATGGTTTTGTGCCTCACAAAATCTTTTAGGAATATTAATGAAGACCGAACGCCGATGTATTAAGGCTTTTTCAGAGGGCTGAGTTTTGGAATACCAGAATATTTGAGGCTGGGTAAAATAAAATAAAAAAAGAAGGGGACGAAAGCCTTTGAATATCGATCATATCTTGAAGATTTTGTAATCAGAATTTTCGAAGTTAAAAGAATAGGAAAAAATTCCTTTTTAAGTTTTAGAAAAACAATGATTTAAATACTTGTCACCGAGTTTATTTTTGTCTTATTTATTTTGTTTATATGAGTTTTAAAGGAGATATATGCTTATCTGCAATAAACAGTGCTATAAAAAATAAATTTTTCTCTTGTAAAAACTAAGGGATATACCACTGAAAATAGAGCTTAAATGCATATAAAGTTTCATTGCTTCCTAACGGCAGGTTATTCGGGTGTTTCTAAGTACAATTAATTATATTTGGGCTATGTGCTTGACTTTTGAATCCTAAGTAAGATTTCTATGCATTCAGAACAAGTGTATGAATTACTAAGTACACGGTAAGCTTGAAGAGCTTTTACTTTAATATTTGAAAATGGCTTTATATATATAAATAAATATATATATATATATATATATATATATATATATATATATATATATACATATATATATATATATATATATATATATATATTAGTGATGCGACATCGATAACAAACATCGATGTTTGAAACATCGATATTCAATATTAAAACATCGATGCTAATAAAACATCGCTCAAAAACCATCGATGTTTTTAAACATCGATGTTTTAGAGCATCCATTTTTTAAAACTGGTTTAGTAACCTCTAACATTAATGTTACTTCTGTTAGTCGTGGGGGGAGGGGGTGATTTAATTTTACTCTCTGATTGGGCAGACACAAATGACAAAAACTTGGTTGCTTTCGGCTACATTGATGACTCAAAATTCTTGTTGTAAATATCGCCATGTTTTTCCTTCAAATGTCCAGATAAATTCGTGGTATTGCCAGAAGTTTTGAGGGACTTAAGGCAAATATTGCATTTCGCCAATTTGTCAGAGGTTTTGTAAAAATATTTCCAAACGGTACTTTTGGGAGGCATCTTACTAATAATATTAACGTCAACTTATATAAAACCAGAACAAAGCAAAAACTTAAATGGATGCACTCGTGTATATACTATTTGTAATATAAAACCCCATGGAAGGTTCTGGGGTATCAGGAACATTCCAAGCGCTCTGATTGGTTCATTGGTTGTTAATTGCCATTTGTCTGTTTGCTAAGGAATCATTCCCCGTTTTATATTCGTCCTTTTCAGAATTCAGACTTACATTTACTGAGTGTGAAAATTATGCTACGTGGTAATTTTTTTTTATTACGGTACTTTTTCATTAAAAAAAAAAACATCGAGACAAGGTAAAACATCGACCACAAAACATCGATGTTAAAAAAACATCGGCTTCAATAAATCGATGTTTAAAACATCGATGTCGCATCCCTAATATATATATATATATATATATATATATATATATATATACAGTGTTCTATTTCTAGAAATAGAGGTGCCGGGACTGTAATCTTCCAAAGTGTGTGTGGGTATTCCAAATTATATATATATATATATATATATATATATATATATATATATATATATATATATATATATATATATATATATGTATGTATGTATATGTATGTATGTATGTTTATAATAGGCCAGGCCCACTCACTAACCAAAGAGTAATATATGATTAAATAAATGTTTTAACGATCGTAATTTCTTTTTCCTAAAGAGAGGTACCGGAACGCCGTTCCGGTGCGTTCCGCTTCAAATCTAGCCCTGTATATATATGTATGTATATATATATATATATATATATATATATATATATATATATATATATATATATATATATATATATATATTAATTTTAATGTATGTGTGTGTGTGTGTGTGCATATATATACATGGAAGTTTTATTAGATGAATAAAAATTTACACTAGACTGTTTTTTAATATTTTTTTTATTTACACCTTTTATATAGTAAAAATTACACTTTTTCTTTTTTTATAACTTTAATAAAATAAACAAGTAAATATTACAGGCAATCTCTTTCTCTACAAAATTTTCAGAAGAAAATAAAATGTACGGTTTTCATTAAACTTATTTAAATCTTCAAAATTAATGAGGTATTTTAAGGAAGGGAAGATTTTTCAGAAATGAAAAATGGAATAAAGTAAAAATGATAAATTATGTAAGAGCAGTAGACATTCCCGTATATTTTCCGTTTTGATTTTTAAGCAATAAAAGTCATTTAAGGCAAGGTAAGCAATTCTGCCGATTTTACAAACTTCAAAGATGGACAAGATATATGTCATGTTATGGGGAAAATTCTCAGAATGCAAGCATTATCCTAAAAGCTTTTAAATCGAGATCTAAATTATAGAAAAATGCAGTTTAAGAAAACCAATGGGTTTTCTTAAAGTAATTCTGTGTATATTTTTATATGAATAATTCATCAACTCAATTAAAATTCTGTTTTCAATCTGCGAAATAGCAAACTCATTTTACTAAATTCTTTTAATTACGTATTTAATTCAATTTTTCATAAATATGCATTAGAAAAGAATTTAAACAGGTACGAAACATAAAATAATACAGTAATTGTAATTTAAATTCACTTTCATAAAGTAAAAGTCCAAGAAATAGCAATTTCCTAAATTTTTTATTAATTTAACTGTGAACTTCTCATGGCTTACTTTTGCATCAAACATTAATTCCTTTTTTATTTAAAAAATGAAATTGCATTCATTGATTTAAAATTTTAGTAGCATAAATTAAATGCGAAACTTGTTTACTCAATCAAAATGAAGTTAAATTTGATAATTCAAGGAGGATAGTAAGAATAACTTTGACAACAATTTATGAAAAATATATGAATGAAAATTGAAAGTAATTATTCTAGTCTGGCTTTAACAGAGTGTAATTTTTTTCTGAAAATATAATTTTCAATAAAAAAGATTTTAAAAAATTTTGAATTGCTCTTTTTTGTAGATGAAAAAACAAAAGTTTTAAACGTCTGATAAGTCTTTTAATTAATGTTTCTACTCCCATTTTTCATGAATATAAAAGATTTTTGTTTCCTGGTTATGCAGTGTGAAATTTTTAAATTAATTTTAATATGATTTACGCACTTTAACGTCACGATAATGTAACTCGCATCTATTGTGAATCAATTACATTCTGTAACTAGAAATCAACAGCAGAAGTAACATGCTTCATATGTTTATATAAAGGAATTTTGAGTCAGATGATTTTCATCAAATAATTTTAAAATTTTACAGGATAAGGAATTCAGCAAAGCTTTCAGGGGACAATTAGTTTTTAAGTATTTCATATTAAATAATAAAAGTGAAAGACGTGCGTTTAATCTATTTTTAGGTTGTATTCCTTAGGGCTAGTGAGTTAAAGAATTTCAAATGTCGGTTGTAGTTGGAAAAGTTAGGGAATTAAAAATCTTCACAAAAAAAAAATTATGGTTTTTCTATTTAGTTTTTTAATTTTATAAATATCCTAATTTTTTTTCTTTTAATAAATTTATAATAAAGAACCAAAATGCTAACAATAATCTCTTAATAAGAGGATTCATGAAAAAAACATGTGAAACATCTACATGGAAAAAAGCATGTAAAGCATCTACATGGAAAAAAGCACATTTATAATGAAAAAAGTTGATATTTAGCAACCACTATGACTGGACAAATTTTAACAATCACGGTCTGACTAATTTTTTCTGATTAATTTTAATGTGAAATATAACTGTGGTAGAAATTTCGTGTTTCGCGCGGAATCATTTTAATTAAGCATATTATAGTGAAACAACTTAGTGTGCATTCTCTCACCCTGCAAATGTTTTGAGAATCTCATAATCATTAATACAAATATGAAAACGAGCTTTCACCTAAGCGTATTTCATTTTATCGAATTAAAGAAGGTAATAAAGTTAATCAAGCGAGAATATTATGCAAGAACTTTAGATAAAATCCTCCGGGTTTCTAAAAATAACCAATAATTAGTTTTTTCATAAAAATATTTCTTCAATTTGACGTTTTAGAATGCAAAGAAAAGATGAAATAAAAACCATTACCATTTAGATTTCGCATATTAATTTCATTTCCTTTTCTATTATGAAGATGAGATGAAATGTTATAACGTTAAACATACACCTGACATTTTTCCCTTACAATCTTTGATGCCGTATTTAATTAGACAAATTCACGAGAAAAGCAGTGGAATTAAAATGTAAAGCTTATTATTCTTTTTCAGCGAATATAAAATTGTCTGTACGTAAGGAAAATTTAAATGAATCGGACTAGAAAATTGTTGTAGTAAGTTATTTCATTAATACAATTTTTAGAAACTTAGCAAAACTTTCAAAAATATATTTTCCATTAGTTTCATACAGAATTTGTTTTGTTTTTTTCATTTCATCTAGTTGTTAACAATATTGAATTCAGCTATTATCATGAATGTACGAACTAGTTTAAGAGGATAATTCATATGCACTAGGGCATATTTAATACATATTGCGTTTTATCTACAGGCATCATTCTTTAAATTTTGTAGTTTACAATTTTAAAGTGCAACTTATATATATATATATATTAATTTTTTATTAGTTTATTATTTAAAAAGAATCTTAATGAAAAATATTGCATTCAAAAGTTGCATTACATTTATTCTTACATAAAATTTTATCTAGACATTAGTAAGATAAGTTTTTATCGTAGATATCAAATTTCTGTTATCTAAAATGAATTATTTTTAATTCATTATGCATAATTTTTTATACACATATATCCATTAGATTTGAATAACTTAAATTGAACTTGAGTCATTAAATGTCATATCTTATATTAAGTTCCTACTCCTCCGACATTTAACAACTTAAAGAGAAGTTTACAGCTTATAATAAATAAATTTTAAGAGGCTCCCATTTTATTAAAAAAATCTACAGATATAAATTTTAATGTCTGACAATTTGTCTGACAATTTTCTAAGCAGAATCTGTAAATTATGAATGAGAAAACGAAACTTAAATTGTTGTTAAAACAAATTTTGATTAAGCTTGAAAAATATTCATGCAATTCATACAAATACAACCGTTTTAGAATATTAAAAAGGGACTCTATTAGCAATATTATTACTGTATATACTATGATATTTATGGAATAACAGACGGTAGCTCATAAATATCTTTGATCTACTAGCAAGAAATTTTCGATGGTTACTCTCTAACTAATTAAAAAATATCTTGTGAATACTCTAATAAACTTTTTTAAATGTTCTACAAAGGAAAAGAAAAACAATAAGTGCTGCAAGAAAGAATTGTTTTCATATTATGTATTAATTCATGCATCTGATAGAACTTTAAATTAGTGAACTTTCATACTGAACAATTTAAACGTGTATCGGACATAATACATATGTCTTACAAAATTTTCATTTTGGAAATTAATTCTTAAATGATTAAACATTAAAATATACAGTCGAACCCCGTTATAGCTAACCCGGTATATAACAAACTCACGATTATAACGAACGAAAATTTTGGTCCCTAAGTTTTCCTATTGTACGTAATTTAATTAGTATTGTGTCAATTTAATGTAATCTATTTTAGTCGATTTAATTCCTTAATAATCATTTTTAATAGATTTTATAATTTTTTAATACATCATTATTGAATACACATTGCAACTAATGAGTTATACATTTTGTGAACTCTAGCATTTTTCTAAAAGGTTCGGATATAGCGAACCACCGGATAAAGCGAACAAAATCTTTGGTCCCTTAAGTTCGTAATAACGAGGTTTAACTGTATTGTATTAGAAGAGTGAATTTTTTTGGAATCACAATTGCAACTTAACATAAATTGCAATCTTGCAACATTTCTCACGAATTTTTTTACGAATGCTCTTTGTTATTCACACAGTTATTGAAATTATCGAAACACTCTTAGATAGAAAATGCTTTTCCTAATAAAAGATATTTCCCTCGTAGCGTTTATCAGGCAAAATTTTACAAACGGGAGAATTTACTAAGAAAAACAAGAAAAATTACGAATTTGTTCTAATTATCTAGACGAGTCAGCTCTTTCAAGACTTCCCCATCATTAACAACCTTTGTTTACTTTACGCGAGAGCAACTGTTTCAGATATTGAAACAAATCCACCTATTTGCAGCCATTTGCGGTTATTGCTCCCCTTTAAAAACCATTGCATCTGTAAACGACTAGCAGGGATAAGCTCCTAACGTGACATTATGTTCTAAATCTAACTCAGGTTCCTATATCGTAAGATGTATTTATGGAAACGCACATCATCGGTCGGATGCGGAGCCCCCTCAGTCTCCAAAGTGTACCTGTACCCTTGAGACTGGATGGAAGAAAGAAAAAAATATCCCGAATACTATTTCTGTCTTATTTACGACAGGTTTGAATCATTGCTACACGTTGAAACACGACAAATTTTTTAGATAATCCAGCCTCTTTTTGCGCTAAAAGACGACAAAAATATATAGAGAGGACTCCTGTTGTGTCTTAAAGCGATGCGTTCGAGGAAGAAACATTACTGAAAGATAGATACTCCCTTTTGCAGGGGTCTCAAATGCACGTAACTTTAAGGTACAAAGGACAACAGAGAAGTGCCATTTATTCAAGCATCTTTCCCCCCCCCCTTTTTTTTTCTCTCAGCGTGTTTTGAACATTTGAAAGCGAATAAATGCCGTGGCCCATAATCGTAGAAATGAATTTTTACTAACTTTTCTTAGTAAAAAAAATTACAATAAGTTCATACTTAAAATAATCTATAATCGTAAGGTGTTTAAATGGTTATAACAAATATTTGCTGTCTAAAGAACGAATAGCAGTTGTAAGATACTGTCGCAACATGGGTGCCCGCGCATCTGCACTCCGTGATTCATACACCCGTTTACTTAGCAGGTATTCCTCTTAAAAAACGGAACTCGCAGTTCGTATCGTCAAGTGAGGATGATTATGACGATATGTATTACGACGGCAACAATAATTATGACATGAACGCAACAACAATAGATGAGCTGTATTCTAGTGAAAGTGATTAAGACTGATAATTTGACAGTATTGTTTGTTTTGAATTAACAATTTAAGTTTTTTTTCTACCGAATTTGACATTTTCATTTCTTTTTATTACAAATTTTATTTATGTTAATAAATATTTGTGCAATTTTTAAATAAAATATTGAAAAACTATGGGTGCGTATTATAGTCGAATTTTAATTTTTCCCGAAAATTTCGAGCAAATTCAAGTCTGCGTATTATACTCAGGTGCGTATTATAGTCGAGATTTTACGGTATATATTCATTCTTGGGCCCGTATTTTTGGGATACAGGCTATACAAGTCCATAAGGAAAAGACTAAAATTAAGCAACTCACCTTTAAAATAAAGTGCAATATTCTGGAGAGTTATTGTCGTTGTTGTTGTTTCTAATGTCCCCTCGCAGGAATTTATTCCAGTCCAGGTCCATATAGGCTAGCGGGCCGAGGGGTGCGGCTCCAGTTTATAATGACAACGCAAGTGTCGTAGTTCGATTTAGCCAGGTGCCACCGCAATTTTGACCGAGCAATCCCCATCTGGGGCAGCATCTGGGGGGCTCGTACCCTTTCCCACCCTCTCTGACCTCGTACAGGGGTTTTCCGGTCGACGGATTAGACGTGTCCATGTCCGGCCTAGACACGAAGGTATTTAATGGCGCTTGTCGAGATTCGATCCAAGCACCCTCCCCGCCAAAAGCCGATTCCTAGAGAGTGTATAGTGTTTTGTTTTAAATTTAGCAAATTTCTGTATAACTTATATAAAATTATACCTTCCGTAATAATTATGATACGTATTTAATACTAAAATATGTTCCTTTTATATAACGTTCACGCGTTTTTATCCAATATTTTTCTGCAAGCTAAAAGTGGAGGAATGGGGAACACAATACGTTTAGATTAAGCATTCGAATTAACACATTCTGTGAAGATCACTAGATTTTTCCGGTACAAATGTGTTGCTTCTTTAACCAATGAACCACAGTTCTTGCGGAGTCATGATGAATTTTACCATCATTTGGTTGTATGAATCTACACGGCGCGTGAAAATATTTGAGATTATTTTAATGTGTTATTCTTTGAAAAATGATATAACATATATAAAAACATAAATACACAAAATTCTATTAATTAATGACACATTGAATTATCAATTAGCATTTTTAATTAATGCAGTCATTTTCTGAGGCATTGCATTCTCCAAAGAATATAATACGTAATAATAAAAAAGTTCATGTAAAGTTTAAGAGTGATAAAATTATTCCAAATACATCTTTAACAAGTTTTTTAATTTTTAAATCATTAAAAATTTATTCTAATAAAATCAAAATTTTGTCAGCTATAAAATATGAATTCAATATTTCTTTCTCTTAGAGTTACGCAAATGATAGTTTACCCTCTGAAATTTATTGCAAAATACGAAGCATTTCTAAAGACTTTACATAAAACTATTACATTTAAATTTTTTATTCCCCAAGAGGATTGCAAAAACCTTACTATAAATAACTTATTTTCAACAGTAAAATGCATTTATCTTTATTTGCTTCAATACTTTGTAACACATATGTGCTAAGAAAACTACCAAGCCGAAAGGTTAACGTATATTTTTATTAATGCGAAAATACTTTTAAAGACGAAAGTCTATTTAGAGCTTAACTTTTCGAACAAAACCAATAAAAGTACTGTACGATACTCACCTAAAATTCCTCCAATTATGAATCCACCATGGATAAAATATTCTGAGGAAATTTTGAATTTTTCTCTTTCCAAATGTATTTCCCCTGGGGAATACTGATTAGAATAGATACCAGACTATGAAACTACCGCGCAAAAAGTACCGCATAACAGAAAGCTAGAGCTATGAATTCTAAATGGAGGCTCTGTTCTGCGGTATTACACATTGTTCCCCGCAATAACACGGTGTTCCACACTATCTCTGAGACAGGAGAGAGCGGGAAAATTTATCGATCATAACCTAATATTTGAGATACTTTCAATTTTTATAAAACCTCTCTTTTGACGGAATTTTATAAATCATCAGCTCTCTTTCAAATCCGTCGTCTGCATAATAGGAATGCCAGGAAAAAAATGAGGCCGCTTCTGGAAAAGTTTTCAGTAAATTATTAGTCGGGATAAGGATCGTACTGGCAGAGCTATTAAGCATAGAATAAGTCTCAGGGATCTCATACGATAAGAGTAACGATTACTTATTGGTAATTTTTCACAGTCTGCAAAGATTTTTCCAAGTCTGCAAAGGGAAAGGTGTTTCGAAGGACTTTGATGAAAGAATTATTTCAGAATAATATTAGAAGTCTCGAGCATAACGAGGATTAATTTATTGTGGTATATTACCTTATTTTTAGTTGCTGTCTAGTTAGTTCTTTCTATATTACCTCCCATTTCGAGCTGAAATGCTTACGTCACTTCCGCTAGATTTAATAAATGAATAAATAAATAAAGGCTTACGTCACTTCCGCTAGATTTAATAAATAAATAAATAAATAAAAGCTTACGTCACTTCCGCTAGATTTAATAAATAAATAAATAAATAAAGGCTTACGTCACTTCCGCTAGATTTAATAAATAAATAAATACAGGTTCACTTTCTTCCGCTAGATTTAGAACTAAAAAAAATTTAGTGCAAAATGCAAATTAGCGCTAGTAGATGCGAAGTACCAGGTAGTTAAAGAAATATGAAGAAGGTGAACCGCCGCTTGAGAAGCAAATGTTGATACGCCGCACAACAATCTACATGTATGATAAAAATTAACTGATGAAACTACAAAATTTCAGGAATAATATTTCTATGAAAATCTTAATTTAGCTATTTAAATGATACTTTCATTAAAACTTAAAAGTTGTACAGCATAGCTGCTTTACTGTCAGTGCGTCTTACTTGTTTATTTTGGATAACAACCATTGATGGTAAAACATTAGTCCCCGTGGATCTAACAAAATTGAAAGAGGATTGTTGCCGTGCAATCTGGTTCATACATTTTATCATAATAACAGAGGTTTATTATATATATATATATATCAATCAAAGTTTATCGGTAACTTTTCCCTCCTATTTCAAAATAGTTTAGTTCCTATTTTAATCAAACAGAACTTTGTATTATGTACTTGAAATCATATTATTATTGAATATTCTATTAAAACTCGATAACAAATACTAAACTTAAAGCTCTAATAAATTTGAACAACTTAATTTAAATCTTTAGTTCCCAAATGTTTTATTATTACACGAGAACTCGAGAAAGTGCCTAACGCTCGCACTAGCAACAAAAAATAATAATATATATTCTATTAACCGTTCCGAATAAACTTGATCATTACAAAGAAATCAAAGACGTTAATGAAATTCCTTTTGGATTTCACGGAGTTTGATAACATTTTACTTTTGTTTTCGTTATTCTCCATAAAGTTTATGAAAATTAATAACATTTTTCAGAAATAAATTTTCCAGTAGATTGAAATTTTAATCCCTCGTGCCTCCAATTCAATTACATCTCATCTTTTGCCAGCATGAATTGAGAAGATTAAAGATCTCATTGTTATCAAAACGTCTGTGGAACAAATGTTTAGACGCTTTATTTTTCAAAATAACAATTTTTATTTATTCCCCAAGTTCTTTTGAGAAATTCTGCCTATGAACACCTGAACAGGATAAAAAAAAAGGATTATAATTGCGTTTGTTAGAAAATGCCAAAAGTAAATTTTCTCTTCTAGTAGTTGTAGCATTGGCTTTCATAACTGAGATTTAAATAGGAATGTGGTCAGAAATTTTTATTTTTGGGGAATATATTGGTTTCATAGAAACATTAAAATTCTTTCACAAAGAAAAAGGTTTTCAGGATTCATACAGACGTACAGTCCAGATATCTATTGTTTCATGAGTGCATGTATGTGTGTTCGTGAGAGAGATGGAAAAAGGAGGAAAATAATATAAAAAAAAGGGAAGGAAGTAGAATAATGAACTTAAAGTGTTTTTGTAGCATTTTTTGTATAACAAAGGCTTTTAAGAATTATCATTCGTGTTTAGGCCGGATATGGGCACGTTAAATCCGTAGACCGGAAAGTCGTCTATGAGGTAAGAGAGGGTGGGATAGGGTATGATCCCCCAAATTTCGCCTTTGGGGTTGCTTCGACGAAATTGAGGTGGTGCCTAAGACAGACTCCGACCCTTGTAGTGCTATTGTAATACGAAGCCGCACTCCCCAAACCTTCAAAGCCTATATAAAACCTGGTCTAAAACACTTACGGCCAGTGGACACTAGCAACAACAAGAATTATACTCAAAATTTCTCACCATTAAAGAAAATATTATATATATTATTTATTTACTCTGCATTTTAAACAATACCAAACGAACAAAGGCAGTGATTTTGTTTTTGTCTCTCTGTAACTAGTATAGGAACTCCTTATCACTATAATACATAATGTTAGTAACCCAAACTTTAAAAAGAGGAAGTAGGGAAATGGCCTACTAATAAAATATAATGTGGGAATATTTTTAAGGGCAAATTCAAATTTATATCTTCAAAAATGCATAAGATATAATCCCTTAAACTTTACCAAAATAGAAGAAAGGTCTGACAGAGAATAATGGAGATTGAAATGATGGAAAATGAAAACAAGTATTTCACTCGGTTAAAAACAAATTTTTGGGAAAATGGCCTACTAATAAAATATAATGTGAGAATTTTTCTAAGGGTAAATTCATACTCATATCTTCAAAAATGAATAAGATGTAATTCTTTAACTTTACCAACATAAACGAAAGGTCTGGTGGAGAATAATGAAGATTGAAAACAAAGTATTTCAATCGGTAAACAAACAATTTTTTTTAAATGGCTACTAATAAAATATAATGTGGGATTTTTTTAGGATAAATTCAAATTTATATCTTCAAAAATGCATAAGATATAGTTCCTTAAACTTTACCAAAATAAAAGAAAGTTCTGATGGAGAATAATGGAGATTGAAATGATTGAGATTGAAAACAAGTATTTCAATCGGTTAAAAACAATTTTTTTCGAAAATGGCTTACTAATAAAATATAATGTGGGAATTTTTCTAAAGGTAAATTCAAATTTATATCTTCAAAAATGCATAAGATATAGTTCTTTAAACTCTACCTAAATAAAAGGTCTGATTGCTAGTTTTGATCCTACATCCCTCATATGTCCTCCGATTTCTACATTTAGTAAAGGCAAACATCTACAAGACTTGAAAGACTAATTCACAATATACACTACAAATATATTCCGACTTTTACACTTTCCCTAGTCGAAATACTTCTTATTCAATGCTTTAAGTTGGACAAATGCAAGCATCTTGCTTTGATCATAAGCTGTAATGTAATGTAAGCACCCTTAACTTTAAACTTAAAAAAATATCAAATATTTTATACGATTGGATGAAGATCGTGTGCAAAATATTCTATTTCACTGTGAACAAGAAAATAACCTAAACAAAGGAGATATGATGTTTGAGACATAAAAAAAAATAATGTTCCCTTTTTTTCTCCCTTTTACAGTAAAACGCAATTTTTCACGAAATGCTCTGTGTGCGAAACAAATAATAAATGCGTTTGTGTTAGCAGAGCGAAAGGTGTAATGTGATTTGTATGTTCCGATGTTTTTCGCTCTAAATCATGCGATGCCTAACCTTAATCAAAGGAGAGGGCCTTTTTCTGAAGTCAGCATCGTTTTACAGTCAGAAATGCGATGCTTGTTAATCGAACTAGTTGCGTTTCACTGGGTGTAGTGCGAATTCAGTGATACCCAAACATCACCGAGTGGAGTATTTTGTTTTTAGTGTCTCGAAAAACTGAGAAAAAATTATTTATTTAGCTTCAAAAGGTTTATAATGCCTAAGTAAACAGCCAATATTATTATTCTGCTTATAGTTATTTATCTAAAACATTTTTTATTCGCCGCAAGTTAAAAGGAAAAAGCAATTTAAATAACTTTTTTATTTTCCTTGTAGTTTGCGTTGAGTGGTCAAAACATACTGCAGTTAAAAAGAACAACAATTATTATATTTAATTTGATTCTATATGACAAGTCCTTAAAGCTATTTTCCGTATTTGTTATTAATACATAAGGCGCCTATTTCATAAATACTTAACTTCTTTCGTATCCTCTGCAGATAAAATTAATCTGCGTATATTTTTATTCGATTTTACTAATGTGTTTACTTTAATTTTATTCACTGTCTGAAATTTTTCCTTTTTTTTATTAAACTAAAATTAAATGCAAATTTTGCATTAGAATTTTCTCTAAAGTATATTACAAAATTTTTTATTAGAAAAAAAAATGAGTGTATAATCTATTCATAGTTTTTGAAAACAATTCTAATCGCATGTGACATTTTACCTCGTTCAAAATTTATTCATTATTTAAACTTTCTTTCATAAACAAGTAATGAAATAATCATTTGCTGTCCATAATAATAATTTGGGGAAATTTAATATTGACTAATTTGTTACTTAGGTGAGTTTCCACTTTGGTTGATTCTAAACCTTAACATTATGTTTTCATTTAATTATTCTTTCCTCTTTTTAAATATATTAATTCTTCGTTTCAGTGGATTAAACCCATTTAAAGTCTGATTGCGATTATCATTGTTAAATAATTATCTTAAATCACATATTGAATAAAATTAAAATGTTTTATCATACAAAATAAAATTTATTGCCTCTATCTCCTCTTCATGCTTCCCTTACTTCTCTACTAAAAAGAATGAGTAGTTTGTGTTGAGGAATTTTTTACTCAAATTACTCATTTGAGGAAAATGAGCAATTCCTTATTTGGTGTTATTCTTACCAAACTTAATATAAACATTTACTCTTATAAGTAAATTTAGTAATCTCTTACTAAACTATAAGCATATTTTTAGTCGACAAAACAAATATATATTTATATAACATATATTAATAATTTCAAAAATTCTTTATCTTATTGATGTTAACCATTCCTAACAGGGAAAAGACCACTTGGTTTTAATGATTACATAACTTTTATCGGGTATTGGCCACACTGATCATTTACATATAACACGTTTATTCACTAAATTAAGAGCATCAGCGTCAATTAAGAATACAATTCTTAAAACAAATCATTGACAACAAAGTTATAAAAACATTTTTATTCAGCTACACTGTAAACAAGATATTCGTTTATGCAAAACGTTTTCTCGGGCATTCCCCGAAAAAAAATTTACACCTTATATCAATAAGCGTTAATTTTTAAAAATTTCTCTATCTGTGCTGTATGATTTCATGAATTATTTATAAATAATGTGGAAACACATTTTCACTCTTATCTCTGTACATAAACATTCATATATTCATGGCTAAGCAGTATACCTTTGAATAAAGCTTTACATTTTTGCTTTTTAAAGCGCATAATATTTAATTACCTTTCTTACTCCAGCATCGATTTTCAGGTTGCTTTAAAGGAAAATTTTTGTCAAGTTACACTTTCAATTTATTCAAAAATAATGAAATGCAGTTAAATATTTTCCCGGAAAAGTGTAATTCAGGGTATTAACTTAAGATTGGAATGTTTTCAAAAAATAATAGCATATTAAAAATGTTTTCGTATTCAGATATTTCTGATAAGGTAAATGCTACATTTTTACATTCTGTATATGAATTTGATAAATATGTGATTGAGTTTTTCTTCATTTTCAAAATTGCTTCGTCATTTCTTGTTGAACAATAGGAATTCTGGGTTTTTTTTTCTCGTTTATGATATCCTTCAGCTCATGGCATGTCAAAACATGTAAATTAGAAAAAAATTAACTGTGAGCAGTTTTGTACGTATATAATTTATAGTGCAGGGTGTTTCAGAAAATTTTACATCATTTGAGATATTAATATCTCAGCCATTACAATGACTAATGTAATAAAACTGATTAAGCTTATTGTTGAGCAATTAAATATTTATTAACCAAAATATGAATGAGAAATACAACTGCATGTGGGTTCTAAAAACAATTTTATTAACGTTCAATATGTGTGCCCCCTGTGACACGTCACGTCGGTGTTCTATTTCCTGCCAAACGCTCTTTGGCATGTCTTTGGTAACAGTTACGAAAGCAGCACAGTTTCTCTAATTAAGTTCCTCTATATTTGATGGTTTGGTTAGGTTTGGAATGCTAACGTCATTTTTTTTGCTACACGAGGACTAATTATACTAGGACCTACTACTTAAAGCCTATTCCGAGCGGCTACAAATGTCCATGCCAATTGCGAGACTCGAACCCATAGACTCTGGTATCGAATGCCAGCGTCCTAGCCATTCAGACATCGTCTAGTAATACATTTGAAGGAGGTGGGGAGTACATTAATCAGGTCTTTAACATATTCCCAGAGGAAAAAAATCACACTGCGTCAGATCTGGTGAACGCGGTGGCCATTTCAAATAAAAATTAAAAGAATGTTACGTAAAATATCGAAATAAAAATTTTATGTGTTTCTACACATGATGTTAAAGTATTAGGTCATTTGAACAAGCACTGGAAAAATTTTTAGAATCGTGAAATCATGTCAAATTATCTGAAACACCTTGTATATAAACATGACTATATTTTTCTGTACTTTCAAATTAAGAAAAACATTTTTTCAAATTAACAAATCAACATAAATTTGCAAAATATGCCTTGACAGTGTTACTTTATTTCCTATTTTAATTTCAGCATAAGATGATGAAGATAATTTCACTTTTTTTCTATTGTATGTTACATTGCTTTAGTAATATAAATTATAAATAATGGAAATTGAATTTTTGAAAAATCCAATTTCTCATGTTTTAAATTTAAAGTATTTTTATCCAAATAAAATAGTCTAATATTATTAACTGTAAAGAAACCATTGAATTTCAAAAGAACCCCCAAAAGTACTTACAATCAAAGAAGATTTTTCCTAATACTTCACATTTTATATAATACATTTAAAAAATATTCTCTATCAAATCATGCGTAAAGATTTTATTTTGAAGTGCATTGTATAACATACTAATAAAAAAATATCGGTTTTGAATTAAAAGACTATCAAAATGTATCCTTCTTTAAAAGCTTTTAAATCAAAAAACATATATATGATTAAATGCATTTTATGATATGTAACCCAATTAGATAATTCCCTATATGATCGTTAAAAAATACTTTTATTCCAAAGCATTAGTTATTGCTTTATGATTCTGTGCAACTGAAATTCGTTTATTTCAAAACTAAGTATTTTATGAAGGATGGCATTAAAAATTTGTATCGTTTGTTTATTTATCTTTTACTTATTTATATTTTTGCAAAGGAAGATAAAGTTGTAAAGTTTATTTATACAGAAATACTACTAGACGAAAAATTAGTCAAATGAAACTTCCCGTTTATTTAAGATTTTAAAATGAAATTTTTAAGTGCGAAATATACAGTTTTTGCCGTAACTTTAAAATATATCATATGATCTACTTAACCTTGTAATAAAACTTAACTGAAAAAAATCACTCTTTCACACATTTTTTTTCATACAGCTATAGAGGTTTTGATTTTAACAGATTGGACTAACAAAAAATGAGAGCTAATATCTATTTATCGAAAAGGTTTAAGGTTATTCCTACTGCTGCGTTCTCGCTTTAAAAATATACAACTATAGTTCACACATAAAGCAAAATTAGCGAGGAATGATTATATATAATCACTTATAATAGATGTGTCGCAGCTATTTATTTTAAACGCCATATTCCATAAATATACTAATAATTATAAACCTTTTCATGTTAGTCAAAGAATTCTGAAGACTTACTTTGACTGTTATACATTCATCTGAGTCATTCTCATATATTGTGCATCTCTTATATATGATAATTTTATGTATAAAATACCCAGCACATTTTAATATCGCAAGCTGAACTTTAAGCCGGTAATAAATGTCATATTATAAATGAAAAAAACAAATACAGTTCTGTTTCTGATATAACTCTGAATAAATGAATTCAAATGAATCTTTATTTTTGTCTCGACACCGCTTCGTCTATTTGCGATGCACCTTAATTTAATTCGACCTTAATACATTTTCCATGACTTATCTCCCAAGGAAAACTTCCTTTTTTTCTATCTACTGCAGCTAAGTTCAGAGTTTTGCCCTTTTAAAAAGGTAAAATTTCTACCTTTAATCATTTCGTTTCGTTTACTTAATCCCTTTTATAGTTACTGCTCGAAAACAATTTTTCATTTTTAATTGGAGGCTATCGTATTTTTTGTGTGTGTTTTTTTCTTGAAGATCATTCAATCTGATATTTTAAATTTCTTGTATTCGCATAGTTTGAATCTAAATTTGAATTCTGATATTAGAATTTATTTATTATAAAAGAAAGTTAATATTTTTTTGTCCACGTGAGTCTTCTTAAAAATAATTGAATTGCCTCTCAACGTACTTCCGACATATAACACAAACTTTTTTTGTTTTTTTTCTGTTGTTTTATATTTTTTTTTGTTCAAAAGAATAATAGCACTTTTAAATTCACATATTTGCATTACCTTGTTTAGATTTTTCTTTCACTGTCAAAAAATAATTACTTGTTGAATGCTCAAAAAACGCTTTGAATAACGTCTTCATAATTATTATGATTTATTCTTTTACGATTTATTCAACAAAGTATTTTTTAGAAAAAAAAAATCCCCCCCCCCTACTTCTTATTTGGAGCTACCGTTTCCTGTCTGGATGCCTCACTATTAAATGTAAGTTTTATTAGTCAGTTATTCATCGTAACTTTTTACAGGGACAAAATTCTATTTATTAAGAGAAACTCGTATTCTGGAGGAATCGTGTTCTTTTGCATTATTTGGTCTTAATGACATTTTTTTGAGTTAATATTCTGGTTCTTGGCGGCTAAATGAGAATAACTTCTTCCATTTTATTATTTTTTCTGTTTAAAGCGTTTTCGTTTATCATTAAAATTGGAATAATCGTAATTGGAGTGTTTACATACTCGTGCAAAATAATATGTTTAGTAAGATGTAACAATATATTTAGTTATTTTTTTAACAAAAAATAAGCATCTGGTATTGCTTTATCCGTAAAATTATTTTAGAACACTCATTTTCCAATCGCCATTTACTCGGCATTAATACTTCGTGACTCCCTACCCAGGATCCCGCAGGATCAAAAGAGTGAATAAGCTAAAAATACATAATAGGAGTTTAAGCTGCGTTTCGTGAAAAAATTCATTTGTCTAAGCGATAGATACCACTTGAAGAAGTTATCTTTCCGACCAGTAGGTTCAATGAAGAAAAAAGATTAATTTTGACATGCCCTCTCTACATAATTAGTTATGAGAAGTTAGAACGTAGGATGGAGAAATTTGAGTTTGTAATAAGTGTTGAGATGTCTGGCTAGTAGATTTCGATTACTGGTTGTTAGTTCATACTGTGTTTCATCCCCGCCTTTAGTTATACTCTGAAAATGGTATCATTTTTTATTAGCGTGATTGTTTCATTTTAAACCACTTATCTTTGAGATCATCTCATCACTTTGATAGTCAGTTTTGTTATCTTTGTGAGCTTGAGTGGTCCTATTCATTAAAGTTGTTTTAACTGTTTAATTATTATTACAATCCATAAAATTTCACACAGTATTCCTTATATTCTAAAATCAAATCTATTCACAGAGTTCAACCCTGTTCCTGATAAACAAAAGTTAAGATCACTTACTAAGCAATCTGGAGTGAATAAAATTCCAGCATAAGTTTCATTTATTACGTTTTATGCATGATCTTTGTTATCTTCTCATATCATTCACCACACCCTGGGAGTTATGAATATAAAGCGCAGCTCTAAAAATGTAGTTAGTGTCGCATTAAACGTCAGATAACTGGTATTTTGTATTTTATCATGAATGAAAACTCAGCGAAATTTTTACACGGAGAAAATAATTGAACTGGGTAGAAAGAATTTTTGATAAGAAAGAATTTTTTTTTAAAAAATTAGAATTATTGTAAGAGCTGGGACGAAAACGTGTTGCTGATTAGTCACTAAAAGGCTTTTCCAAACGCTAATGTATCAACTTAAGTCTTCATACGATCTAAATTTGTGTGCCAAGAAACGAAGACATTCCTCATCTCCAATTATTTAATCCCTACAAAAACATAAAATTGAATAGAAAAGCTCGTTTCATATAAGCTGTAGTGTATATAATAAACAAATTTAGCTTTAGTAAGCATATTTAAATAAGCTTTAGTTACTTAGATCTGATGGGGAGATAAAATTTACGATTGTTGCTAATGTTGAGTATTTAGTAATAATATTGTAGATTTAGAAAAGTATAACTTACATTAATGGAAAATAGTTTTATTTAGAGAACATGCAGCAATGAAAGATTACATTTCTGATATATCTTAAGGCAAAAGAGAGTACATTAGTCTACTGATAGGATAACTGATAAACCTTACAGTTTTATTCAAGCAAGTGTGAAATTAAGCAAAATTTGCGACTTTATATAAATTACAAAAAGCTTTATAGGATGAACGAACAGTGTACGTTTATTTTAAAATTCCTTGAACTAGAAGACGTTGGCAGGAAAATTTTATTCAATAAATATTATGGGTTTTAAAGGCTACTAACTGGTGAGATAAAACAAAAATATAAATTTTTGTTTAAAAATATAAGGAATTTAACATAGTTTAATCTAGTTTTTTACCCCATGGGTTTAAACTTATATTAAAAATTTGTTTTAACACCCCGTAGTCAAAATAAATTTAAAAAGTGCTCGTTCTTACTCTTCGTGAGTGTGAATCAACCTTATAATAACTCTCTAACTGATGTTAATAATTCCTCTTTCTTTTAAAGAGATTAAGTAATACCAATATATTTCTTTAAACTGAATTTAAAATATTTATTCTCAAAATAGAAACACTTGAAGGATATCCTCAAATACTTTTTTACATTAAATAAAGTTGAAATGTTCAACTTTACAAAATTAGTTTAAATAATACATCATTAAATTATCTAAATTTAACACAAATTTAATCTCAAAATAAATGCTATATGTATGAGACATCTGAAACAGATTTGAATATCCTCTATTAAACACCGTGTAAATCAAGTAATATAACTTTCTAAACTATAAAGTTAAAAATTCTCTTTGAACGACTGAAAAATGTTTTAAATTATTCTATACTTAAGCACTTTCAACACTCATGGAGTCGGTATCTTTTAGGCAGAATTAAATCAAAATTATTCTCAAAATAGAAACACTTGAAGTATATCCTCAAATACGTTTTACATTAAATAAATTTGAAATGTTCAACTCTGCAAAATTAGTTTAAATAATACGTTGTTAAATTATCTAAATTTAACGCAAATTTAATCTAAAAAGAAATGCTATATGTATGAGACATCTGAAACAGAGGAGTTCAATATCCTCTATTAAACACCGTGTAAATCAAGCAATATAACTTGCTAAATTAGAAACTTAAAAATTCTCTTTGAACGACTGCAAAAATGTCCTAAATTATTCTATACTTAGGCACTTTCAACACTCACGGAGCCGTTATCTTTTAGGCAGAATTAAATCTAAATTAAAAATCTACTTTAAGTAAATTATAAGTGTTCTGAATTTTCCCATTCATGTAGCAACTCAAGTTTTTTTGTCTTCCTTTCTTCGAAATTAAATCTTTGACTTTCCATCGATAATGGTGACGGAATGGAGAATTAAGCTTTTACCCCTTTGCTCTCTACATACGCTTCTATTTTTTTCTTCCTCTGATAAAATGCATATGTAGAGACATCGAAAACTTTCCGTTCCATTACACGAGAAAAAGTTCCCTTCAAAAAATGCTATCTCTCGTATGTCATCGCCCGAAAACGATGCTTTAAACGCTTTCCAGCGTGATAAGCTCCGGCGATGACTGAGGCCATCGTATAGCTCATTCTAACAACGTGCGAAAGATGCAGATATTTTGTAAACATTGTGACAGCTATCCCCTTTTGCAGTGCAACAGAGAAGGGGAGGCACTTCTTCATTGAGAATGTAAGTTGAGATAGCGGACGTGACTTCGCAGAATTTGCAGAAGTCCGATTTTGATAACGTTTATCTTTATTACTCTTATGGAAGAAGGATGAAGATAAGGGAGAACCAATCTTTGAATATTTTTAGGTTTGCGTTCATTGAAATTCTGGAATAAGGAGCTGTCAGTTTCCGATGCACATGCCTTTAATGGATTATTGCGAATTTCCGTACTGCATGAATTTTAAAACGCATTTCCAGGTATGAAGAGTGTTTGCGGTGTATTAGGTTCTTTGTTAGAACATATTCAGTATTTCAATGTGAAAAATATTTACCCTAATCCAATAGTTCAAATTCTTTCATGAAATTTATGATGAAGTGAGCATGGTAATTTACAATTTTTCGTTTACTTTCAATTATTCTGTAGTTATTTTTTCAGCAAAAAAAGAATTAAACGTTTGCCCTCGAATTTTCCTTTGGTAGTTTTAAGTTTTTGTTGTTTAGCAAGCACTTGCCTTGACAGCCTGACAAAATAGTCAATTTTTAAAAAATGCATAAATTCTTGAAACTAATATTCTGTAGTTTTGGTATATAATTCCATTCGAAATTTATAACATCTGTATAACAAAATGTTATAGCTCGTATATCCCGAAACCTAGGAAATATGTTTAGCGGTGTTTCAAAGAAATAAAATATTATCAAGAATTTTTCAATTACGGTTTTGCTTCAAAAATTCAGTGTATTAAAACAAAAATAAATTTATTAGAAATAAAATGGAGTTTGATGTACTTGGAACCTATGAAGTTTAAGGCTTTAGGAAGCGGGCAAGCATTAACCATGAACCTGTTTCGATTAGGCTTTGTTAATTAAATTTTCTAAATCCGATTTGATGATGGGTTTGTTGCCCAAGTTGCTATATTAGACATGTCTATAACTCAAATATTGAAGAGCTGATATTTTAGAACTACTGAAATATAAATTCTAAAATTCAGTCTTGAAAAACATATCCACTTTTAACAACAAAATTTAAAAAAAGAATTCCCAGCTTTTACCTGTATATCACGTTTTATAATTATTTTCGAAGCAGTGAGACATTAAAACATGGTGTTCCATTTGTTCGTTGCCACTTAACGTCAAGAACTGCAACTGTTCAGATCTGTCTTTTGTACCCCAAGAGTTGCGAATGTAACTGAGTAAGTCTACCTTCAAAAAAAAAAAAAAAAAAGGAAAAAAAAAGGTGTGCTCTGTAATAAGCATACGTGCTTGTATTTACAACCCTGAACGGAAAGCAACGTTTCCTGTAAGCTGATCTCCTTTACGGAATGTTTCACTTCCCCTTACTAAGTTTAATCAGTCTAATATTAACTTCATTTATAGATCATTAAATTTAAATGTCTTCTATAAATCCTTCTTAATTATTCCTAATAAAAAATAGCTCAGACTTTAATTCCCACCGAAAACACCGGCTTTTTGTGATGCCATCGTATAAAAATACTGATTCTTCATGAGATTTCAAATAAATATCTATCCACATGAATAATGTCTTTGCGTGATGGCTTAACTGCGACCGCCACTTCTGTAAAGAAACCTGTCTTGGGTCACGAAACTGGTGGATAGAGGACACCAATAAAAATTCGCTAGGAATAAGACTTTCTTACACATGATCGGATTCGCTTTTTTCCCCCAATTTCTTACGGAACTTTCAGCTTTTATGGAGTTCCTATTTGATTAAACTAGATATTTTTATTAAATTTTAAATTAAAGTCCCGTTTTGTCTCCGTATTATTTATGTAAGGACGTAAAATTTGTTTTCTTTTTTTGCTGTGTTTGTTGATTTATTTAAGCAAACATTATTATGATGCCCCTTTTTTTCTGTAGTCTCAGTAAATGATTATTTTGTTTTCTTTTTCTTTTTTACATTGGTTGTAGGTAATTTAAAATGTTTCTCAAAAAGTAAATAGCGTTAATAAATTGCTATGAAACAGAGCAAACAAAACGGAGCATTATACGAAAAAGCGAAAAATTATTACCGATAAACTCAAAACGGGAAAATTGGATGTATAAATTACTTTTTTTTAAAACTTGAAACTTATTTCGTACAGTTAAACTATGCATAATGCCATGCACTACTTAAGATAAGGATGTTTACTACATTACACTGGTAGTCTAATACACTATATATATATATATATGCGTTACGATATCTAGCAACTCCATTATAATATTATTTTATTGTAGTTATCTGTTGTGTAAAGAGTAGTGTTAGAGATTAGTAGTTGTTAACAGGATTTGTTGGAAAGGGAATTTATTCAATAGTGATCATAATAAAATGGACATGCAGAGCAATATCATTAACTTTCGCAAATAACTGCAGTATTGCCATTTTATCCTATTGCTGAAAAATTATCTTATGTAATTTTTTTTCATATGAATCTTGCTCAGCTAGTTGGTTCAAATATTCCTGGAATTAGAGAAGCATTCCTTTAAGTTCATTAATTTAATGAAGCTTCAACCTCCTAGTCACTTGGGTCATTCGGTTGATCTGCATTGCCTTTTCAGAAATCATGCCTGAAACTCGAATCTTAGGTTGTTATTATCTTTTCCAAAAACTTGTTTTGAAGATGTTATACATAATACGCTCCACAAGTTGAAAATTCAAACACTCTATTAAAACTGCAAAAGCTCCTCGTTTACAGACTATGGGACCGACTGCAATGATCCATTATGCATTCAACGAGAAATCAATTACTTATGACTGCAATACAAGTCTATTCACCTTATAATGACTCTAGTTCTTCCCTCATTAGACGAGTGTTTCGTATTTACCTCCATTCAGATGATTTTGATGACCCTTTAAAGATCTTCCTATGTCTTGAGCTTCAACACACCATTTAATCTAATAATGGTTACATGATCTATGCCTTCAAACAAATTTCACATTTTTTTAAATACGTCTTTGTTTTATTAAAAATATCAACGCCATATTCATATTCCTTTTCTCTTAGGCAGCTGTCCTAGCTCTGATTGGATTGTACAACTTCCTCTTGTTTTGTCCATGACCTTAAAATGAGCTAATTGGTACACACCCAGTCTTCGACTGACTTTTGAGACTTAAGTCTGACTCTTTTAGATAAGGATGGTGATTTTTTTCCTTTACTTAATTAAGGCATTGATATTTAGTGCAGTGTAGTTCCACGGATAGCTTACTTGATATATCAGTGGAATAACGCTCCAAATGCACCACCAAACACGTGTCGTCAGGAACTCATGGTAAACATTGGTACAGAATAAAATTAGAACATTTTTTTTATCAAAGTTTCGAAAGAAAGATTCTATTTTTAAAGTGCAGTGATCATAAAAACTTAGAAAAAGGAAAACTATTTCTTTTTGGACCAAAATGCACTTCAAACATTAAAAAAAGTAAGAAACTTTGAGGGGAAATAGATAGCTAAATACGATCAGTTCTGTACTAAAGCATTAAAATCTTTTAAACGCTTATCTTTGAAATTCCGTCTTTGAAGCGCATACTTTGTAAAATGTAGAGGAGTGTGAACTAGATTTTCCACCCTTTTTTCAATTAAAATACATGTAAAAAAAAAGGTTAAAAATGCTATGTAATAGGATTTTGTCTCTAACAAAGACTTAAAAGCATGTTTCTACATTTAAACCCTTGATATATATATATATAAAAAAAACACGAAAACCGATTTAAAAGCTGGTATTTTTCTATTTTGATCAAAATGTTTTCGAAACTGAACAAACAGTTAAATTTTAAATAAAAGAAATTTTAGTTTTATCTTGGATTGAACTTTCCGCGCATTTGACACTCTCGGATTTAACTTCGGCAGCTTTTATGGCGAAAAAAAATTAATGGAATTTAATTTGAGATATCCTGTGAAATTAAACAATAAATCAATTAGTAAAACTGACTATAGCCGAACCCCGTTATAGCGAACCCGGTATATAACGAACTCATGGATATAACGAAAGAAAATTTGGGTCCAGCCGTTTTGCTGTTGTACGTAATTTAATTAGTATTCTGTCAGTTTAATGTAATCGATTTTAGTCGATTTAATTCATTAATGATCATTTTTAATAGATTTTATCATTTCTTAATACATCATTATTGAATACACATTGCAATTAATGGGTTATACATTTTGTGAACTCTAGCATTTTTCTTAACGGTTCGGATATAGCGAACCACCGAATAAAGCGAACAAAACCTTTGGTCCCTTGAAGTTCGTTATAACGGGGTTCGACTGCATTTTGTTGAATGCTTAGTTTGAGTTGTCATACATATTACTTTGTCTATTGAACATAAATTCTTTTTTAAACTGAAACAGCTGACGTGTGGGTTGAAACATTCGCAAATCTTCTTCGTCAGCGGCCTGCCTTCCGCCTATCATGTACACCAGTAATAAATACCGATTGAGAGAATCAGATTTTCCCCCTTCCTTCTTTTATCCTCACAGAAAGAATCTCAGAATCCGTTTACTGTACACCTTTAACTTAATACACAAACCACCGCTCAAATTTCATTCGCCATTAATCAAAAACGCGAAGCGTTAAGAGCCCCACACAGTGCAATCTTATCCACCGGAGCTCGGGGGCGGCGTGCACACCACGTGACATTCGTGACTGGTACTCCCCGCTCCTTGCTCGTGAGTTGCTCGTGCCGTGTCACACAGCAGTTAGCCTGCACGCGAACGGAGGGTGTACAAGGGGTCACACATACCCTGAGGCCTCCTTTCCTTGCAGTCAGAGGATGTACAGGGTTTCTTCATTGTTGTGAGGGGTTGCTTCATTCCGTGTGGGGTGAGGTGAGGATGGAGGGATGTAATGAGGATGAAGACGGTTGATTTTAATGGTTTGATGCACTCGCTCGTCACCCCTTTCTCTTTTTTTCTCACTTAGTGTATGTATCGTGACGCCGAGTCATGATCGTTAGGGCCGTTTTTTTCATGCGTTTTGTCCTATAGGAATTTATTTACTGTATTTTTATGAGCAAAATATCATTATGTCTAACGCAATTTGGACGGGGGTTAAAATGTTTAAAACAAATGGCCCCTGGTAAATGACTTAATTTGCATCCAGCTATTCGTAATTGATCGTGGGGTGTTTTTACTTATAATTACACACGTTTAATTTTCACTATATTGTTACGGAACATTCTGTCGAAAGGGGGAACTGATTTATGTCCTGCTCCTCAACGTTATAAATGCGTTTCCTGTTTAAACTAGTTAGATCAGAGATAGGAAATTTTATTCATAATTACAGGATGACAATTCCTGAAAAAAATAAAACAAAAAAGTTCAATGGCGGGTGAATATTCTTATTTAAAAAAAAAAGCCGGTAGTTAAAAATAAGCACTTAAAATTCCTTTATAATTTTTTAAAATTATTTTCCAATTTCGTTATTTAATATTTATTTATTATAAATTCTTAATTTCCTTTTTAAGCTCTTTTTTAATTTAAGTACTAGAAATATTTTTTATTTTAATACTTTAATTGTAACCTTTTTATTTTTATTTTTATTGATTTTTTAACATTTTTTTAATTAACTGTTTCATTTTGTTAAATTTATTTAATTTAGTTTAATTTATTTCATAATCTGAATTAATTTGCTGAAGTTTAATATATTTATTTAACTCTATTATTTCAATCGATGTTTATGTAATGATTTTAAAGTTGTTTTTTGTAATCAACAGCAGTGGTCTCCGATCGTGGCTTTGGTTGTGAGACCTTATCTTTCAGATAGGCCTTTCCCTATATTTTATTATATATATATATATATATATATATATATATAAGAAATATAATAAAGAATAATTGCTGATAAACATTTGTGCTATATTTCCTGAGTCATGAGCATTATATTTTATCGATTTCAAGAATAGGGATTCACATGTAACCTCTTCTGCTGTCTGATACATAAATGATGTACAGTATTTTTCCTTACAAAAAAGCATATAAGTATAAAAGCATATAAGTTTAAAAGTATATAAGTATAAAATTATGTAAGTATAAAATTATAAAGTATATAAGCATAAAAGTATACAAAGGATAAGAGTATAAGCTATGAACTATAAAACAAACTGATGTTAATATCAATATAAACAAATTAATATCCATTAAAGCAATGCTGTAAGAAATTAGAACTGGACATGTGTTTCAAATGAGGATTTAAAATATTACACACATAACACTTAAAATATGAAATTTTTTTGTGACAGGAAGAACCAACATTTCTAGTGCGTAAGCATTCTGCTACATTAATAAGTCAATCTAATCTAACATGGAAACGACTCTATCATATATCTTCTAATTGATAAACTCTCAAGTAAGGAAAATGGTATCTTTAAAGATTTCCTCTATCACCAATAAATAAATAAAATATCATCACTTACAGTAAAATTAACACGTACTTTTGGACGATACATGCATTTTATTCATTAAACTGTTTTATCGCAACTCATGCTTGACATTGCTTAGGTTTTCGGGAAAAAGATTTTATTTCGACATAAATGTCCAAATGTATGATGTTCAAAGCGAAAAAAAAATTGCAAATACAATTTCGGGATTTTATCGAAGCTTTTAAGCATCATAAATTTTTGATCTGCTGACATTTAATTCTTTTGGGGAAAATTTTGAACCTTTCATTTCATTCACGAGCATAAAATTATGTCCAATTAGTGAATTCTCCTCTCTCGCAAGAATTTTAGAGAAAAGATGAAAATGACTTGAATCATGAACTTCTTTTATGAAAAAAAAAAAAGGCACGGCTACAAGTTGGTTCTTAAAACATTATTTATTAAAATTATACCCTTTAACACACATAGAAGCACTAATACATGCACCAGACACTTGCCCGCAATTTCATTACACTCTAGGCGAGATGGTTGAATAAAGCAATTTTCATTTTTCCAGAACAACTGTATTTCAATACAGAAGTCTAGGTTATATATTATTAAATTTAAAGAAATTCTTTTATAAGTAGTTTGGAAACATCAATAATGAATATTTCTAAACGTCTCATTTTAGAGGTCTGTACGAATATTTAAATATTTAATTTTGTTCGTCTGAATAAATGTTATTTGCAATTCATGATTTAACTTTTATCATTGGAAGTACCGTTATCGTTATTCATATTTTTAGTCGTTTCGTTATTAATATTTTTTTTCGTTGTAAATATTTTTATAGTTAATCCGAAGTGAAGAAAGTTTCTTAATGATCATCTCGATCATTGAATTTTTTTGATTAATTAAAAGATTTCCCATATTCGATGTAAAATGTAATTCTGCTACAATACTTTTTTTATTTTCTTAATATTGTATTGTTATTTTTAACTACTTACGCAAATGATTGCGTAATGAAATGAAAATTCCTTTTCTTTCTTTTATTCTATCGTAAATTTTAACTGCTCTATTTTTTAACCCTATTAATAGAACTTTGTGCAAAATAATCGAAAAAATAAGGGGAAAATGAAAAGGATTGTTTTCCTTTTTATGAATTATTTTTGAAAAACACTAAAAATGTAAAATCATATAAATAATTGTGATCAGTTTAGTGAGGTACGACGATTATTCATTTTATCTTAATTATTATAAACTTGACGATAATAAACTTAAAAAGTCTATGTTTAAAAAAGGGGGGAAATAAGGAAAAAAGTAAGTCAGTTGTGTTTTTAATGGTTTTTTACAAAATAAGAATGAAAATGAAGTACAATATGTAAAAATTTTATAAATAATTGTGATCAGCTTTGTGAAGTACAATAATTATTTATTGTATCCCAATGATTATAAATTTAACTATCATAAACTTGACTATTATAAACTTGAAAAGTCTATGTTTAAAAAAGGGTAAAAATAAGAAAAAAGAAAGACAGTTGTGTTTTTAATGGATTTTTACGAAATAAGAATGAAAACGAAGTACAATAGGTAAACATTTTATAATTAATTGTGATCAGTTTTGGGAAGTACAATAATTATTTATTGTATCCCAATGACTTTAAACTTAATTATCATAAACTTGACTATTATAAACTTGAAAAGTCTTTGTTTAAAAAGGGTAAAAGTAAGAAAAAAAGGAAATCAGTAGTAGTGTTTTTAATGAATTTTTACAAAATAAAACTGAAAATATGTAAAAATTTTATAAATAATTGTGATCAGTTTTGTGAGGTACAATAGTTATTTATTTTATCCCAATGATTATAAACTTAATTATCATAAACTTGACGTTTTGAATGCAAATCTGCTAATAATGCATTTAGAAACTCTTACTAAAAGAAAATACCAGATGAATCTTTTTTTAATTCATGCTACTTTTGTCAGGTTGAAAAGAAACCTGAATTCTGCATGGCGTCATTTGATTTTAAACTTGATCTCCACAGATGTAAACCAGTTTGCTTATCCAAAGAAAGTAAGGAGTGCATTTAAAGTAGTATAACCGCATCTCGATAAAAATAACTTTGTGGCGTGTACCAACAAGCATGTAGTCACTTTCTCTCTCTATATAATTACTTACAGAAAGGAGAGAGCATTCCGCAACGGCAGCATCATTAAGCTTTTCAATAGGTATTCTATTTCCAATATTTTAAGAGCTATTAAATATTCTAAGAAATGCTGAGTTGAAGCAAAAGAACGCTTTTCAAAATCAGTGTCGATTTTTGAAATAAATCAGACTTTTAATGGAACATTTTGTATGGAAAATATATAGTTGGGTTTGAAATTTAGGCCTCGAATCGAAAAATTTTGACACCGTATTTTTCCTCGGAAGATTCTTTGGATGAGGAAAAAATGCTATTATTTTATCGGGATAAATCTTTTCAGTGGGAGGGAAAAATATTGAAATTATTAAGCATTGTTCAATTTTATGTATATGTGAATGAAAAAAAAATTGTACCTAAACATTCATTAATGAAGTAGACAATTGTGAAATTCTCCAGTTTTCACTCATTTTAAAAGAATTATTCGTAAAAGAAATTATCGTAAAAGCAATATCTATGCTTTTACGAATATGATCTACTTTACTAATTGGCCTGTAATACAACTTTCTTACTTTAAGTAAAGAACCTTCTTTCGCCGGTGGTCTTTGTTTACCTTCTTCATTCCAAACTTTAAAGCATTCCTTTATAATACTCATTTACCCCACAAATCACCCTATTTCTGATACATTCTCAGCATTTGACTTCCGAATCCTTGTTTATGCAAATCCGTCTACAATTGTCCAGTATATCATACATATTCAAATGACGGTCATTAGCATGGGAGCTAGCTGTTATGTGTGCTAATTGCCATTGGACGTTAAATCAAGGACACAGGCAGAGGGACATCAGACTATGTTAAAAGACGATTGTTATTGTGTAGTGACCTAAGCTCCCATTGTAAAGCTGAATAATTCAGTCTCTTCGTGCCGTTCTCCAATATAAATGGAACTATTAATCTTCTATTTATGTTTCATTCTTCCTTCAGAAAAATAGCTTCCGCGTAAAAACCATATCAAATAAGATATTTTATCATGCGTGTTCCTCTCGTGGGTATAAATTTGTTTGCAAAGTAGTAACATTGTTGATTGCTTTGACTCCCGCGGCAAAGGGAAATGGTGATTGATATTTGTCATACGTGCAAATATCTTGGCAAAAAGCTATTTTTTTGTGTCTATAAATATTTAAAAACCTAAATTTCAAACAAACTGTTTCGGAGTCGTGATTTGCAACCGAACTGCGAAATGACTTCGCTTTTGTCTGTAATTATTTTGAAAATTCTAAACAATATATAAATTTCAGCAGAAATGGAAAGATAGTGGCATTATTTTGTGAGGGAAAAATCCATATCTGCTTTGTTTATTCGAAAGAGCAATATTGCATGAGAGTAGTTTTGCTAAAATGCTTGCTACAGAACTCATAAATATTAATGTTTCGTGGTTGTAAAGAACATTAATTAGTTATTTGAATGCAGACTTTGAAATGGGTGTTATTTTAATTATAACCACATACACAGTGGAATGACAAAGTACTTTATAAATGAAATGGGGTTATAAGGTTAAATCTCTTTATTAATCATTGAATTTTTGCATCTATCCTTTAAATATGATGCAGAATCCGGAATTTCTATTTATAAACATGAACATCCAAATTTATTCTTTATTATATACGTGGATGCTATCTACTATTTATACAAATGCCGTAACGCATGAATGCAGCAAATGAAACTCATTTCTGTGGAAGGGAATTGGTTTTTAAGGCTTTTGTGTACTAACCCTATTGGATTCGCTCACCTCAATGTTATCCAACGGAAAAAATTTGTCCGAGGATTGTCGACTTGGATTTAAGGATTTTTTTTTATTGTACACCTTGGGGCATTTTTCGTTTTTTTAATGCAAATAATATTTTAAAATTTAAATTATTGGGGGGAAAATCAGATATGGTGTGTTTTAAACTTTCCTTCATTCCTTTGGTGGGCAATATTTATAAAATGAATCCTGTTCGAAGGAGCAGAAAAGTTTAGGCTGTCTGAAAGCACCATTCTTATTGGATTATCAGCATTTACGTAGCTGTAAATAATAGACAAATTTTCTCCATAGGTTAACATTGAGGTGAGCGGATCTAATAGGTTTAGTACACAGCAGCCTTAAGAGAAAAGGGGGCAATTACGTTTTTAGTATCAAAATTTTTTCGTTTTGAAGTTCGTCTTGAATCATTCTCGATTCTCAACAACTTTATTCTACCAATTTATTGTATTATTTTGGGAAAAGGTTACCCTTATCACTAATCATTCAAATAATTTATGATAATGCTAATATTATTTTTTCTTAGTTTAATAGTACTTAAACAGAGTCAAACAGCAGGGATCATAATACATTTTTTAACATATTTTATGTAATTCATGTATATATTTAAAAATAAAATGGATATCTCATGAAACTAAAACATTTAGACTGCATATAAACGTATATTTACTTAAATTTTCCAGCTTTTTTTAGCTGCTTTTAAAATTAAGGTAAAAAATTACATTAGAATCGACTCGTTTCTTTTTTCAAAATGCTATCAGCTAGTAAATTCACAAAAGTGGCGTCTGAGTAAAGAAGTTTTGGACAAGTCGTAATAGGTCTGACGCAGTACGGACGACTCTTCGATCATAATAAAAGTCACAACGATGATGGATTGTTCGTACAGTTTTATTTTCCCCGGTTTATTTTATGTTTACAATTTAACCTTTTTACGTGGCTTATTTCATTGATCTATATACATCTGTCACGTAAGGATGTTTGCCCTTTTAGAAAATTTTTTGAAAGTGTCTAAGAGAGAAATAAAAAATCATTTAAAGGATTATTGCTAAAATTAAAACCATTTATCATCTAACCGGATATAATATTTTTCTGCCGATATATTCAGCCTTCTAAAGAGAAAAAAAAAATATCCACCATTTTTAACTCAAGATTAAGAACGATTGTTAAAAATAAAACAAAAAAAAAAAGATTACGAGTAATGATTCATTAAGATATATATGGGAAGGGTTTTTCATCCTACACCATCCATCGTATCTCACTTAGAAAAGGAAACGATTTGCCAAGAAAACTACCGCCATTAGCAGAGAAATCCTCTCGAAATCTTCCCTAATTTATCAATTGAGACAAGCTTCAGGAACCGCACCATCGAAGCAGAACTTCGGGAAAAAAAGGGGGGAAGGGAAAAAGTTCTAAAGTTCGGTTAGGAAGAAAGGATGATGGAATCGCCCAGCCCCTGCAATACTCCAGGGGAGAGAGAAGAGCAGGAACCAAAAACAGTAAACAAGAAAAGAGATCCAATCCAATTGGAATGTCGAGAATCATCGACAAGAATAGGCTTCGAGTCGTCTTCTACAAGTGACTGTGTTCCCTAAAGGGGCTGGAACCAGAAAATTGAGTTGGCAGGTTTTCGGTTTTCCCCTGAGTTTGTGAGGCGGACAGCCTTCCCTCCTTACGGCACCCGGTTTACTCAATTTTCGATGTGAGACGAATGACTGTTCTCTTTAAATTAAATGGGTGTGTTCGGTCCGTAAGGTCCAACATTTAACCGAATTTCTCAGCTGCAGGCCGGCCTGTTTCTCAAAGGAAGATTTTATTAAATCGATGCCCGTGAACTGAGAATATATATAAGAAGGCAGTTGATTGAGAATTCCACACGTTGCCTAGCAAAATATACATGGAACGTCTTCAGTAACGTATACTTTAAGGTATCCGACTATGGTCGGAACCCTTTTTTTTTGGAAAACCTGTACTTACGGAAATTTATATGTTATATTTCGAAGAAATATAACATATATTTCGAAGAAATATAACACCAAAATTCGAAAATGATGAAAAAATAGACATTTACCATGCAATTTTTTTACAAAATTGAGGAAATTGGGTCAAAATTTGACAAATTTTTGCCAAAACGGCTCTAGCGCTAACAAAAAAAAAGCTTACGGGGTTCATTTTTCCGATTCCCTCTTTAGAAGGGGAAATTTCATACCCCCTTTGTAAGAACGACCATTAAGGGGGGTTATATAAATATATATATATATATATATATATATATATTTATGCATATGCATATATATATATACATATATTTACATATACATACATACACACACACACACACACACATATATATATAGATTCTTAGGCCTGTATTCTTGGGATAAATGCTATCCCACCCCGTAAGGAAAAGGTTAACTTCTTTTTGGTCTTATGTACGTAAGTACCTTCTAAGTGTAATGACCTACAAGCTAATCGATATCTCAAAATCTAAAAAAAAAAAAAATCATTATATGCAATTTCATGTAAAATTTTAGTAATGTTCCATGAGATTATTTATACATGTAGCTATAAATCAACAAATAATATACCTAGTACCGAATCTGTAGTCCATTACATTGTTAGTACTATGATAAACATACGTGAAAAATTTCATAGACATATCGTGGTTAGATTTTGAGTTATCGCAAGAGTCGTTTACATTTTTGATGAAAAATAAGTTCTTCAGAAAACACGATTAAAGTTTTCAACTTGCATTGAAATTCATAGCTGCTGCTGATCTTTGTATCGCTCTAATTTCATTCCTAATGACCGTATCGAAAAAATAAATGCAGATTTTGAAACAAATTTACAATCTTAAAAAAAAAGGAATAAAAACAATTTCAGAATTTTCGTCAAAATCGATGTTTTAAACGTAGTAGGATACCTTAAGTTTCATAAGACAGTTTTGTAATCGGAGATGAAATATTTCCAAGTAAACAATACTGTTAAAAGCACTCTCATGACCTAAGTATATCTTAAGCTGCTCATTCTTTTTTCCTGTATTTACTCTACGTTTCAATTCATGAAACATTTTAATTACTGGTTCATTTTAAACGTTCGCTAAATACCTGAAAGAAATTCCACCTTTGTCCTTCAAATAACTTCTTATATTATCACTGCTTACAATATGGAGGTAGTTCTAAATTCTTTAAAGGCGCACACCATCATGATTATTTCCGCTTTTCACGAAACAATAAAAGTATTAATTTATAAGAGTTGCTATCATGAAAAAAGAAACAATGAAGAAACAATCTTATAGAGAAAAACTTTAAAATAAGCAACAAAATAGTAAAAAAAAAAAGGATTTCGCAAGAATATCTTAATAATAAAACTCTAAACAAAGCTAAGCAACAGTTCAAACTTTTTCGTTCTCTTATGAAGCAAATATGGTAAACTTCACGGAAAGAATTTTTGTCTGTTGTGTATTTATTAACTTCTGCATTATTTCACTTGACAAAAATATACAGAGGAATGTTTCAAGCCTTAATAAAATTCGAAATTTATCTTTTTGTTTCGGGCATTATGCTAAAATAATTGACTGTTGTAATCAGCCATGTAGAAAATGTTACCAAAATCGCGGGATTGTGTATTTTTAAGTAATCGCTACAAAAATTACTGCTAATTACAAATCTTCTTAGACTTGGCATCGAAACTTTTCCTATATTGTAAAAGTAAAGAGGTAGAAACTTATTTTTTTTTTCCTAAACGAAAGTTATTTTCGCATCGAATTCCTTCAAAACAATCGAAAGAAGAAATTAAATAAGGGAAATAGTCACGACGTTTGTAAGGAATAAAGTATAAGCTTGATTATCAGTCGAAGAATTTGCAATGTAATTGTTTATTAGCGTTCTTTACGCGAAAGTCCTTGTAGATGGGTGCCTAAAAGTTATTCTTTAGTTCTTCAAGTAGGGTTTTGGTCAGACAATATAGAGTTTTGATCTTCTACAGATGCATTGCGGTTACCCCTTTTCATAGCAAAATGCAACCAGATATACTAGTATGAGCCAGCTAAATATTAAAATAAATTAAAATCATCCTGTTTACCTTCCAGTACATTGACATCCGTGCAAGGAAGGCCATGGCAATCTTAGAGCAAGTTCATGTACCCCATGCAGTCAAGTAAGCAGCAGAAAGCTACATTTAGAATGTTCCCGTATATCCACAAGCCACTTCGCGAAGAACTTTTTTTCGCCATCCGGAGACCTTCGTATCTGCACAACAGTAAATTTGCATTATCGTTCAAAGTTAATCTTCCAAAGAGGTTTTAATGAATGGAAATAATTAGATACATTCCTAACAGTTTTTCGAATACCAGGGTAGGGATAAATTGCAAAGCATTTTTTTTCCTCACTGGCATCCTCAACAGATATTCTTTTAAATTTAACCCTTCAGCGGGAGCGCAGATTTTCTGAACACCAGCAGGCACGCGTGGGACAAAGTGCAATGTCTCTTTCAACCTTGATTATTCCTTTTGTAATATACTTTTTTTTTCAAATTGAAAATAATAATTCTGCGTTTTATGACACGGTATAAAATGTTTATAATAGTGAGATATATTTATAATTCAAGGCCAAAGAATGCAGATACAATCACCTTATTCCAGAACTATCCGGTTTATTGGATCTAAGGACAACTTGCGAATGGATTCCTATTATGGTCAAAATCCTAAAAAATAAACAGATTGTCCAATTTTCGTGCTATGCGGGATACCGTGCAATAGCTGCACATTTGATCGAGTACATCAACTTCTGCTTTTTGTCGTACTGTAATCCAGTATAATCGCTGGTTTACGACGGTTAAATCACGACTAAGAATGAAGTAATAGGAATAGAAGGGTCAGAAAATGAGACCTGCATTAGAAAGGGTGTAGCTATAAATAGAAACCGCTTGGAACATTCAGACATTACATGTAAAAACAACAAACCATTCAAAATAGAGAAAATGTTGCACTCTGTACACGGGTGCACCCGATGAAGGGTTAACCACTGCAATATGGTATATTTTAAACAAATTAAAATAAAAATTTAAATTTAAAATATTCATTACTCAGCCAGTAGCGTTTACCTCTCAAAACATATTTCTGCCTACAAACACGATGCCGCTTGTAGGGAATTTCTTCTCCCTTCCTTTTCTTGACACTGCCTACTTTTTCCTGCCTTCGATTTTCTTGTTACAATCACCGATTAAGCGGGAAAAGCACCCAAATGTAATTATCGAGAAGAAAATTGGCGTCTCTGCCTATGGCCACGGGCAACACCATGAAAGGATAATCTTAGTCCCATTTACTCTGATAAGATTTGTCCCAAAGTACGAGGAGAAAAGGAGCAGGAGTATTCCGGACAAAATTTATTTCTTGTTATGTCTCCGTTGTCATTATCCGGATGTGTAGTTAACCCCTGTCAAATACTAGTATGAATATCAGATTTGATTCTAAAGGCGAGATCGAATTGATCTGGTCTGTTGAAAAATAAAAGTTTAGTTTGTTGATACAACAAACGAAAGACAAAAAAGCTTAGACTGGGAAGTTCACTTTTTTCCCCTATAGTTTCTTTAAGGGTCTCATACCAAAGCGAATGTTTTTGTTTCTTTTAATATGAAATTTCAGTCAGTAACTAGGCATATTATAAATGCCTCAGCTAGGAGGCATGCTTTTACAGTTTAAAGAATATTAAAATGATAATGTGTTCTAGAGTTTCTTTTGATGACATTTTATTTTAATTTTTATGTCTATATTTCTCTATACTATAAAGAATATTTGGTTCTATGCTTATTTTGTTAATATATACTACTGGGCGCGGTGGCTCAGTTGGCAAGACCAGCGGGCCAGCGATCTGAACTTCCCTGGTTCGATACTCGTCGCTGCAAATCCACCGCCATGTTCACTAATGGTGGCCGGGGCATGTAAATTAGGTCGGGACTGCAATGTCCTCCAAGTTCTCAAATTTATCTCTGAAGGTGCGGGGTCAAGTGTTCTGGTGTCATCACTTGATTCAGTTCAAAATTACGGGACCGGTCACTTAGCCAAGTCGGACTCCGACCCTTGTGGTGCTAATTCAAAACAGAGCCGCCTCTTTCAGCCCAATAGCCTATTAGTTCCTGGTGAATGGAACCTCCAACCAGGGAGCATTAGCAACAACAACGTATATACTACTTGTCTTTTTAAAGAAAAACCGTAGACGTCTATATGAGCGTACACAAGCATCTATACATCATGTTTTATATGTTGTGATATTTATGTACAGCTGAGTATATTTCTATCTTTAAACCTCTTTATTTTTTTAAGTAGCTTCTGAAGAATATTTAATCCTAATTAGTATCTGAACTTAGCATCAAAGTATCTTAATAAATAACTACGTATTTGGTATTATCTATTAAGTTACTTTGATTGAAATTTTAACTTACTACCCAATTTTTTTCCTCTTACAAACCAACCCACGCTCTTCAGATTTCACTTTCAGTTACGCTCTTCAGTAAGTCTCCAGTTTTTCTAGTTCATATCAAAGCATTTATTTCTCTATACAACTATGCTATTTCCGTTGTAACATCTATCGACAGCCGAGCATTACATCTGCCTTCGGTTTCCTCCTCCAAAAGAAGAGGATGATTACATGTCTAATAGAATTACAAATTTTTTTATAATCTGCGCACATCATAAAATTTTTGTTTTAAAAGTTTCAAGATTATTAATAAGTAGCGTATCACTGCTTGTGAAAATGAAAAACTATATTCAACTACTTACATGTCTGCAAAGGGAATTAATAGTCCAAATCTGAAAACATGTTATTTCATTCTTCGGATATAATACTTTGTCGTTGTTCACAGAAAACTATTTTCTTGAAGTTTTTAATGAGCTTATGAAAGAAATAATATTAAAGCATATAAAAGAAATCCTCTTAAAATAAATAGGGTATGTGAGTGTGTTATTGTTTACTCAGCTTTCGAACCATCCCGTGAAAGGAATAATCCATTATACATTTGGTGTTTACAAATCTGAGTAAAACGGTCCTTGACCCTTAAAAAGAAAAAGGAAAAAGCCCTTTTTTTCTTTAATGTACACCAAAATAATGTATGTTTAACTTCCTCAATGAAATAATTGTGAATGAAAGGTACCAGTATTACACAAACGTTCAACGTTAAACCTTTTAGACCAGCTGTTTATACATGTACAAAAGGCAGTTATGAAAAACCACTTCCTGATAGTAAAAATTTATCCGACACTGAGGTTGTAAATACTCTTTGTTCCCTTTTCGTATTTTATTTTTCCTCTAACTAAAGATGTATCAGTAGTAAATTCCTAGAAACAGAAATAATCTTCTGGGATTGTTGCCAGAATAATTTTGCACGAAAGGAAATTTAACCCAGAAGACCGATTTTTAATACAGATGTGTGATTCTTCAGATGTTCGGTTTTCAGTTGCATATTTCTGATTTCTAAATTGGAAGAATTATTTACATCGTATAACTGTTGTCCTCCCATAATTAGTAAGATATTTATAAAGGGAGTAGAAGTTGAAACTCTATTTCAGGCATGCTTTAAGCTATAGGTTTAGACACATTTACAAAGTAAGGTATTACTGTTAGTCACGTGAAGCTGTGCATATGACAAAATGACTTACACATAATTGATGTTTCACGATATGCAAATGCATATCGTGAAACATCATCGGGGTTTAGTGAAAATTATTTACGCTATAGATTCTTTAAATCCATCTGTTTTCCCTTTGTTTGCTGTTACATATATCTTTCTCTTTTTTTTGGGGGGGGGGGGAGGGGGGGAGACATAAATATGCATGAGTTACAACAGCATTCTAAAACACGGAGGGATATCGAGTAAATAATAACTAAATTAAACAGAGTTTAGTGAAAAAAAATTTTTCAGTATTGCCAACATTATGATTATACGAATAATTAAAACAATATTGTCATATATGATGCCATACATAATGATATGGTATAGTGCTATCTTTGCACAATAATTTGTTGGTAAAACAATGGTACCATTAAACCTAATTTTAATTTTTATATGATTTCTTTCCGTGCTTTAGATTTCAATTTCAACATTTTCCTTTATATCTATACTGATTAGATAGACCCGCGTTAGCATCGTACGTTGAAGGTATATATATATTAAAGTCTATTTCTTAAAGTTTTGTTTTTCAAATAAAGTATATTAAGGCAGTCATTAACCCCAGTTAATCCCGATCTATACTCACACACAGACACACACACATACATACATGCATACATACATGCATATATATATATATACGTGTTTGTGTAGATAGATAGATATAAGGTTTTCGATTAATAGCCAACATTACATTCGATGCCTTTCTATTCGTCTGCGAGAAGTTCATTTTATAAATATGTCACCCGAAAATGCTTCAACATTAGCGCAATCCACAAGCAACATCCGTACATCGCATGGAACATACCTTGTTCTTTCCTCTCTTTATAAATCAGGTGCCCCCGCAGGGTGCTAGGTGTGGTCCTGACAGGCGCGTATACTCTCAAGTACGACTGGGACAGTCACACCATTAGTCACTATTAGAAGACCTGGATAATAGTTGATATGTAATAAACTTATGCCTGGCAGCAAGTTAGAAAAAGGCTTTCTGCGGCTTTTCTAGTGATTTCTTTCTCCCTTATTGAGTTGCGTTTATACTTGTTCTACCGAATTTATATTTATGGGCGAGATTTGTGTTAGTTCTGGCCTTGTTTCTCGTTTCATCATGTTCTCTATTATAATATCAGATGAATGCGTTAAAACACATGCCTAAATAAATCATTAATTCGTGAATTAAAATACATGCATATGTAAATACATTTATTAATAAATATAACATATATTATTAATGTGTACATTACATAATGTCTCTGCAGCCAAAATTTCCTTTCGCACAGAGTTTATGATAGCAATATCTTGACTTAAATACACTACTCCATACACGTTTATTTATACAGAACTGTATGTGTTGTATACATTAGATTTATTTGAAAACTTGTGCTCACAAATGAACACCTAAATAAATAGCTTTGGAAAAGTAATCTAACCTAGTTCCTATCATATGGTTTGTGCTTTTTTTTATCAAGATATTGACAGATGGTTTTATATATTTAATAGCTAAAAACTCTATTTTTACTTTGCGTGGTCGGAATTCTTCAAGCTTTTTATCGAAGTTTATACTGTGTAGTTAAATTGCATTGCAGTAAAACCATTGCAACTTTAAAATAGCAAATATGTGCTTGTTAGCTTACTAAATTTTGAATTTTCCATGACTCTCGGAGAACTAGTATTTAACGAAATTTTTGAAAATTTGTAAATACATGAATACTTAAAATATTTAAATATTCTAATGCTGTAGACTAAAGTTAGGGGCAAACAATTATTTCATCACAAATCTGTAATAAAGTAACTGAAACTGTTTGATAAGACACCGTGCAACTTATTTTGGTCATTTCAGACGATGCGGGTAAAAATTACTGTCATGCTTTTAACGTAGGATTACATTCCTCCATAACGGTCCTGCGAAAAGGAAAATTTCAGACGCTAAAACAGTCCGTCCACCAGTCCTCGCGAGTTATAATTTTGGCAGCTCGTCAAATCCAGTCTATCGTTTGGACAAGTTAAACAGAAAAGTACCAAGATGCGTCAAAATTTTGACATATATATATGTATATGTATACATACGTACATATACGTATATAGATACATATATACATACAAAAGCGGTAAGCAAAGATATGAAATCCTACGTTAATAACCCGCGGTAGTTTCATTAGAAGGGAATACCTGAATTTTTTTTCTAAGTTATTTAGTAAAAAATTGCATATTCTAAAATTTTAGTGGTATATAAATAGTATTTTATGTACATTATAATCCATTTTATGTCAGTGCAAAGTAAAATGCATACAGGAAACATTTTTTCTTAAAGTTAAATAAAATAGAAACGATGCAGTACATTTATAACATAACATTGATTAGCTGTACTTGGCCCCTACAGAAAAGGCTAGAGATTCATATAACTTATAAGAATTGCTTCGCTTAATAATTTTTGTAATTCTGTAACTGGAACTTGGTTCTAACATTTTTTAAACTGCTAATATTATTTTGAATCGTATAAATTTCAGTTATTGTTAACAAAAGAAACATCATTTCAATAGATTATTTTATAGATTTTTTTTAAACTTTTAAATTTTTAAGTGTTAAATTTTTAATCTGTAGATTTATTAACCCGAAAAAATAATAAACACATTTTTTTTCTATTTTAATTTGTTCTTCTGACGTGTTTATTTTTTAGTACGTACGCCAAAGAACGGAGCAAATATATCATATAAAACTGAAAATCAGTTTGTGGTAAAAAAATAATCATTATCTCTATTATTACCATAACAAGGGTGTTAATTAATAACAAGGGTGTCTATAGATACGTCTCCTTTACACATAACCATCAGCAGAAATAACGTGCAAGTTTTGCCCCTCGAGCAACTGAGAATCAGACGTTCAGTTATTCGATGAATACTGCAAAGTTATGCCCAGAAGGAACCTTGAAAATCAATATACATGAATTTTATTGTGATTTTTCTTGGCAACCGTCGCAAATGAATTTTATTATAGCCATCGATTTATGATTATGCCTCGTCATGGTATTCGGAAAAGTGATCGCATTACGCGCATTTTTAAAGCTAATATTCAGGCATTTTTTTCGGTGAAAAATGAAAAAAAAAATTCTGGAAATTTCGATTATGTTCTGGACCAGTTATTCCTTTCACATTTTATTCAACATTCTTTTTCGTAAAAATTATCAGAAATTAAGTGTTTAATATTTAATGGAAATTTCTGAATTATGTAAATGCAATAGCTATGAGATCTGGTATAATTGAATATAATTTCTCCCTAATCAGGGCTTTAAAGTTTTCTCTGAAGATCTATATTCTATAATGAAAATATATTACTGGTCTCTTCTAATATTAATTTCATAAATTATAAATCTTTTCGGGGTACATTTTTAGGCTATTTATTTTTCACGTATAATTGAAACTCAAAATTACTTTTGAATATTCAAAAAATCTGCAGTTTAAAAAAATGTATAAAACCTCTATTTTTGACCTCTATTGTTGAACTTATTATTTCACGTATAATTGAAGCTCAAAATTATTTTTGAAAGATCGAAAAATATGCTTTTTGAAAACAAATGTATAAAATCTCTATTTTTGACCTCTTTTTGAACTTATTCTTTCGCGAATAATTGAAACTCAAAATTACTTCTGAATGATCAAAAAATCTGCAGTTTGAAAACAAATGTATAATACCTGTATATTTGACCTCTGATTTTGAACTTATTCTTTCACGTATAATTGAAGCTCAAAGTTATTTTTGTAAGATCAAAATCGGCTGTTTGAAAACAAATGCATAAAACCTCTACTTTTGAGCTCGTTGATTGCAAAAAATGTGTTCACCCTTTATAAGGCTTGGAATAAACAACGCCAAAAGAAAGGCTGCATTTTTTTTTTTTTTTCTGTCAGTTATTGAAAATAAAGTAACTTTCAATAACACGTGATTCAAAAATTTTAAATTTCAATGAAATGTCTACTATATAAATCCCAGCGTATGAAAAATGAATACTATTTATACTAAATTGAAAATCACAGTAGCATAAATAATGAAAAAATGAACCCATTAGATGTCTTATACATGAAAGAATAAGTTCAAAAATAGAGGTAAAAAATAGAGGTTTTATACATTTGTTTTCAAACTGCAAATTTTTTTATTATTCAAAAGTAATGAGTTTTAATTATACATGAAAGAAAAAATAGCCTAAAAATTGTTCCCCGAAAAGATTTATAATTTATGAAATTAATATTAGAAAAGACCAGAATATCTTTTCAATATAGAATATAAATATAGATCTTCAGATTAACCGTAAAAGTGTTTGTGGGCTTAAAACAATTATTCCCTGGTCCAAAATTATATCTGGAATTCTTTTTCGTTGAAATTTGACCAGAACGCAAATAAATCAGAAGTAATTTGTCCATACTTCATATTTAGCGTATGAGGTTACACTTTAGGTTCTTTAGCCATTTTTTTCTCCATCTCTTCTTCGTGTGCGTGTATAAATATATATATATATATATATATATATATATATATATATATATATATATATATATATATATATATATATATATATATATATATATATATATATATATATATATATATGGACAAAACTTGTTGTTGAAAATGTGCTTAGAAATACTAAACATATTTTACAGACAATTTTTCTTTTAATGAAATCTTATTATCACAATCTCTTAGTTTGTAATTTTCGCTTCCTTTTCTTAATTTATTGGAGTTCATGAAAATTTCATCCTTTCAACATAAATATCATAAAACTAGGGGAATTTTTCTATTCATTTGTCTCTCCATGTGGAATGAAACAATGTAGTAACGGATTACTTCTGTCATTTAGTTTTTTTATCGGTTTAAAAGGGCTAATTAGGTACAGAGAGTAATTATTCGCGTTCCTCCGGGGCTTGGAGTTTTTAGTTTATTTCAAATGCAGGAATAAGGCTTTCGATAAGAAGATAAAATAATTCCTGCTATGTAGATACTTCTTCACTGACTGCACCGTAATGGGATTTTGTTGTTATAAAGTAAATAATAATGAGTACATGGATATTTTAAGCTATAATTAAGCACAGTTTGTTTTAAAAAGTCTAAATGTATTTAAAGACACATTTAAGCAATTATTCTATTGGTATTTCATTATTTGAATAATATAAGGATTGAATGTGTTAAAATATTTTATTACTGGGGCAAATTTAATGCTGTAAATAATTTTATTTTAATATTCAATATTTATTTCCTGTTGAAAAGTACAATCAATAAAGCAGTCGCTCACCCGCATACATAGAATTTGAAGGTTCTAAAATCTTAACTCTGATAATATTAACCATATTTACCACTCAATAAACAATGTAATGTAATGGGGGGGCAACACAGTATTTTTAACACGTTCTTATTAACTCGCTTTCTTGTTTGTTCAGTACAAATCTTGCTATCGATTTTTTACTAACTTCCCGACTAGCTAGAAATTTGAAACTTTTAGAATAGCTCAGAACACGATGACAATGCATTCTTTTATTACTTTATCTTTAAGCAGATTTGATTTCATTTTCAGTTAATTTTGTTGTTTGAAAATTTCTTATAATTGCTCTCTTTATTACGCATTTGATCATTTTCTTTCAAGTTGATGGGATAATTCATCAAAAAAATTTTAAAAAAGTATTTATTAATACATAGAATTGTCGAGTTTATATGATTCAACAGAAAATTTAAAAACGTGGTATATTAAAACGTACTTTTTATCTTGTAATTATTTTTTCTAAATTTGAAATTATTATATTACCAAAGTAAGGAAACTCAGACTAAGGAAGAATGGGACAGACAAAATACAGTTCATAAATAGTTTTAAATAGATGCATTAAGAATGCTTTAATTTTAGGAAAAAAAGCAGTAAAATATTGTGCTGTACTATATTTTGTAAACTCTAATCAGTCTATTTTAAAACTAAGCTACGATACTGCTGAAAATCCCATAATAAATAGTTATTAATGAGAATTTCTACAAGAAATCAAACCCTTAGATGATAAACCCTTCAGAGTAGAAGTTTAACTATGTATATAAATATTATATAAATAGATATATATATATATATATATATATAATATATATACATGTGTGTATATAAGTTTTATATCTAAATTTCGTAATATAAATCACATAACATAATAACTTACTAAATTCTATCGCTAACAACCCTCATATTTTGATAAATAAAACTCGTACTTACGCATTACATTTTCTTAATAACGTTTTCGCATCACTGATTTTATTTCCCTAATGAGTAACTGTTATAAGTTTTCATTTATAACATATTATCTTCCTCAAATACTTTTATAAAGTATTTTGAGTTTTTCTTTATTTCTACGACATTTATATTTTTGCATTTATAACTCATTCTAAGAAACCGTAATTTTATTTCTATGCATGATAAATTATTCACAAGTATGTACATCTTTGAATAACCCCCCCCCCTCCCCATAAAAAATAACTCATTTAAAATTTCTAATGACAAACAAGATATGAAATCTGCTGACTGTAATTACTTCTTTTAGCCTCAATATTTATTTTTATTTCCAAATTTCTTATGTAATTTATCCTTTAAAAAAAAGTCTTTCGTACAAAGAGAAAAGATATCCCAATGTTTAGAAGTTTTTCCGGAACAAATTCCCAATGCATCATTTAAACCCTCATATTTTCTATTTTACTACCCCATAAAACACAAAAGCAAACGCTTTGATACATATATACTTCTCACACATAAAAAATTTTACTATCCAAAAACTAGAATACTGGCATTTCCTGTAAGACATTTACGCGGATTTTTCTTTTAAAAGCTTGATCTTACATTTATCTTTAGATTTACATGATAATGGATTGAAAGAAAGATTACGATATATAATCGGCAACTATTTGTCGTAAAGTATGCATCGATAAGTATAACCATTTAGAGGAACAAAGCACAGTGATATGAATTGAAAGGAAAAGTAACATTTCATAATTCGGGACGTTTTGTATTATTTTTTGGAACATTTTAAAATGATCTCATTGAAATTCTATCGTCTGTTAACTCGGAGAACCTACTGGAATTTTACAGCTCCGTTTTTATTTCTCTTCTAAAATGGTACAGTGTCATATCCTTTCATTTAATCCGAAACTAATTTTAATACGCCATTTTGTAAATCAGTGTTTTTTTCATATTATTTTCCCGGGTTTAATGTACAGTTACAATTAAGTAACTTAAAGAATATTGTTTTATCTTTGTCAAACAATTATGTACTCGTTTGATACTACAAGGCTGAACTTTTTGGGAAAGTACGAATTACTACATTTCAAATTTTAGATGTTTTTGTACATGACTGATTCATTATATTTTAAATCATAGTCATAATTAATTTATGTATAAAAATAACTTACTACTTTGCAACAATATTTTTCTGTGTTTTTTTATGATTATATACAACATAAATTATATATTTTCCAAGAATAGTTTCTAGGGAAAAAATCAAAGCGAAATAAAATATCATTAATCCATTGCATATTTACTTTTCTTAATATATTTTTGAAAAAATTTTCACTCGTTACTTTTAAACTAAAATAAAATTTCAACCCTCAAATACAGCAGAAAAACTATTAAGTAAGTCTTTTTAAAAACTTCTCTGTTTCCGTTCGTTTCAAATTTGTTTAGCTGTAAGGATACATTATTTGTCTCAAACAATGTATTATTTATTTTCACATAAGTTATTTTGGATTCTATGTATTTCCCTAACCCAATTAAATTTTATGATCGTTCATTTATAATTTTTTTTTCTTTTATAGGTATGTGAAGTTCTTGCTTTCTTTGAATTACTGGTGAGTTTTTAAATTTTGCTAGCATACTTTGATGTATCACATTTTCTTTTTTATTATAACGAAGAACACAATTAGGCTTATGTCCATTATATTTGGGTTAAATTAATTTCACGAGAGAATATAGTAATTACATGATAATTTTATTCCAGCTGTTATTTATTTATTTTTTATTACTATATAAAGAATTCTTTGTTTATTTTTTGTGTATAAAATGCTTAGATAACTTTTTGATTTTACTTCTGGGAAATTGAATGGTATGTCACATCTCGCAAAAATCTGCAACTTAGCAATTTTATAAAATTTCAGACTACGCAGAGGCTCACACGTGAGTTTTTACCGATCCATGTTAGTGAAGAATTATTTAATTATTAATTTACTTAATATATGAGGGATTTACATATTCTTAACCTTTAACAGCTGGTTTTATTTATTTTTCTTTCTTCTATCCTCTTAAACTATCCGGAAATGCCTCACTTAAGTAATCACTTTAATTTTTTTTTCACTTACATAATTTTTATGCATATTTTACCGCATAGCTCCAAAAGGTCAATATTTTTTTATGTAAAACATATTTTTAATACGCATTAACGAGCCTCTAATGAAATACATAAAGACATTTTACAGTTCAGGGATTTTTATAATAAGTATTAATGCAAGTAACAAAAAAATGGAACTCGATAACGTAAAACGGGACTCAAAGTCACCACATACAACCCTAAACAAGAAATCCAGTAAACAAGCATGTTGAAAGTCTAAAATGGAAATTTAGTTTTTTTTTCATATTCGCCAACATTAATATTTTTTTAATATACCTAAGAAACACATCTCTTAAAGTACAACAATAGATGCGTCTGAAATTATCTGTTAATCTCATTTCATAAAGTATAGTATAGACCCGCTTTCTATGAAATTTGCTTAACATACTCAATTTATCCGTCATATACTTATATAACACCTAAGGATGTATCAATAGTTATACCGACATTATATAATTTAATAGCTCTTTGTTTCTAAATGAATACGAGGATGTTTTCTAATACAGCCATTTGTTGTGAAATATTATTCGTATTCACACATTTCTATGAAATTTGCTTAACATACTCAATTTATCCGCCATATACTTGTATAGCACCTAAGGATGTATCAATAGTTATGTCGACATTAAATAATTTAATAGCTCTTTATTTGTAAAAGAATACAAGGACGTTTTCTACAACACCCTTTTGTTGTAAAATATTATGCGTATTGAAACATCAGTTAATTAGTTGGTATAATTTTACTTGAATTCTATTTACCACATGCTATGATTAATGTATAATTTAAATTCTGCGTGAGTCTAATACAAAAAGGTTTTATTTTACATAATTCTATCAATATTTAAAATTCCCATGAATTTTATGTTGACGAAATGCCTTACGTATTCATAGTCATAAGATATTTCTCCCATTTCGTTTGATATGAATAAACATGACAAGAAAAAAACAGCCAATCATCTTGTGCACAGTATGGAAATATTTTCCTATTGTTGTATTCTTCAAAATTTTTTGTTTATTGTGAAAAGCTCCTGCATCAAATTTCAATTTTTGTTGTAATGGTAAATGCATAGTTGTGCTAGATTTGCTTATCCATTTCCCTCATAAATTTTCTGAATGTTTTATCATTTCAGTTTGAAGGAATTTTTATTCAATAAGCCATACTTTTCATGCTCTAAGTTTTGAAATAAATGAAGGAATGCTGGGGTTCATACTTGCTATTTATTGTGGAAGTAGAATTAATACTTATGAGAATTCATCCATTCTCTTCATTGCTGATAATTTTAAATTACATTTATTAATAAATAGGAATGGTGTCATATTTATTTAATGTGACTTCGGTCGGATCCTCCTCAAATTCATGGGTTGGTCTACAATGGCCATACGTCATACTGCAACCGCTTACCTAGACTTTAGTCATTAATTAATTGTGTGGTGTTTTTCAGCACCAGATAGATAGGTAATTGTAGGTATAGGTAATTTTAATACAGGTAACGGTATGTTGTATTAAAAAAGCAACTGACGAAGTACTAGAAAAAACTGTATCGGCGAAACAATTAGATCAAAAATAAATTTTTTATCTTTAAATCTTATTATAAAATGTCTTCTTAGACATATATATATATATATATATATATATATATATATATATATATATATATATATCAAGAGGGTGCTACAATTTTGAAGTAATGTCTACTGAAAGACAAAAAAAAAGAGCATTATAAGCCTTAAAAATTCATAATATTTTCAATTTTAAACATCCCTCTGAGCATCTTCTAATAACAGACTTCGACGAAAACCTTTTATTTTGACAATAACTCTACAAACATCTTGTTGGTATCTCTGCAAAAGTAATCTGAGAAAGGAATCATTTGCAAAAGATATCGTGAGACAGTGTCGAAGTAAATTTATACAGCATGTTTTGATGGGAGTCGAAATCGAAAGCGTATTTTACTATTGTTGTTTTACAATAGGAATAAGACAAAAATCTTAGCTAACAGAAACATGTAGAAGTTAATGGAACAATTAATGATTCACTTGTAATGACGTAACAACTGAGAAAAACCTCCAGTCGTAGCAACATCTGATGTTCTTGAACTGCTGACAACAGTCTGCCCCTGTGAAATAACATTCGGATGCAGTCGTTGACTTGGGAGCGAAAAAGTTTTCTCCTTGGAAAGCTTGGCGGACGTCCCAATAGCTTGCGACAACGTGTCTATAGAGCTCTTAGGGACATAAATATTCATGGGTGATTTTAATTTTAGGCGTAACACCATTTTTTTATTAATATAGCGAGGCAGCTTATGTAATCTAAATAAAAATAACTACCTATATGGCATTTGTATTTATTTTTATTCGAATTATACAACATGTTTAGTTAAATTTATTCAAAGACCGAAATAAGTTTTCGTTTCTAGGTGTTTCTTTAGAACCCAAAAGCTAGAAATTTTACGGTCTTTCGGTGAATATTTTTAGATTCATAGTGGGAAAAGAAATTTTATAATATTTTCATAAACAGAATTTCATTCTCTGGTGAAAACGGTTTATCGTATATAAGGAACTTTATTTAAAAAGTGTCGTAATTTTTTCTATAGAAGAAAATTTAATACAGTTTCTTAAGTTAAAATTTATTTTGCTTTAAGCAAACATTTGAAAAGTAAATGCTTTTCATATTGTGCCAAACTATTTTAAATAGAGAAAATTGTTGCTTCAAGTGCAATTCTTGTAATCAATATTTTTTTGAGATCCACGTCTATTTCTTAATTAGTCTTAAATATATTCAGGTATTTTTCTTAATTTTTCTTAAATTTCTTTAATTACTCTTCTATTAATTATTAAATTTAAATGAAAGACGTTACAAAACAGATAATGTATTGTAACCTAATGAAATTTAGGAAGACATTTCTACTTCGAACTAATCCTGATGCAAAAGTAAGAACACAAACTGAACAGCTGTAAAAAAAATTATTAAACGTGCTTACACATTACATTCTTTCAAAATAGGGTTAAAGACTTTCCCCCAAAAAAATTAAATTAAATTATATTTAAAAAAATTTGGGTACTCAATAAAAAGGAAATTTTTAGAAGTTAAAATGATAAATATGCAGCATTCGATATAAAATTCGATTTTCAAGAGAAAGACATTCAATTAGCTGCATAGTAGAATATGTCGATCATTTTTCAAGTAAACTACTAGTTAAGAATCCAATAAATTTTGCTATACTCGATAAAGTTATCAGGCAGCGGATAAATAATTAAGGCTTAAAAATATAGTTTTTAAAAACTAGTAACGGATTTTAAATGCTAAATAATAAATAAGTTTTTTTTTTATTTTCGAAAAATAAAAAGGTCGAAACTGACAATACAGTCAAATATGTCGATCATTTTATTTTTGACCGTCCGATAGCTAAATTCGTTTTGAGAATCCAATAACTTTTATTATAGTCGATAATGATATTAGACACGAAGAGCACAACGTTAAGTTTTATATAGATAAAAAGAAATGAAGTTTATTCGCACTATAAAATAAAGCTCTTTAAAAGAGAAATAATAAGTTGGTGTCCAATTCTCGAAAGTGAGATATAAAATTTGAACTTTACTGTAAAATTTTTTCAGATATTTTTCTGTGTTAGCAGATCATTAAATTTATTTCAAGCATTCAATGATATTTTTTATGATTTTCAGTAATGATAACAAAGGAGAACTATATAACGTTATGTATTTAGAAATATAAAACTGTTTTAAAGAAAATTTAGAGATAAAATAAAATAAATGACTTTAAAAGATAAATATTTATAAGTATTTAGTTTTCAAACGTAAAAAATATTTAGTTAACTTACTGTTAAAAATTTTCAAACCTTTTTCTGTTTACCAGTTGGTTAATTAATTTTAAGAATTCCTTAATCATTACATGCTTGATAATACTCCTAAACCGGAAATTGTCAAACTTCAGTTGAAACTCCAAACATCGTCATAATCTTCAGTTAACTCATCTCTAGCAAACTAGTTAGTCATATTTTTCTCTCATAAAAAATGGATTCCGTCCATAGTAGGAACCGAATTCTTGATCCACCTCGGGAAATGCTCTAACAACTAACTGTTCTTATTTAGTGTTACGAGTAATCAATCAAATTCTTCATAAAATTCAAATCTATAAAATTTTATGCCTAAATATATGTGTTAAAAGGAGAACTAAAAAAGGTTATTATTTATATATTCCATATTCCTGAGAACTGTTTAATAGTAATCGAATATTCTAACCACTAACGTACGTTAACTGTTCTTAATCAGCCTTACCAATCAATCCGTATCTTCATAATATTCAAATACTTTTGGACAACTTTTATGCCTGAATATGTGTGTTAAAAATAGAACTAAAAAAGAGTTTATTTTTATTTATTCCATATTCCTGAGAACTGTTGAATAGTAATCGAATATTCTAACCACAAACGTACGTTAACTTTTTTTAATCAGCTTACCAATAATAAATCCATTTCTCCATAAAATTCAAATATTTTTGGGCTAACTATTATGCCTGAAGATATGTATTAAAGTGCAAAACTAAAATAAGTTATCATTTATTCGTTCCATATTCCTGAGACGTGTTGAATTGTAAATCAAATAATTTGCGCATTAAAACCAAAAAACATGCTTTCACATGTGCCTGATAAAAAACTTCGCCCATTTCCTCATCGTCTCTGACTTAAAACGCCTCGAATCGCAGCGGATTGATGAAAACAAAATCTCATCAGCGGCTTTGAAGATTTTCCATCAAAGATGTGAAAATAGGTGTTTTCCACTACAAAACTCTTTTATTTCTCGGACAACATCCTAGGGGACCTAGCCTCTTGATCTCATAGAACGGACCCGTAATTTTTCTTTCTGCTCCTTCTTGTTGTCTTGTTGGTGGAAAAAAAAGGGAAGAAAGAAAACTATAAAAGCAGAGGAAAGAGAATGGGAAAAGAATTGATTCTTAGCGAACTGCTCGTTAGGTCTTCTTGAGGCCTGGAGGCTAGAATTTTATTCATTTTCGATCGTCGCTGAGGGCTCCCTAGGGAAGAATGGAAATGTGCTGTTAGAAATGTTGGTGTTCAGTGGTTCATTTGCGTAAAAAACGTGAGGAAATAGATTAAAATGTTGTTGGTTTTGCGAAACAGGCAATATTGCACTTAAAAAATGAGTCAGAGTTATGACATTTGGAATCGCAGGAAATTTTAGATTTATAAATATTATAAATACTTTATTTCTTGTAATCTCTTGATATTTTTCAACAGTTTTATCTAAATCATTCAATAATACTCTCTGTTTGTATTTAAAATGAAGTAAATGAAAAGATTTTAAAAACTATTTCATTTGGTCATCAATGTTTTCATTTTTTTTTTAATTAATGATATCTAATAGCTCACTTATGATGTGTTTCTCAAATTGAGGGAATATGGAGCGAGCGAATCATAAACTATTTATGGCTCATTTCCTGTGCTTTATAAATACAATACAATGGCATTCATGCATTCATTGAAATACACATGGTAACGAAAGGCCTTTGAATATTTAGCGTATATTCAGAAATGTTCAACAACCTATGCACAGGTTTTCTTCCGCTATCCGAAAGTAAAGCTTTCCTGTGAAATCCTTTGTAAGTCGAAATGACGTTTGGCGAAGAAGCTATAATTGAAATCTATATGGGAATATTTTTTAGCAATTTCAGAGCCAATAAGCCCCCTATTAAAGCATTCCAAATAACACATAAAATCACAATAAGCTGAAACACAGATTATATATCTTGTTTTCATTTTACTATTAACTTTTTATTTATTTGTAACATAAAATTATAATATTCTTATTGCCAGCAGTCACTTTATTCTTTTGTGACTTTATTCTTCTTGGTTCGTTCTTCCTTGGATGAAATATTACTGTGCATATCGTTATATATTAATATTTACATCTTTGTTTAGAAATTTTGGATTATAGCTTAAACATCTCACTTCTTCACAGAGCCTCGTTCGGTCATAAAAGTTAATTTACTTGAGCATGTGCATCCTACTGATATAAAAACATTACGGTCACATCAAGAGCCTGAAATGACTTACTGTTTTTACAAAAGACAAATACTTTATCAAATAGAAGCAAAGAGATATATATATGCTGTAAAGTAGCAAAGTTACATACGTGTTCTTGTAGCTAGCAAAAACAAAAGAGAAGTCAACAACCATCGAATTTTATTCCCTGTTACAGAAATTAGTTTCGTCACTGCCTTGAAGTACGTTTCGCGGGGATATAAAAAGTTCTTACTGTGTAAAATTCTTCGGAAGGTCATAGTGATCTACAATAAAAGAAAAGAAGGTTGGGCTTTTTTTGCCAGAAAGTAAAGACTGATTGAAGAGATTGAGCTGATTCAGATCGTTCGATCGTTCCAAAAATTTCGCGAAGAAAATCTCTTCGGAACCGTGAGAAATTTGGAAAACATGATTGACTAAAAGTAGGCAGGATGTGCGAGAAATAACATTGTGAAACACAAGTTACCCTGTCTAACATAGGGCTCTGACTGAACAGATGCTTTGAGTTTTTATAGCGATATTATGTAATATCAATGGATGTATCAGGACATATATATATATCAGCAGAGGCGAATTATTTAGACTACGGAAGATCCGTGAATAAATGTATGAAAAAAAACATTCATTCAACTTCTCCTATAAATATATATATATATATATATATATATATATATATATATATATACAGTCGGATCTCTATTTAACAAACCTCTATTTTGCGAATTTCTCTATTTTGCGAACTTTTTCTTGTGATCCAATATTTTTTTTTTCCATCTTTCTCAAAATATTTCTGATCATTTCAAACTTATTCTTTCATTTAACACATTTTATGGGGATCAATGACATTTAACTGGTTTTACCAGTCGCGAAACTCAATGTCATTAAAATTCATTAATTTTAATATAAAATTATTTTTTTAAATTGAAAATACAGTGTATTCCTGGACAATGTTTTGTTTTATTCTTGTTTTCCTTGCAGATTTTTTTATGGGTAAGATATATAAAACAAATAGATATTAATTTACAAAATAAAGGTGTGATTAATTACTTTTTTTAATAATATTTAGTGTTTATGAATTTAAGATCTGTTTTGTGTAGTTTAAAGTATTTTAAAAGGGGAATCTCTGTTTAACGAATTTTCCATATAACGAATTTTTGTGGGGGATTTAGCGACTTCGTTAAATAGAGGTTAGACTGTATATATATATATATATATATATATATATATATGTATATATATATATATATACACTTGATTTATTGCATAGATTTAGTACAAGGGTGTATAATTGTTTCCCACTGCCTAACAGCAAATTACTTTCGTTTCACCATGCTATAGCGTGACATTAAAACTTCTGTTTTCAAAACTTTAAATATAGATCTCTTATGACATCCATCAAGAAAAGGATATTGAAAACACAGAACTCCCTCTTTTACGCATCCCTTCAGTACCCCAAACTTTACTCCCTCAGACAGGCGAAAAACTTCAGCTTTTTGCAGTCTTTACACTGTTCCCTAAACTAAATAATTGCGACTCGGGCTTATTATCATCCCAAGTTTGGCAACGATTCCAATTCCTTTGAGACTCAGACACAGATGTCTGGGAGCTACGACCTTGCCTTAGCATATGTTTTCGCAGTCATGAACCCAAAAATAACCATCTTTTCCCCTTTCGCCCCAAATAATGCGGGGTTCAGCCACTTCCTCCCCCACAGAACATCCGGAAGTCCCTTGATGCGAGATAAAATGCATAAGGTGTATGGAGATTTTTTTTTAGTACGTACTTAAGGGGTGAGGTTTTTTTTTTTTTCGCGCGTTGTGTTTTATTGTAGGAATTCCATGTCCTTGACTGCAGTATAAAGAAGAGTGTTGTGAGAGAAAATCGAAGGGCAGGTTTATTTTGGGAGAAAGAGGTTGATGTTGTTGCCCCCTTAACCGAAACGAAAAAATGCTGACAATGCATGTTTTTTGAACTCGTTTAATAAGGATGAGGGTTTTTTTTTTTGGTATCATCTTTTTATTACTACAATTTCTTAGTGGAATTTCTCCTTTTTGAATGAGGTTTACTGCTTTTCAGGAGGCGAGAAATTAACTTTATTTGAGGGGCGGAGATAAGATGGTAAAGTATTTTTAGAATTTAATATAAGGCTAAATAAAAGAGAGAGAAAGATGACTGCGCATGTGCAGAATTGGAGAAGCAGCATTGGAAAAAAAATTAAGCAAACTCTGCAACTATATGGATACCTATTATGCAATTAATCCGTGTTTCCATATGCATGTTCTAAATATTTAAACTATATGTATTATTATATACGTATGGAGATACGCATGGAGATATATTTTTGAATATAGAGACAAATATTAAATAACTTCAGTTCATTGTTCTTTTATACTTCCGTATATTCAAACAGAATTAATATTTTTAAGCCCGAAATCTCTGAAAGTTTATTTCCAAGAAATCTCTGTAAAAAAGGGCTGTTATTGTATATAACTGTTGATTTAAATGGCAGTTCCAAACTTATCTTGCCCATGCATGTCTGCAAACTATTTACAGAACCAACTTAAAACCTTTGTGTCACAGGGATTATAATTATTTTGCTGTGTTATATATATATAAATCTTTCGTGCCATCAGTAATACATATCAAATCAGACATGTCTGTCTGTTGAGAGTGGTGGAAATCTAGACACATATTTTGCAATCTCTCTGTAGTGATTCTTAATTCCCTTTTTTTTTTTTCTCGGTTAGCATAATTGCGAACTGCACAAAGACACACGATATATTGCGCAAGACTATTTACTGAACACTTTTTCTGCGTCCCTTTATGAAATATTCATGAACTCCGATTTTGATGAAATTTGAATTTCGGACACAACTCACGCTCTGTTAGAACCATTTATAGCTGGCATTTTTTGTAAGGACTTCTTAGATTGAAATAATTGAATTTGCGAATGCTAATGGGAAACGAAAAACGAAAAAAGGCATGAATATCAGAGTTCGTACGCATCTGTAGGGAGGGGTGGGGGGGGGGAGTTCTGTGAGTAGTGTAATATTAGGTTCAGAATAATACCATTTTTTTTTATCTGTTTTCCAAAAGGATTGTTATTTTCTGGTTTAATGGTATAAGCATTTCGCAGTTTTAATGCTATTGTTTCTGGAATAATATCTCTCTATTAACATGTAAAATTCCGTGAAAAATGTCTAGCCGCGATAAAAGTTATCTTAGAGAAGATAGAAACTTTCCCACGGTTTTTATGAATATTTCCTTTGGGCTAAATTTTTATTTCCATGCAAATTTATGTGAAATTTTTCAGCCTAAACTTCTACGAAATTTTGTGTTGTAGTTGAAAAATTGGAGAAATCTGTGTACTCTAGCAGTGCCATGAAATTAGTTTCTAGTTGATTTTAGAGCACAGGTGTCAGGAAGAGGACTAGTTAATAGCAAAATGACTACCCTTACTTTCACACCCCCCATCTCCAGTTGTGACATCGATGTATGAAAAACTTTCAAAATGATTAAAAAAAAATTTAAGCTTCTACATGGATGTTTATTTTTTATGCATTGCACCTAAATTATTAAACAAAATTAATGTTATTAAAATGTTATTTCTTTCCCGTTCACTCTCCCCCCCACACACGAAAAAAAATTATATCTTTCTTTCTTTTACTACTTTAATTATGGTTTTAACATTAATAATTTACTTTTCATTTATAATTTCATAACAACAACTCTTCATCACTCCTGATGTTTGTTAAATAGTCCTACAGCTAGCTTAACCCTTTAGCGGCCTCGCCCTTATACAAAGTGCAACATTTTAGTAATTTTGAATGGTTTGTTTTTATATGTAAGGTTTGAATGTTCTAAGCAGTTTCTATTTATAGCTACGCCCTTTCTAATGCAGGTATGAATTTCTGACCCTTGTATTCCTTTCTATTCATAGTTAGTCATGATTTAACCATGGTAAACCAGTGATTATACAGGATTATAATATGACAAAAGCAGGAGTTGGTGTAATCGATCAAGTGTGTTGATATTACACGGCATCCCACATATCAAAAAGATGGACTATCTCATTGTTTTTTTAGGTTTTTGGACATAATAGGAATCCATTCGCAAGTTGTCCTTATATTCAATAAACCGGACAGCTTTGAAATAAGGCGATTGTATCTGCATTCTTTGGCCTTTAATTATAAATATATCTTAATATTATCAACATTTTATATCTTGTCATAAAACGCAGAATTATTATTTTCAGTTTGAAAAAAAAAGTTTATTACAAAAGGAATAATCAAGGTTAAAAGAGACGTTCCACTTTGTGCCACGCGCGCCTGCTGGTGTTCCAAAGATTGGCGCTCCCGCTGAAGGGTTAAGGAGGTATCGAACCCAAGACCTACAACTCACCAGAGAGAGATACTCTCTTCGAAACCTATTGATAACTACATTTGACTTTTGCCTCATGGAGGATAGAATTAATTTTAAACTTCATCTTAAGGGCACACGGACCAACTCGACAACCGAAAGGGTTTATGACTATGTATTTAATTGCAGAATACAGATACATGCAAAATATTTATATACCAGTAAATACATACATTAGATTTTATATTTAAAGTGAAATAGAAGAGTTATGTTAAAAATTTAGTTTATTGTAGCAATTTAAAATCATGTTAAATGTTTGATACTATTTATCAGTTAGGTAGACTTTCATAAAAATCTGTTGAATTTATCTCTTCCAAATTTGGTATGGTAACATAAAATATATGAGTTGACAATTGTAAAAGATATTTTGTTTCTAGTTTAGAAAAAAGTTAAAATTAAAAATTTGTTATTGGAAAACTTCAAAAAGCATAAAAATTTTAATTACATATTTTTTTTCAATTTCACTACACCTACCGGATATGTTCTGTGTTCACTTTTTAAAATTTAAAGAAAACTAAAACTTGGAGAAAATAAAAGATTATTTCTTCTTGAAAAAATTATTATTTTAGGCGAAATCACATAAATCACATAAATCTACAGATATTTTCCATGAATTGATTAAAGCTCTCGAAATATTTCTTCGAAATATGTCTGAATATATTACAGTTACTCCATTTAAAAATATTTTTTTAAATGGAGGGAAGACATAATTTCAGGATTTAATCTAAAAATTAATTAAACAGGTATATTTTAGAAGTGAAATACCACTTACTAACGCGGAGAGTTTAAATTACTTTCGAAAATACCTCAAGAACTTTCCTCTCAGCATGCATGTTTTCTGTTACAAGCTCCAAATTGGAATAAAAAGAGTAACACAATAATCATACACACCGGGCATATTTCATCCACTTAATGTTCACAGTTTAACTTCTTTACACCGTAATTGAAGAAGAGAAACTCGCAAGCAATTAGATGATGAATAATAAAAAAAAACGATTAAACTCATTTTCAAACAATAGCCAGAACAATTATTAAATACGAAATCCATAAAATATATACATATTTTTTTTTTACAAATACCCATTACATTGCCAATAAAAATTAAAAAGTTTCATTTTCAAGAAGTATTTTCATTAGTATTTTATTTCAAATAAAATTACAATCAAATATAAAACATACTTGAGAAGTTTCAGCTGTAAACTTAGTTAATATTGCATTATCCTTTATTCATTAAAAAGCCTTTATTGAAAACAAAAGCCTTTAAATGGATCTACGCTACTTATGATTATAGTTGCATCATTTTTTTACCGTGATAAAATGCATGCCATTAGAAAGCCCACATCCTTAGAAAACTAATGGATCAAAAATATTATTTTCCCTCTTTCTCCATTGTTGATCTGGATGTCCCATACTTATGAAACGTTTTACTCGGTAAACTAAAGCAATAAACGAAAAATACGTATAGGGAAAAAAAAAACCTAGAAAGCAATAATTTACGCCACCACAGGAAGCCTCCGCTACAGAAAATAAAACACAGAGCGAAAAAAGCGGGGACATAGATTTTGGCTAATTACCTAAAATGATTTACTTCGATTTTTTTTTTAATCTTTCCGCCATGGTTTTAGGGGTGAAAGCGTTTTGTTCATTAATTTTCCCCCGTGTTGCTCTTTTTTTATTTTTTTTCAATTTTTTTTCCATGGGCCTGCAGTATGCGCTAGAAGTGATTAAAGAGACGTGAGACAAAATCTTTAACATTAATACAGAGTCATTAAAATGAATTTCTACTTGCATTAATGACGCTGCTGATGCAGTTTTGTCCGGAATGATTTCGATAACCTATTGTCATAATCTCGTTGAGATGGATTGAATAAAAAAAATGTAAAAAAAATAACCTTGATCCTTAGTTCACATGCGAAATAATTTTTCGATTCCATTATTTCTTTCTAATTGCCATATTAATTTAGAACTCATTAACTTTATGGTTTTAATGCACTATTAACGTGGCAAATACGTTTTCTTGATAGTTAATAATTTATTTTTTTATCCATTCTTCGACAGTTTCTTAAAAAGGTGATATATTTAATGTATTAATTTTATAAGCATTAAAAAATTACCTCACTCGGTAATGCATACAAGGTTTTTTTTCCGCGTTTAAAACAGTATATGTGTTTAAAAAATAAATCACTTTCTCATATTAGATTTATCTATTTTGTAATCAGATTTTTCTTTTAATTTAGTTCTTATTAACAAATAAATCTATATTACTGAAGCATTTTCCCCCATGATGCATTTGTTTAACATACATTTTCATTATTTTATTATAAGGACGATAGAAAAAAATTAGGCAGAGTTACTTCCCTAGAAATAAGGAAAAAGTCCAGCAAGTCATATTACACGAAGTCATGCTAAATATAAATTGTGATTATTATTTTTTTTTCTGGGGGGGGGTAATGGGTTGGCACTTATCCTATGACATTCGCATAAAACCGCAAATTTGTTGACTTTTTTTTTTATCTGAGAGTATACAAGTGAGTCATCATTGTTCTTTTGGTGCCACCTCAATTTTGATCGAGCGACCCCAGGAGCAACATATTTGGGGGATCGTACCTTTTCCCACCGTCTCTGACCTCATAAAAGGACTTTCTGACCTACGGATTTAACGTGCCCACATCTGGGATAGACACGATAAATTATAAAATAGAGACATTTATACTCCAGAAGGTGGATTCTTGCAGATAGGTGTGCCATTTATATCACGGATCACGTAACCTGTAATGTTTGCGATGCTAGTTTCTTGTTGTCGATGCTTTTCTATGCGAAGGAAACAATATTCGGTAATGAAAATTTCTGAATAAACATTACATTTTATATAAGTAATTGCCTCATGAGTAAACTTAACAATCAAGCATTTCAACAACCCAGAGAAAAAGTGAATGAAATATTGCTCATAGTTTTAGCAATCAGTTTAGCACAGTATATATACAAAAATAATTTTTAAATGTATCCTGATTTATTAATAAACTGAAATATGAGGAACTATTTCCTTATCCTCTGTGAATAAATTATTTTTCTGCAAGCAGATTTAATTTAGTTGATGAAAGCATTGTCTTTGCACCTAATATGTGTGCATATTAATTTTAGGTAAATATTTAACAACTATTTCATTCAGTAAAAGAATATTACATTTTAATAAATTTAGTAAATGTCAAAATTCCTCTGATGAAACGTGTGTCACTACTCATAAAAGGGCATTCTGGGTACTTAAAATTCATTTATTCTGATTTTTTTTAAAGTGATTAAACATATCGTATAAAATAAAAGAACTGTGAGCGGAAATACCCTTAATTAAGTGTATGTTTGTCAAGAAATACTTTTACTCGCTGGCCAATATAGTTAAGATATCCGACGAAGAAACACAATTTCTTGTTACCCTAAGGGATTTAGACTAGACCGAAGCCCTAGACTAAAATGTTAACGTAGAAAGGAAAGAAATCTATGGTTCATCTCTGTTAATTTGATGACTTTGTAAAGAGATTGGTAATATAATTGGCTGAAGACTACTACATGTACAGATATGGAACACAATATTGGGTAAATAATACATAGCAATGTCATACAGAATATCCTGGCAATCTTTTCCTCAAAGATTTCCGAACTGTTCCTGATGGCATTTATTATTGTAGTGTATTTATTGGATTAAGATGTTTGTCGTTGCAAAAATAATATTTTTATATTTAGATTTCAAACCCATGTAAAAACATTTTTATACAAATCAAAAACTGCTCAGAACAATAAATAAGATGCATTAGAATGAGACATTTAAAAGTAATATTTTAAACAGAAACCAGTATTTCTTATCATTAAATAAAAATGCTCTTCTATGTGTTTTCAGCAACTGCAGCATTGTTTCTAATTTAAATAGGAAACAACCAATTTTAGCAACATTCTCGTCACAGAGAAATGACATTTATTATTATTGTATATTGGGTTGAGATGTTTGTCTTTGAAAGATAATATTTTTTATGTTCTGTGATTTCTCACTTGTATAAAAACAGATTCATACAGATCAAAAACTTTTGAGAACAATAAATAAGATGTATTGGAACGAAACATTTAAAAGTAATATTTTAAACAGAAACTAGTATTTTTTATCATTCAATAAAAATGCTGTTCTATGTTGTTTCTGCAATTGCATCGTTGTTTCTATTTTAAGATATGAAATAACTGATTTTAGCAACATTCTCGTCACAGAGAATTGACATTTATTATTTTTGTGTATTGGGTTGAGATGTTTGTCTTTGAAAGGTAACATTTAATGTAAATACAGATAAAAAAACTGCAGAGAACAATAAATAGAATGTACTGGAACGAAACATTTAAAAGACAATATTTTAAACAGAAACTAGTATATCTTATTCAAAATTGCTCTTCCATTTTATGTCACCTACTGCAATATTGTTTCCAATTTAAGGTATGAAACAACCGATTTTAGCAACATTCTCGTCACAGAGAAATTACATTTATTGTGTAATGGGTTGAGATGTTTGTCTTTGGAGGATAGTATTTTCTATGTTCTGTTATTTCTCACTTACATAAAAACAGACTCATACAGATCAAAAACTGTTGAGAACAGTAAATAAGATGTACTGGAACGAAACATTTAAAAAACAATATTTTAAACAGAAACCAGTATATCTTATCATTCAATAAAAATGCTCTTCTATGTTGTCGCAGCAACTGCAACATTGTTTCTAATTTAAGGTATAAAACAACCGATTTTAGCAACATTCTCGTCACAGAGAAATATTTTTTAAGAAATTTTTTTTCACCAGTTTGTTTTCAAAGTAGAAAAAAAGAGGGAAAAAAATTTAACGAGAAATAATAAAGGAGGTACAATACGCGATATTAAGTAAAGGAATAAAAGCAAATACACGAAATGGGAAATCCCAAATAAAAGGAGCATGAAAGAAAAAATCATATGTATCGGTCGAAATATCCATGTACATGCCATACAAGAATCGGAAAGATTGTTCGAAAAAACCAGGTCTTCAAGAGCGAGTGGGAGAAACTGGGATCTGTGAGAGCCACATCTGTTCCTCTTTTCCTTTCTCTATTAGAAAAGGTTAGTTTTTATATTGTATTTCCAGTACAGAAATAGCATTTTTTTGTTACTAAGCTGCTCTCCTTTTTCCTCAATACGATATTAGATTCTTTGAATTCGGTTATTAATGAAAGTGTAATTACAAAATGAATGGAGATACAAAAAAACACTTACAAATTCTCGTTAACTTGATTTTCTTTAACAATTGTATCGCGGTCAAGATGAAAACTATGTAGGAATTTAGTTTCTGTTTTTAAAATCGAAAGTTGGTTTGTTTGGTTTGTTTTAATTATCGTCTTATGGTGCTCATATTCGCTATCTATGTATTCACATAATTTCAATTATACTTTTAATAACCCCAAATGATATTAGTATACTCGTTATTTTGATTTTTAACACTACGCATTGAACATTGCATAAGTTAAGAAAAAACCCGCAAGTTTAACCGAGAAACGAACTTTAAGGGCCTGTTCACATAGCGTCAAGTAAGCGCTGGCTTTACTCGTATTGAAATATATTTAACCAATCACAAACCTCCAAACGATTAGCTATGAAATTGTTAAGATCTGTGATTGGTTTAACATATGTCAATAAGAGTAACGCTGACGCTGACGGACGAAGTGTGAACAGGTCCTAGATCCGTGAAAAGCAAAAACTCACAATGTCCTGCATTCTCCTGCAGTGTAATTGCAAAATGAATGGAGATACAAAAACTTACAAATTCTCGTTAACTTGATTTTTTTTTTAACCATTGTATCGTGGTCAAGGTGAAAACCGTGTATGAATTTAGTTTCCGTTTTTAAAATCGAAAGAGTTTCCTTTTCTTTTTTTTTATTATCATCTTATTGTACTCTACTCACGATCTACGTATTCAAACAATTTCTATTATAGTTTGAATAACCCCAAAGGGTTATTTAAAAGGGAATAACTCCAAAGGGTTATTTACTCAGTTATTTATAACACTCAGTTATTTTAGTTTTCAACACTATACATTTTACACTGCATAATTTGAGAAGAAAAAAATCATGCAAATTTAACCGAGCAACGAATTATAAATTCGTGTAAAGCAGAAAATGCACGATGTCCTGCATTCTCCAGCTCGGTAATTACAAATGGAGATACAAAAAACTTACAAATTCTCGTTAACTTGATTTTTTTAACATTTTGTATCGCGGTCAAGATGAAAAACTGTGTAGGAATTTAGTTTCCTTTTTTTAAAATCGAAAGAGTTTCCTTTGGTTTGTTTTAATTATCGTCTTATTGTACTCACATTCGCGATCTATATATTCAAACAATTTCAATTATACTTTAAATAACCCCAAAGGGTATTAGTATACTCAGTTATTTTGATTTTTAACACTACGCATTTAACACTGCATAAGTTCAGAAAAAAAAAACTTGTTTAACCGAGAAACAAACTCTAAATCCGTGAAGAGCAGAAACGCACGATGTCCTGCATTCTCCTAAAAATCTCCCACCATTCTCTTTTCGACTCTTCGTTCACTGCAAACAAATTTAAGTTTGTTTTCCCGTTGAGTGCTTCTGACAAAGATGGGATTCTGGGGAGGTTTATGGTTCGAGTTAATGGGCGATAAATCTTCTCCCGGGCACAGATTCACAAGAGGGGCTGCCGCCGGGTGGTTGTGTTTCATTCTGAGTTCTCCCCTCCTTCCCCCCGGAACAGAGCCACCCGCCCCGAACGCATTGTCAATTGACGACATGACTTTGAAACTGGCCCCCTTTTACTGGAATTTTCGCGAGTATCTTAAATAGTCGCCACCGAGCTTAATTAGCGGAATGTTTTGGAAGATTTTATGAAGAAGTGGAATGGTATCGTGCCAACATCTGATAGAGTATCGGCCTGGGACCGGGAAATTAAAGCAAAACAAAAAAAAAAAAAACTAAGCGAAGAAATGGAGAATGAAAAGGGAGTAATAGAATCTGCCGACGTATGTGATTATAAAATCCATCATTTTGATTCGTAAAGTGTTTATTTATTCTTATTCATCCTTAGAGACATTAAACACCTTTTTTACTGATTCTTTTAAAACAAGATCCATTGTGTCATTAAAAAAAAAAAAATAAGGTAAGAGAAAATGAAACATTGAATTTTATCTCTCTATTCTAAAAAAAAGTCTATTCTAAAACTCCCGCTGCCGCTGTCAAAAACTTATCACGCTATCTCCTCCGAAACCACTGGGGGTATTGGGTCGAGAGGGATACCAATGGATGCAGAAAAAGGGGGGGACCAAAGTAAGACATGTCTCATCTTCATTGGACTTTAATTTTTATTTTTTTTAGTGTTTTGTGGGAAAATATTGACTTTTTCCTCTTCAGATTATGATAACGCGCCAAAAAATGACCGTAGAATTTTGATCTTTTTACAGTCTAAGACTACAGACATTTCTCTTTCAAACTAGACTTCATTTGTTTAAAAATATTTTGAAACACACTAATATTTTCATCAAAAAATGAAACACAGTTTTTCAAAAAATATCGTCCCCTATGTTGATGTAATATCGATGATCCTCGAGTTTTTATCTTACAAAGAAAATATTTCATCATCTGGAAGCTGAAAGCTTTCTTATTCATGTAAACCTCATTTCAAGTCTATATCTTAAATTTTCGATTTTTAATTGAATTTTAAAGCTGATAATTCAACAGTGATGAAACGCCCTTCGCATCAAGGGTGACAACAGTAAATGGATGGAAGCTGTTACATTGCCCGAGAATCACCCCTGTGTATCTCGCTGTTAGCCATAACAGAGGAGCGAGCGTAGCAAGCCTAGGTTTGAAAAAAAGCCCCTAGTTTTGAAAAAAAAAAAGAAAAACCGTGCATTTATTAGTTTGCTTTCAGATTTCGAAACCAGAATTCAAAATTATTCATTAGAAAACCCGGTATGCGAAGTGTTATTTCGCAATTCATTAACATTGAATCGTACGATCTGCGAGCAGGGCCAGATCATCGCATAGACAAATAGGGCACCAATGTCTAAAGCCCGGTTTTTTGAAGGGCCCGGCAGAACTGTTTTATGAAACTCACTGAGTCAATCAAAATTAAATTCTTTACCTTTTTCATACATCAAACAAAATACTTTGGATAATATTAATTACGATGAAATAATTAATTATTTTGCTGAACTAAAGACTAGAAAACAGAATTTTAAAATAAAGTTTATTCATATTTATATTCTTACTTTTGTTAGGCATTTAATAAAATAAATTTCAATTTTTTTAAATTTATAAACAAACTGTTCAAACTTTTCTAAGAACACTAAAATTTATTGTCGTATATTAAATATTTTTTATTAATAAAAATTAAAGATTTGTTTTAGTTTTTCACATGATTTATCGTAAAATCTCGAGTATAATTTGCACTTTTTTTTCACATTTTAGTCCACAAAAATGAGGGTGCGTATTATACTCGAGTACAAAAAAAATGTAGTTTTAAACATTGGATAAACGAACATACAGCAGCAGTAAGACATTGTCGCAACACGGGTACGTGCGCATCTGCACTCCGTGATTCATCCACCCGTTTACTAAGCAGGTATTCCTTTTAAACAAACGGGACTCCTGAGGAAGATGATGGCGATATACATTACGACGGTAAGAATAATTATGACATGGACGCAACATTAATAGATGAGCTGTATTCTAGTGAAAGTGATTAAGACTGATAATTTGACAATATTGTTTGTATTGAATTAACAATTTACGTTTTTTTTTCTACCAAATTTGACGTTTTCGTTTCCTCTTTATTACAAATTTCAATTATACTAATAAATATTTGTGCAAATTTTAAATAAAATATTGAAAAGTTATGGGTGCGTATTATAATCAAATTTTAATTTTTCCGAAAATTTTGCGCAAAATCAAGCATGCGTATTATACTCGGGTGAGTATTATAGTTGAGATTTTACGGTAGTTTTGTTTTATTTATTGTTTTATATTTTTGTGCGCTTTATTTCTTGTGGGAGATGGAGGGGGCCCGGTATGAATAAAATGTCAAGTGCCCCAAAGTGAATAATTCGGCCCTGTCTGCGAGGTCTATTGATGCACCCTCTTAACTGAAACTCTTTAAATTCCTAACAGAAACATACTAGCAGAGGTAAAATATGCAGTTGGTTTCCTGATTAGAAGTTCTAGTGTGATTTAGCTAATCTAAATTCCTACAAGACGATATCTGCGATCTGCGTAGCCTCCACAATTCTCACTGTTACCTGGAAGGGGCACAATTAGAAACTATATTCCCATTTACTGTTCATCCTAAATCCTTGGAGGAGCTTTCAGGGTACTATATTAAATAAACTCATATTCCACGCAGAGCAATATGCCATTCAGGTGTGTTTGTATAGATGGGAGAAATATCTGGAATCAAATTGCTCCGTCATGTGACATCTATCGTCGAAGTCTTTCTCCAAGATCTCACAGACAAAGGAGTACTAGAAAAAATTTTTCGACTTATTTTTTCAACTAATTACTTGTCGTTGCAATGATTACATTTTGGGAAATAAAAAAAAATTACTGTTCCTACTTAATGATGTACAAACTAACCTAACATTTATAATATTCGAATAAATTCCATGTATTCAGCTATATTCTACTCAACTCAACGTAAAATTTTCAATGATATTAACGTTAAGAAAATCTTTTTTGCAGGTCTTTTGAAGTAAGTATTTGCTTGAATAACTTAAGCGGACAATTATTTTTCCAGTGATCAGAAAACTGAACGTTTATTTTTTCCTAAATGTTTTACTCTTAACCACAGAATAAACAGTGAGTAACGATAATAAATTCAAATTTAAAGTTTTAGTTACTTTTTCAAATAAAAGAACAAATTTAATCGGTTCAGAGAGACATTTTCCTGAATCCTTTATATATACAGGGAAAATAAGAATAAAACAGATGTTTAAGAAAATTGTTACTCTGGAAAATTTCAATTAAATGCATTTTCACTTTCAACTTTGTCTTATATATATATATATATATATATATATATATATATATATATATATATATATATATATATATATATATATATATATATATATATATATAGAGAGAGAGAGAGAGAGAGAGTCAGTTATATAAATACCCACACAAGTAGAAACACGCGCACACATACATTATTTACACAATTGTAAAGTAGGAAAGAATATATAAAGATTAAAATAAGTGTATCTCAAATCATAATAAACCATCGATTTTATATTTGTATCAATTGGAGGTATGAAATTTCATTAAAAAATGCAGGTAATTGTCTAAAGTTGTTATATATTTGTTTCATTGTCAATACATATTTAGCTAACCATCCTATAGAGTATGCACATTTTTTATGGCTTTTATTAGTGTGCCGAAAATGCTTTCACAGCACCAAGCATGCAGTAAATGCAAGGTTTTGAGAACATTAAAATATTAAATCGCTTTTGTTTAGTCTCTAAACTAATTTTCGGCCATTTTTCTTTAAATAACCTTGAAAATAGAGAAACACAGTACGCACATATATTTTTTATTCAGAATAACTTGTAAATTTACACCGCACAAGTGTCGACGTCCTATTTAAAATTCCAAGTATTCTATTTTCCTCAAATATTTCAATTACATAGTTTTAAGCCAACATCGACTGAATATTTAAAGTCTCGATATTTATGAAATTATAATATCCGTTTCCCTAAAATGCAATGCGTTACCAAATTTGTCGAATAATTACTAAACTTCGCGTTAAACTGAAACCCCGGTACAAGGCTTACGAAAAGGGATTATGAAATAACGATTTTAAATTCTCTCTCTGTCCCAAACTGGAAATTCCCCAGGTATTTCGGAGAGCAATTTTCGGGCACCTCCGAAATTAATTTATCCCGCTGTACTCTTTTCCGTGTAGCAACCATTTCGCCAGCTCACGACTAGTACCCCTGCTAACAACAAGTCTTCTGACACTGTATCACCCATCACCCATCCACTGCCATAATTGCATTCGTCAAGACGCCGACATTTAGTCTGGCCCAAACTTAATAGGCAGCCTCCTGATTTCCTGCAGCCTCATCAGGAGCGGCCATCTCCCGGAATCCCAGAGGGAAATGGCCCGGATCTCCCGGATTTTCCGGCTCAACAGTAAGGAAAGACCGCTTGATCCGAGGGCTCTGAGTGTCCGTACCGAGGCCCAATTGCAGCTTTATTATGGAGGGGCCCGGTCATCAGCGATAAGACGTTTTCTTTTGCGAGCCCCTATTCGTTAACCCGAATTCCCATAGTATCACCTCCGAGAATTATTCTTTATTTCCGTATTTTCAACAACGTTATTTGAGAGAGGAGGCATTAGGGCTACTGGGGAAAAGGTAAGATTTGGGTCGAGATAATGCGCAGAAAGATTTCTTAAATTACTTAACGAGAAATATAACTCATTATCGACGAAAAAAAAAAAAGATGATGAAACAATTCTTATTCAATGACAATACTGATTTTCAGAATTGATAATCAATTACTAATATAGTGATTTCTATGTAAAAAAGGCCGTTTTGAGATTAATACTTTAGGTAAATCCCTAATATGTGTGGACTTATAAAAACTATTAAGGGAGTGAAAAATTAGGAAAGATTTATAACAGAAGAAAATAATTTTTATAAAAGCTTTAAAGACTGGTTGACTTAATAATTGTTAGTTAACCCGAATTCTCATAGTATCACCACCGAGAATTATTCTTTATTTCCGTATTTTCAACAACGTTATTTCAGAGATGAGGCATTAGGGCTACTGGGAAAAGGGTAAGATTTCGGTCGAGATATTGCGCTGAAACATGTCTTGAATTACTTAACAACAAATGTAACTCATTATCGAAGACATAAAAAATGATAAAACAACTCTCAATAAATGAAAGTAATAATGAGCAGAATTGATAATTAATTAATAAAATAGTGGTTTCTATATAAAGAAAGGCTGTTTTGAGAATAATATTTTAGGTAAATCACTAATATGTGTGGACTGATAAAAACTAATAAGGGAGTGCAATGAGCAGAATTGATAATCAGTTAATAAAATAGTGATTTCTATTTTACAATAAGGCAGTTTTAAAAATAATATGTTATGTAAATACCTAATAAGTATGGACTGATAAAAAGAATTAAAGGAGTGAAAAATTAGGAAAGATTTATAACAGAAGAAAATAATTTCTATAAAAGCTTTAAAGACTGGTTGATTTAATAATTGTTAGTTAACCCGAATTCCCATACTATCACCACCGAAAATTATTCTTTATTTCCGTATTTTCAACAACGTTATTTGAGAGATGAGGCATTAGGGCCACTGGGAAAAGGGCAAAATTTGGGTCGAGATAATGCAAAGAAATATTTCTTAAATTACTGAACGAGAAATGTAACTCATTATAGAAGAGAAAAAAAGTTGATGAAACAATGCTCAATCAATGAAAATAGCAATTTGAAGAATCGATAATCAATTAATAAAATAGTAGTTAATGTATAAAAAAGGCTGTTTTGAGAAGAAATATTACGTTTAAATCGGAAATATGTGTTAACTGATAATAAAAATTGATAACAGAGTGAAAAGTAATAAAATATTTAGAATAAAAGAAAATAATTTCTATAAAAGGTTTAAAAACTGTTTGGTAAAACAATTATTATATAAATTGAAAAATTTAATTACAATAACAACTAGAAGTTCCCTCTAGTTTTTTCTACTGCTGCATATGTTAAAAATCTGCCGAAAAATAAAACTAATCAGATATTAACCTTTTAATCAATTACACCCACGATCAATAGAATACTGTAATTTAATAATATATATATATAGCTACTTTTGTAAGACAGAATGTTTTTAAGCTCTGCCTGATTAATTTTAAAGAAGGTTGATTTAAAGAGAATTTTTAAGCCGCTTTTATGCATTAATTGATAAAAACTGATAAGATCGTGAAAAGTATGAAAGATTTATAACTGGTTGAAATATTCATAAAGATTTAATGAGTGGTTGATATAATAATTATCAAACAAATTACAAGCTACCAGAGCAACTAGAATTCCTTTCGAGTTTATCCAGTAGCATATATTAAAAATAAGCCGATAAATAAAATTTGTCTATTAATTATTCACTCGATCAACAGCATATCGGTAGTTTCAATAAAACAAATAATAAGCTACCCTTCAAAAGAACAAAAACTTTTAATCCCATTGTATCAAAAAGCAGTCAAAGAGCAACACTAGCTATTAATCAATAAGTTTGTTTGTTGGACTTAAAAAGTGTCTCAATTATGCTGATCTTTGCTTGTTGAAATTTTTGATGTTGCCAAAAATAAGTGTTGTTTTTAATAAAGAAAGTTACTATAATTAATGAAGTAATTTGAATTAATAAAGAAAGTTTAATAAGCTACTTGTGAAAAGCAGAATATTTTTAATCCCACCGTATCAAAAAGCAGCATTAAAGTAGTCAAAGAACAACGTAGCTTATATACAGTAAGTTTCTTTGTTGGACTTAAAAGTGTTCTAGTAATGTTGATCTTTACCAGTTGAAACTTATAAGTGTTGCTTTTGATAAAGAAAGTTTAAGCTAAGTATCTTTTTAATCTTTCAAAGAATATTTGACAAATTTTAAAATGGGATAAAAGAATCAAAATTTGAGAGCACTTATAAATTTAGGGACAGTAGGTACATAATATGTGTCCTTATTTGGGGGGAGGGGGTAAATGTATATTATTTATATGTAAATACTTTCTACCCCTCATATATATATATATATATATATATATATATATATATATATATATATATATATATATATATATATATATATGTGTGTGTGTGTGTGTACAGTAAAATTTTTATTTCTTTTAAGCTCCTTTGTACGTGACTAATAAAAATTTAACAAATTGCGTTTTTTAACTGTTGGAAACTATACACATGGAAGGGATGTTCTAAAAGGAAAATATATAAATATTTTCATCTATTTGTGAATTTTATTCCCAGCTTCCAGGAATTTTTCTACCCAGCATTTTTTCTCATAGGATTATTCTTTCCTAAAGCTTTGCGTATTCAGCAAAAATGCTTTATACTGCTAGCTCTTGTTATATCTTTGGGATGTTTCCCCTCACGCAAACTACAAAACTGCAGAAAAATTGACGATTTTTGCTTCTTTCACCTTGAGAGTTGAATAGAATTTCATTCAAAAATGATCGATGTTACCTTGTTCTTGCTTTTTTAACATCTTTCAGCTCTGGTATCAATGAAGGGATTGAGGTTGAAATCAAAAAATGATTGAATACCGAAAGTATGCATTGTGACTTCAAAATAAGTGAATCTTCAGTTGTGATGTATGTTGATACTACTTCAATTTAATATGAGCTCCGCATCTGATCCACGGTTTTTAAACTCACATTGAATAAATATGAAGAAACTCCGCTATCGCTGAACTTTTATACTCGGTCTATAGAAAGCTAATATTTCAAATCACGGTTTTGTGTGACAATTCAGCATGAAAGGATGCTGAAACAGGTTTTCTTCGTTTTATAACCTATAAACGTGAAATCGGGTAATTGAAATTTGGGGAGAAAAAATTTCAATTTATTGAAACTACTTAATTAGAAATTTTGAGTGTCCGTACTGCTGATACACATGCAAATTATTTCTCAACTGCAAAAGAGAGAAACTAATTGAAAATTTTAAACCTTTATAGAGTAATGAATACTGTTGTAAATAGCCTTAAATATTTTTTTAAAATTGTGAATATTCTTTATTTCTCCTTAATTTATTTTTGTCTAAAATACCGTATATTTGCTATTATTGAGCGTTGGATTTCAATACATGACTCTTTTGGCAATATTGAGATATTTGGCGAGCTTGGTGACATATTTAGCGACTTTTTAGGTGTCCAGAGAACCAATCAGATTTTTCCTAGGTGGCGTGATTATCGATTCCTGGAATTTTTCATTCACAGAACAATGGAGAATGTTCATACTGCCGATACACATGCAAATTATTTCCCAACTGCAAAAGCGAGAAATTAATTGAAAAATTTAAACCTTTATAGAGTAATGAATACTGTTGTAAATAGCCGTAAATATTTTTAAAACTTTGTGAATATTCTTTATTTCTCCTAAATTTATTTTTGTGTTAAATACCGTATATTTACTATCATTGAGCGTTGGATTTCAATATGTGAAATTTTTTTGGCAATATTTTTGAGAAATTTGGCGAGCTCCGTGACATATTTGGCGACTTTTTAGGTGTCCGGAGAACTAATCAGATTTTACCTAGGTGACGTGATTATCGATTCCTGGAATTTTTCATTCATAGAACAATGGAGAATGTCGCCAAGGGTATAAATGGATACTGAACTTAGCTCAATTTTTTTTCATTACTTATTTGAACCTCAACTGCTCTGGTTGCACTATAGCCCTGTTATCGCGAATGTTTATATTGTGTCAAATCTGAAGTATTTTGCTGAACTGCTCTGTAGTCTGTTTGTAAGATTTGTGTCCTGTTCAAAACTTTAGAGCAAATAAACTTTTGTCACTATTATCTGGAGTTGCTATTCAGTAATATAGTCAAACAAAACGATGCAATAGCAAAGCTCAGTTTCAGTTACAAAACTACATAAAATTACTGCTAGGGATTTTTCTTTAAATTTTTAAATTCTTACGTCAGTCTTCCAGAACCGGAGTTGAACCAAGGTTTCCTAAGCTCCAGACGGATTCATTTTTAAAAGTTGATCTGTACCAGCGATCTGGGGCACTATCACTAGTTCAATTAAATTGCTCACAAGACGTATCAATATCAATTTACATACTTTAGTACGATGAATCAAACTATTTAATATCCCTAATTCCCTTAATTTTTTAAAAGGTAATTATATTTTACAGGTACATCACAATGTTAGCATTAACACAATGTCGTAATGATACTGACGAGTCAGGGGCTATTCACATAGAATCCGTCAGCGGCAGCGTAAAATATTTAACCAATCATATGCCAGTCATTCACCCATTTAACCAATCAGTGCCAACGGAATCTTTAACGCTAACGCTGACGCTGACAGATTCTATGTGAACGGACCCTAAGGGGCTGTGACATTTCCCCTCCTCATGGCCCAGGAATTTTATTAACCTCGGCTTGAAACAGAGTAAGCCCATCGGCGAACTGCGAAGATGCAATAATTTTCACCGGCCGAGGGGTGGCTTACAAAAGGGTCAGCTTTTTGACTCTCAGGTGAGGAGCGACTTACAATAGCGAGGCGCCCCGATTTCTAGAGCGAAGACACTATAACACAAAAGACTAACAAAGGCAGACCATCCCCCTGATGAGACGCTGTAATGATCCACCGTGCTATAACGATATGAAGAACAAATATCGTTTTGCACACGGGCCAGGTCCAAGAGCCTATGATAGGCCAATATCAAAGAGAGGGGTTGTTACAGATTCCGCCAGGGAAAAAAAAGTTTTAAAAGCGGATGCAGGAGATTTTTACAGGAGACGACGAGACGAGAGGAGAGAAGAGTCGGAGACTGTTTTTGCTGTCGGATCTGATCCAGATCCTAAGCCGATCCCGATCCTGTTTCCGAAACGTGAAGACCTCTTTCTCGCTGAGAAGGGTAGTTTAGAGATTAAAGCTTGATCTTCCCTAGTTTCGAAGCAGCTAGCTTCTTTAGTGAGAGTGTGGGACGAGCCGTCCACTACTCTGTGATAATTAGATCAAATTGCGTTTGGAGTTCGAGTTAGCCTCATTCCAGCCGGTTCCGACGAGTGGAATCTGTTCCTAGCAACTGAGACTTCTGCGATTAGAGCTTTATTTCCTGAAGGCCCGATCGACGATCCGTAGCGACAAAGCATCCAGCCAGCCGAACGGACAATCTTTAACGTGCGTCGCAGACTTCAACGGAGATTACTAGTGTAAATTGATGTTCCAGAACACGACCTAATCGTGAAGTATTTTAATCCATAATCCCTAATAAATTGATATTAGTGTAACAAGTTCTAATTAGTAAGCTGTTTTATCACTATACATAACCGGTGTGACGCTACCTAACGTGTCGGCTTTGACACCAAGCATGGAATATGTTACAGGGCTGTTCACATTGCATCTGTCAGCGTCAGCGTTACTCGCATTTGAAATATATTGAACCAATTACAAACCTCAAAACGATTAGCTACGAAATTGTTAAGATCTGTGATTGGTTTAAAATATGTCAATAAAGTTGACGCTGACGGACGCAGTATGAACAGGCCCTAATGTTTTTATGGTTTTCTCGTAGTTAATGCAATAAAACCTCACCAATTTTTTTTAGCAAAATTTGCTTGAAGTTTGCAAATACAACTTGAAAAAAAAATGCATGCACACACACACACACACACACACACACATATATATACATATATATATATATATATATATATATATAGTGTGTGTGTGTGTTTAAACAATTCAACCATTTAAGGCGAATGACGTGACATAATTAGCCACAACGACAAAAATGAAATAACTGCTGTGGGGTGTCCAATCAAAACATAATCCCCAAAAATAAATACTCAAAAAGAATATAACTCAATTTTGGGTAAAACAAAGTATGTTTGATAAAAATTAAAAAACACCTTTATTATAGAACGAAAAATTTTTAAGTGATAAAATTATTCATATAAAAGCCGAAGTTCATGTTACTCTTTAGAGATTAGGTAAAAATGTTCCTCAAATAATGCTCGTTAATGTAGGTGCGTTAAATAAAAGTTCTCTCTTCATAAATAATTCTATTAAAGAAAAATTAATGGAGCAGAAGTGCTTGAAAGAAAGTTTAAACGAAGTAAGAATTAAAAGTTGTTACCTGTACATTAATTTTCTGTCCTTTTTTTTTCCCTCCTGTTTCAGAAGTAGTGTGATTTATTAAGATATTTCTCTCAGATATTTCCTAATTTACAGTATTTCTTCGAACTGTATTAATTATTCTGATTATCATTAATATAATGTAGAATCACATTTTGCGATAAAGAAATATAAAAAACTCATTCTCCGTAGAATAAACATTCGTTCGCGTTGAAAACTTTTATACCAAATAAATATACGCGCAAAGAAAAAGTATTGGATAAACTTTCAAAAGATCCAAGACTGCACTTTGAAAAAATGTATATATCGCTAATAGAAAATACGCAATGAACACTTCTTCAATTCCACAATAAATTGAAAATGATGGCTATTTGTTTTGAACTAGTTAACAGTTCATCATCAGGTCATGGAACATTGGTATGATTGTCCCATTAAACAATTCTATATTGAACAACGTTTTTAGCTAGTTAGAAACATGTAGCCATACTTTTTAATTTATTTATGAACCAGTATGAATTTATGAACAAAAAACTAGTCCGAAACATATAGCCATCCTTTTAAATTTATTGTGGAGTTGAAGAAGTGTTCATTACTTATTTGTTATTCACAAGTTTGTCTTGTAAGACGTAATTTTGCTAAGAGAAAAAATTAACGCGAAATAAAGACACCCTACACTAAAACAAAAAGAAGAAGTACATACTCTGCCCTCTATTCGAGTTGATGAATCTTTGGGTGCCATTTTGTGTAAAAATTTCTGCAAGTGTTTTGCTGTTTCTACTCCAGTTTGTTTAAATTAGGTGATAATCAAAACTAACAATATTACTTGCCTCAAAAGAAACATGTTGGAACTTAGGAGATCAAGAAAAAATAGCAAAATTATCATCAGAAATACATCATCTGGACAATAGTGGTAGAGCCGTAGGTCGTACGATCTATGACATGTCGCAGTACTGCTGTATTAAAGCTTCAAAAGAAATCGAATGTTGTTGACTAAAGCTCCCCATGTTTTTATGCCCGGAGTAATAGCAGTGAATCCAGTCAACAAGAATGTGGTGGTGTCATCAACTCAAGCGTCACTAAGGCCGGGCGCAAGTTGAGACGCAGCTTGGTGAGGTGAGGCGACGCTGGGTGAAACAGGGAAGCAGGATTCAATCAACTGCGCGCAGGGAGAGCGAAAGTTGGGAGGCAGTTCCGTCTCAGCTGCGTGCCAGTGAGGGTGTTTAACAAAATGTGCGCGATGGCAATGTATATACAATCATTACTAAGTTCGGAATCTGATTCCGATGAACTCGAAGACCAAGTAATTTTAACATTACTTCGTGAAAAGCTTCCAAAAAGCAATTATCTGAAGAAAAGAAAGACGTTTTCGTGTTTTTCGTTCACCTTTTGAATGTAAAGTAAGCACTGTTGTGAAAATTGTAAAAGCATCTTGCGTACTGCACAACTATTTGAGAAATTCTGCAGTAGTGCAAACTGGAGGTGATATCCCCGAACAGGATTTGCCACAGTTCCAATTACGTCCACGGCATCAAACCAATGCACGAAGTGGATCTCAAGCGTTTTGGATTCGTAAAAAGTTCACGGAGTACTTTAATTCACCCGGAGGTTCAGTTCCTTGGCAGAGAGATTGCGTGTTAAATGGAAAGTACTGAGAATGTATTGTAATTAGAATATAAAAAATTAATCTTTAAAGCATAATACATTTATAATTTTTAATAAATATAATACTTTTCAAGCTTATTTTTTAATGTTGTAACACCTTTTCTTTTCTCAATCATTTATATTTAAATTAAAGTTACTTTTCAAATTCTGGTTAGATACTAAGTTTATTTCGGAAAAATTTTAATACCTACCTCCGAACGGAAAAGCATGTTAAAGGGGAACGTAACTAATTGGTAGTTCCTCGTAATTAAAATCATTCCGACAAAATGGCACACATCTGTATAGAAAATATACAAATATACCTACAAAGCAGTTTTGTTTTCGCCGAAAATCTGCTGTACATAAAATGTTATCTAAAACAAATGAAGGGTGCAGCGGAAATCGGCAATAGTCCAAAAAAAATAAATTTACACGAAAATAAATTGAATACATTGTAAGTAAACTAATTTAAGAAACACTTTTGATTGAAAACAACAACCGTTTTCCCATGTACCCTTCAAATAAATTTATCTTAATTAATTAAAAAATTATAAAAACTTAACACATTTTATTCCAATTTCTTGGGCTATTTCTTCCCAAAGCAGCAATTTTAATTTGACTTTTAAATAGTCAGCATGTGACGTGTCGTATAATATTTTTCTCCCTCGAACTGCCTCAATTAATTGTTCCTCCATCGTAGACTTCGATTTCAGCACAAATTTTCACTCGCAGGTCGTAGTCACTAGTGACAATCTGCGGCACGACCACAAACCTCCGCAGCTCACGGGCGCTCTCAAGCTGTGTCACCGGACCCTGCGTTCCAACATCCGGTGTAGTATTCACTTCTTTGTTTCACAGAATCTCACGATGAGTCACCCCACCCCACCTCACCCAGCTGCGTCTCAACTTGCGCTCGGCCTAACCGATAGTTTCTAAGGATAGTCGGGCCTGGAATCTCACAAGATAAAGCTTCTAATGGTGGAATGCCAGTGGTAAACGTCTTAACGGCACTCGATTGAGGAAGTGCTTCTCTGCTTGAATTCTATCAATGATTGTCCTGTCAAGGGTAGTTATTATCAAGGGTTGACAAGTAGTACGAGGCAAGCAATGTGTCACTGAATAGCAAAACTGCTGGAACTGCCATAGGCACTAGCTCTATTGGGTGGCGATCATGTTGTTTACTGGTTATTCCGCAAAATCCTCGTCTTGGATATGAACTTCCCCAAAAAACACTAACAAAATGGGACAATCACATCACTTTCAAACACAATCAAGATTTCTGAGACTGATAACTTGACCTCTTCGGAAGTCACCCGGTTATTCACAACTTTATTTGCGATGTCGTCGAGGTCTCCTTGTCCGGGCTCGCTTCAAATACATGTGTTCCAACGATAGGGTAACAATGCTACATGTATTCGTAATGGCCGATTGTTATATGTGTGTATTAGAATGCTATATACGCATATTATGAACGCTTTCAAATGATTCGTTTCTTACACGAATTATAGGTATATGCAGTATATACATACACACACACACACACACATACATATATATATATATCCCATGCGTCAGTAATCAGCTATTTATTATATTTGTTATAAAATTATATTTAAAATTATTTTAAATTTAGGATTGTAATTTAGGATTGTTGCATATTTTGACTAAAAATTTTTTCTAAACGCCTTTAAACAGTAAAGCTAAAATGTCCTGTAATGCAAATTTCACGAAAAAATTAAACCGTTCAAAGTAATTATTCTTATTAATTAATGTTGTTTCCATAAAACTATACAGGGTTCCTAAAGGATTAAGATTTACCAAATTTCGAACCCAAACAAAGACAAATAAATATTCTGTTCTTGGAATCTTTTTTTAACACAGATTTTTTTCCTTCGTAAAATTTCGTTGAAAACATAAATGAATATGTAAATTTTTGTAACAGATTCATAAAATTTTTACCGCTTTTATCACGTCGTAGCCAAAAAAAAGTGTTCAGATTCTGTTATCTATTTCTAAACATGTTTTTATCTTCTGATTGAGTCTCTGTACTCTATCTCTAGAGATAATAGAACGCAATTTTTAATTGAAAGAATGAACCAAAATACAGAGTAGATAAAATTTGTAAAAGTTTTTTTTTTCTCTTTAAAAAAAAGAAGGGGAAAGGTGAAAATTTTCCCTCGAGCGTATCGTGCTGTTCGTTTGAATATCTAATGACCTTGGAAACTAAATATTTTAAAATATTTTTCCATAACAGTAAAAAAAATTAGCTCATTTCGAAATGAAAGTATTTTTTGAGGGCAAATTGCATATTAATGAGAAAAAAAATCTTTTAAAAATTAGAGTATTAAGACGTAATAAGTTGGGCATTCTCTTGAGTGTTTCAATGATTCTCTTCGGTCGTTTTGGAGTGTTCGTAAGCAGTTTTTTCTTCATATTTATAACTATTTTCTACACTCTGAAACTGACACTTTCTGAAAATGTTTTATTTTGAATGGACTAATTACGCTGGAGACTTCCCGTAAGCCACAGTTCTGCGTTTTTTTTTAGTAATTATTATAGCACTGTCAATAAATTTGGAAATTTGTTATAGTGTAATTAATTAAGTTCTTGTCCATCGAGTATGGTTTATACACAGAGGCATTTCGCTGCCAATTAAAGAACAATTTCTGTATGCAAAATATCCCAGTTGTGTATTTAACGTGTATTTATAAATTATACGTCTTCACACACACACACACACACATATATATATATATAAGTCTAGTATAATTACTTGAATCATGATCTATGAGTACAGCTCATTGACGTATATTTCATTTATACCGTTCAACATAAAAACTAAGATCATCAGTGCATGATGAAACGTCAAACCTTCACTTCCAATAAGTACTCTCATCATTTATTAATCTTTTATTAATAATACACATCCCTTTGTCCTTCGATTATAATTTCGACTTTTTTGCGTTGTATTCTCGATGATGTGCTATTTAAATCTCCGAGGATAAAACCAGCGATAAATTTATGCCTTGTCTGATCAGAAGAATCTTTAATTCCTCATATATATCATTTTCCTAGAAATATATGCATCATTTATTAATCATAAACCAACAAAAAGTACATTACTAATCATATGGAGGAAATTTAACCAGCTTATAATAAGGTGTTTTTGTTAAAAACTCAGTTTAAATCTTCGAGAGCAAACTCAATTGCAAATTAATGCTCGTTTAATCCCAAACATCTTTGTTTTTTTTTTAGTAAATGAATCTTCAAATTACCTCTCTATAAAAAATGCATCCATTATTAACCATTCATTAATAAAATTTAATCTCGTATGCGAAGATAATAAAAATTCTTTTTTTTTAATTTGCTTTGAAACATAATTTAAATCTCCAGGAACAAAATCGGTTGGGCATTAATGCTTGCATAGTCCCAAACATCTTATATTCTCATATAAATAGATCTATGAATTATCTCCCTGTAATAAATTCCCCAAATATTAATTATAAAATTTGTCCCATTCCAATGTAAAGGTATTAGAAATATCTTTCAGTATGCTGTTTTTATAAAAAACACATTTTTACTAAACAGAAACAAAATTATCGATAATTAACACGTACATTTAAATCCTCTTCACTCTCTCACGCATATTTCTCAAACCACATAATCTTTCAATCTATTTGTGGTAAGAGCTGGACATGAGCTGAAGAAAGAAGAAATAAAAACGGTAACCAAGACTGCCACAGAGGTGGCAAAGCTCCATTACTCTTCCCGTGTCAGGCGCAGCTGCATGGGAACGTCCGATCTTAACAGTTATGCGCTCTCAACCTGACACCTTTTAACTAGAAATCCCGATTTTATTGCAGTGGCTTCGGGAATATTTAGCGGGAAAAACAACTTTACGCGGGAAAACATGGGTAGGACGGAATAATGTTTAATCAAGTGCCGCAAATTTTCACAACAGATGCTGAGGAGTATTTTAATAATGTGATAAAATGTGATGAGGTCGAGTTTTAAAGGAGATAAAGACTTTTTTAAGTAGATTATCTAGGATGCAAATGGAGAAAATTATTAATTTGTGGTTAAAGAGCACCAGCCTGAAATATCTGGTAAGAAATTTAGTTCTTGTTTAGACTGAAACGATTTTTCTAATCAGGTGTAAAATGTTCTCAGATTGGGCATTGAAGATATGATAGTATTTTTTACTTTATTGATTATATTAATTTATGGATATCGTTCTGAAATTTACTTAAACCTTCAGTACGTTTATTCGAAAATATGATTCGTACATACTCCAAAACACGAAAGCTGGATTAATACAGAACTGAATAACTGTACGCCACGCTATCGTTTCCACCGACCACTGATAAAGTTTCATTTATTTAGAACATCTCATTAAAGGAGAGCATGTGTTATGCCCTTCTCATCTCTGATTACGAGACACTAAATATGCATGTAAAATTGTTTATTTGGGGGAATGCATCAGCTGAGAATAGTTCATGACAAATTATGATCAGTTTTAGAGTTAACTAGACGAATATTCTAGCTATGAAAATTTCGTTTGCGGTTTACCGGTAATGCATATCTACTCATTATTCAGTTAAGTTACTGTAAAAATATTTTAATATAAATACTAACAAATGTTTAAACGCCTTCCTTTTGTTTCTTATTCAGTATTATTAGTATATGGAAAAAAATACAAACTATTTTTATCTTACGTTATAAAATGTTCCCAAGTTTCATTCCAACTTTTATTTGGATTAGTTTGAAGGAATCAATAGATTGCTTCACATCTCCTAGAATCATTCTCTCTTACCAATTATCGATCTTCTGAAATCCAAGCAGTTTAGAGTTGTATAATATAGTAGTAAACGAACATTTGCCAGCGATATTTGCCAGCGATTTCAATCGAAGACAATTGACTTGATAAGATTCCATAACTTAGTTGATGTATTTATCCATTTAAATATTTTCTATAGTAGTTGTTCCCGACTATCTGTTTTCTGCTAATTTTCTCTGCTATTAACTTTTATATAATCATTGCTAGGTTTGAAATGTTGGAAAATTTTTATCTATATACGACTTCTTGATACTAGATTTACTTAAACATATATTCACAACTGAAGTTGTAAAGGTAACTCAACAATCTTCTTCCTGTGTTTAAGTGTGTTAGACATCCTAGAATCACAAGTTAACATACTTGATTTTAAGATACATATCAAAAATAATTTAGAAAATTCTGTCAAGTGACTCTCAGCAATTTTTAAAAGTTGCGATCAGGGCAAACTGTTGCAACCCTTTTCAAGCATTGAATTCTATTGTCTCACCAGACTTACAATAATTTACGCTTTCTCATTATCTTCTGTTTTTCTCCTCCCAAGCATTTTGTACCTGTTAAAAGTAAAAAAGTATATCCATATTAAATAAAACAAATATACACAGAAAATTTGGAGCATCGTTCTTAAAACATAAATAATTATGATAAAGTATTGTAATACACTTTCATTAAAGAAATTATTATAGAGTTTCCAATTCGAATGTTGAAAGTCAAATCATTTTTACCTACTTTATTTTTAGGTTGAATTGTCCCATTTTTAAATCTTCTCGTTGAGTCAAAACTGCCTAAAAGTTCCACTGAAACATGACTAGGTCGTTCTTTATTATAGGATAAATAAAAATTATTCCATTCTCTCCAAATGCAAATTTCACACGCAACATTTGTTTTTGTCTTCATTTTTAGATAAAGAGTGTTTCAGGAGAAATATTTAGTAATATTTGGAAGCATCATTAATAACTTTTTATTTCATCCGAAGCTAATTATATCATTTTCGCTTCGGAGAGAAATACATAAAATATCAGTTTTTTTCCATTCTGTTTTAATTATTCCAGCTGATTTTACGGCTTTTAACAACCTCAAATAAAAGATATGTATTTTCATACACACTTTGTATCTTCCGTACCTATTATGGAGACCTTTTACGTCTCATAGTTTGCTTCTAGGTACAAATAATTAGTTCAGCATTTCTAAGGTTAAACAAAATATTTCTTTTCTCACCGCACTTTATTTACTAAGTCATTTTCGACGTAAAAAGAGTAATTTATATTATAATTTTTCGAGAATTTTTTTTATCGAAACTATTTCTCATTATCGAGAAGAGACATAATTTCTTAGTAAGTTTGAAGATATTTTCTTCCACATTCCAGTTAATTTATCGATTTTAAAATGCCTAAATAACGCGTTTTTCAGAGGAAAACTTGCTTCTCTTTCACTCCTGCATTTCATTTTATGATTGCATTGTTTCCGATAAAACACCCACGAAATAAACAATATTTATATTCAATTTTAGGTAAAGAAACATCAGCTAATTTTTGGAAGTATCATTAATTATTTTTTCCCGCTTTTCTTTCGATTTCAATTATCCCGTATGCTTTTAATGCTTCCACTAACATCCTAAAATTAGTGATTTGGGGTTTCACGCGCAATAATTTTTTTTATCTTCCTTGGCTTCACAGAAATATTACGTTCCATAATTTACTTATAGTAACTAATTGTGTAAAGTTTTAGTTGAAAATTTTCTTATTCCTTTGCAGTTTTATCAAGCCATTCTCAATATCAGATGATTACAGTAATTCTTGATTTTTTTAAAAAAACAAAACTGTTTTTTTTCTCTTTCAAATTATGGTGAAAAAAAACGATTTCCTGGTAAGAGATTAAACATTTGTTTTACCTTCCATTTATTTAATTTAATTTAAATTGCCAAAATAATACATTCATCATAAAAAAACTCGATTTTTTCAAGACTTTCCTTTTATTTTATGATTGCAGCTCTTTCAGAAAAAAAATACACTGAATAAAACAAAATTTCTTCTTACTAAAAGTGGTATATATAAATAAAGATCCTTAAAGTTATTGCAGTATTATACATTTAATCATCCCCCTTACCAGCTAACGGAATTGGCCGAAAATTCGCCAAGAATTGATGGGAATAGTTTCCAATTCACGAGATGTGAATACTGCGTTTATTATGCGGTCAATTTTGTTTTGAGCCAGATTCCTCTGACCTTCGCCGTCCCAAATCATCTGTGTCCATTAAATCTCGTTTGTTAATTAGATAATGAGCGTTTGTCAGAAGCAAATTATAGTTAATCAATAAAGATGACCTAGAACTTTCACACTCGTAAACTTTTATTAAATCTAAGTGAAATGTACAGTTAATTAATAGTAATTATAAAAACTTCATTTATTCGTATGGTATTTTTTAATTAATGTATATATAATTATTTATTTTTTTTCATGATGTTTGTAATAGATAATTAAAAAGCGCTTTAAAATCCTTACCATAAATAACATATCTATGAAGCCCGGTATAAAAGGCTTAAGTAAAAAAAAGTGATTTTTAGATATTTGTTAGTATTGATAAAAAAATATGTTTTGACTTCTATAAAAGGCTTGATTCTATCAATTTTGTATGCAAAAGGACATTTCTTTGTGCAAAAAACTCATTTCGAAATCATTGTTCTGCGATTAGTATAAAAGCCAGTAACTTGGTATATTTAAATCACTGTTTCTGAGTTAAGCCCTTTTATTCCGGGCCAAAATTGGCTGCTGTTTCGCCATAGCCGTCACCTTTGGAATTAGGGTATGTATGCATCTTTGGCTTTTCATTAGGATTGTATGTGTACTTGCATGTATGGTGCGTTGAGCCCTTACAGTAAGTTGTGTGTGTCTTTTCCTTTCCTTTTGACAAAATGTTTCCATGGGGATCTCGGGTCCTTGGAATGTATTTTGGTTATACCTGCATCCTCTTCAGAAAGTTCCCTTTCAGGTAGCTGATTTGGTTAGGCTCCCTGATGACGAGACCAGTCGGTTACCTCAATTTCTGGTTCAGTTCCGGCACTACTACAGAATCTTGCCTCTTGTGCGAGGAGCCCTGAGTGCTTGATTTCTGTTTGCTTTTTGTCTGCATTCTTCTTATAATTATCTTGCTCTGTTGGATTATTTCTTTTTAGTTATATTTGTCCATTTTCAATATGAGTATATGAAGCAACAGCGCAATCTTTTATTGAAAAGTTTTATGTTTTCATTGCTAGGGTAGGTTTTAAGTTAACTTGTTTGGCAGTATATGCTCGCTTTTTATTTTTTTTTTTTAGTTTGATTTGTTCATATTATTTTGCATTTATACCAGGAACCATAGATATAAGTTTGAACATAATTGATTGCCTATCTCTAAAATACTTTCCTGGAGTCCACTTTTATCATGAGAAAGCGATAAATAGAAGTTCTCTTATCAGATAATGATTTCCAAACAATATGCAAGTTCCTTCTTTATTTACTCATTTCCTTGCAGTATACCAAATGATTTTAGACTTATTAATGCTTTACACAGTAATTCTTATTTTATAAAAAAAATTTAAACAAAATTATATCTCATGAAGAAGAAAATAAAAAACTATTTCGCAATAAGAATAAAGATTTGTTTTCTACCTACCTATGTACTCATTTCCTTGCTGTATACCAAGTGATTTTAAACATATTAATGATTTACGCAGTAATTCTTAATTTGTATTAAAAATTTTAAACAAAATTATATCCCATGAAGAAGAAAATAAAAAACTATTTCGCAATGAGAATAAATATTTGTTTTCTACCTACCTATGTACCCATTTCCTTGTATATCAAGTCATTTTAGACATATCAATGATTTACGAAGTAATTCTTAATTTGAGTTAAAATTTTAAACAAAATTATATACCATGAAGAAGAAAATAAAATCTATTTCGCAATGAGAATAAAGATTTTTTTTCCATCTACCTATGTACTCATTTCCTTTCAGTATACCAAGGGATTTTAGACATATTAATGATTTACGCAATAATTCTTAATTTATAAAAAAAAAATTAAACAAAATTATATCCCATGAAGAAGAAAATAAAAAACTATTTCGCAATGAGAATAAGGATTTTTTTTCTACCTACTATTCAATTAATGATTCTAAAAATATCAAAATAACACACTCTTCGGGAGCAAACTTGCTTCTTTTCTGCATTTCCTTTTATGATCACATCATTTTTCCGGGGGAAAAATGACACACCAAATAAAACAAAATTTCCAAGAGGTCTTGCTGTCTCCTAAAAAAGGACTCATACATACAATCTCAGCAGAAGGTGCGCAAACCGCATAAGGGGCGTCGATTCCAGACTTCCCCCGTCGCAACATCACTCTCAACTGTCATACGCAGCTGTCTAGGGGAATATGTCCGTAACTCCCGTAGCGGATGCTCTCCGAAATGCCCTCACATTCTCAAAAATAGCCCCCTTTGAAACTCTTTGACTGTATTCGGAATTTCTTTATGCGCAATTGTGCGTGGTTCATAATGTAAATATGTTTGAAGGGAGGGGTTTTTTCGGGAAAAATCCGGGATTCTTCCGAGACAACTTTCTAGGAGCCGGAAAAGAACTGATACCGAGTTAATGTGGGTTCTTTTTTTTTTTCACTGTCAGATTTATTTTTGAGTTTTAATGGGGGTAAGATGGCAGATCTTTAATATCTGACTTGTCTTTTTCAAGTCTCTGTACTCTTCCGTGAGATTGAATACAATTAATTATCTGAGATTAGGAAAATGGAAAAAAAAATTGAGGTTGATGTAACAAAAATTTGCTTGGAGTTCTTTTTTATTGCTTATCAGTTTATGCTTTTTTTTTTGTTTTTAATAAGGTAAATTGGAGGATATTTCCTAAATAAAGGATTATTTGTGTTTAACTTGGTTGAATTCGTTACTTTTATCGATTATTACGAAGGAAAGCTATTTTCAGCTGTTTATTTGTTTTCTACTGTTGATCAATCTTTATCTAATTTTCTAGCATTTTTGCTTCAGATTATAAATAATTTGGAAAAAATCACTTAAAAATCTCATTTATTGAAAAACATTTGTTATTCAATTCTAAACTTATCTTTAATATAACCGCTAGGCACGCGCTTAAGGCTTCAAAAAAATTAGGACCTCATCGTAACTCACTTCACGAAAAAGAAATCACGATTCAACAGATGGCTTACAGTTACCTATTTAATTCAAAATAAGGAATATCAATTAACTCTTCTAAATATAGAAAGCTTATCTTATTTTGCTCTTTTACTCAGCCATCGCTGTTATCTCCATTCATTAACTGTGACATTTAACCATTACTTGTTGTCTGCGACTATTTATATGAAAACAACATTCGGTGCAAGTAGAATAACAAAGACTAATACACAGTTATTGTTATCCATACTAGTCTCATTTTTGGGGAAATTTGTAGATCTATTAAGTTAAAGACCTTTGAATTTCCATGATGCACTATTTTACAATATTCATATCTGCCTATAAAATTAAACTCATTTGCGTTCAATGCATCTGTATCTAATGCTTTCAACACATGTTTTTTCTCGTATTTAAATTTTATAGCTTGAAAAACTCTGGTATTGGATTTTATGAAGACAATTCATATAATTTTACGAGTGCAAATGCACCATACGACCTTCACTTTTTGGGAAATTGATCTCAGACCTCAGATCGCAAAGAATGCCGAAATAAATCTTCCCGCCAATGGAAAATTTAAAATAAAATCTACCCATGATAGTAAAAGCGCACTGGGAGTGTGACTTATATCCCATAGTCCCTACCACTCTCAGCAGTCATGTCCAGCTGTTTTGGGGAATAGATAAAAATGCTGTGAATTATGTGCCCTGAAGCGATCTGCTCTGCCAAACAAAAAATAGCCTTTCATCTCGGATTTCTTTATATTCTATTGTATTTTCTATCGTAGAAGTTTGTGTATGAAATAATATGCGAGGACAAATTACAGGTGGAGAATAAACTAGGAACCTGAAAACTTCATAACCTTTTCTTTGTGTCTTTTTCTCGTTCTTTCTATCTCTCCCTCTATCTAACCCCCTCTATCTCTCTATTCTCTCTCTATCTTTGCTTTCTTTTTTTC
>OU015493.1:89180931-89410931 GCA_907164885.2 Dolomedes plantarius | reverse complement strand
GGCTGTCAGCTGAGCCACTGTCTGGCTCCGGTTTTGCTTCACTATGCGAGACAATCTCCGACGACCTTTTTCTTTGATAGCGTGTGGACGTCCAACACCATGTCATCTACTGCTGGTTTCACCGTCATTCATCCACTTTGCATAAGTACTAACAACTGTAGGTCGCGAACAACCCACGAGTCGTGCAGTTTCGGAAATACTTGTTCCGAGCCTTCGAGCCATTACAATCTGCCCTCTATCAAAGTCGCTTAGATCCGCAGCCTTTCCCATCACACACAGAAGTAAGTGAAAGAATGATTCTTCAGACTCTCCAGCAGCAGTTAAATACCACTTCCACCTGATCACGTGCCTTCCACGTCATCCAGGCGAATTCATTGCAAAATGTAGGGGTGGTCATAATGTTTTGGCTCTTGAGTGTATATATATATATATATATATATATATAAAATGTATATACATACACACACGTGCGCGCCTTCGAGACAGAGAGAGAGCAATTAGTATGTGAAACTGAAAGCTATGACTCAAATACCATTACTATAAATTAAAGGCTTCTTTCCCTAATAAATCAAAAAAGATCTGTGACAGAAAATTTGTTATGCTTGTATTATTCAGAAATGAAAATTTCTCTTTGTTTCACACTATATATATGCAGCAGAAACTATATGAGTAGCAGAATATTTATTTCTCCCTCTGTGTAAACATCATAAAACAGCCCTGAATTTAAAAAAAAGAACTGGTAATCCAAATTCAAAATTCTGACGTGCATTACACGCATTGTGATATACGTGTACGGTTCATAATAAAAGCATATATGTATACAAAATAACTGGGCTATAGTACTGGTCAGAGCTTTCTCTTTTTTGTATGGAAAAAGCCACGCTTCCGCTGTGCCCCATGAACACGAAATTGGGCGTTTAATGAAAAGTGCTTCTTTTGTAATATCTTGCTAATCTGTGTCACGCTACGACTCCCCTTTTCTAAAAATGCTTATGACTCAGTTTAGAAAGTTTACGTTAGTGTATTATAGGAGCATTTCCTGTAACGATATTTATGCTTTTGTTATTATAATTAGCCATGAAATGAGTAGAATGTAGATTATGAATTAACTGAGTTGACGCTGTGACTCCACCAGTGACCGTTAAGGGGAGTTTTAATAGCAGATTTTTTTTACTTTATTAAGTATTACTGGTATTTGCATTAGCTCTGCTTCCGTATAGATTGAATACTTTATCTTGCTTTTTCATTATTTATTCAACAATATTTCCCTCTGAAAACACGGCAGTGGAATGGACTTAATGATGTTTCACTGTAGGGGATTTCTGCGTGTTTCAAAGCATGTTAATAGCACGAATCGGTTTCTATAATTGATTTCCTAACGATTCTATAAGTCTATTTCTATTTGTATGAGTTTTAATCTGTGCATAACAACCCGTAAGTTAAGGCACCCTGAATGCATTTGAACGTCGCATGTCTGGCTCCATTTTCTTATAATTCGGTACAAACATGAATCACTTAGTTTTGGGCGTCCTCACACGAAAGAGATAATTGAAACTTCCAAGTTCCTAAAAATTGTATAATAGTAGATGATATTGACGGATAATAATGTATTTTTGTTTACAAAAGCAGGCAGTTTTAGGGGAATATTTTGAATCTTTCGATCAAAGATTTGGTTTTTGCTTTCTATTTTTTCTCCTGGGGCTATAACAAAAGCCAAAACTGACATTACTCATTTACCTGAAATTTGTGGTCCCAGAAGTGTATTTATTTAAGACACAAAAGGTTTTAAAATGTCCAAAAGACGTATTTACTAGCGTAAACAAAAATGTGTGCATACATTTTTGTACACTACAATAAATGAAACAGTTTCTCAACATTAGTATAACAACATCACATTCAGTGCGGCGAAAAGATTACAGGCTCAACATTCTACGATATTTTAATTTGAAGAAATATTAAGTTCTTTAGTATTTAATAAAATTTAGATTTTAATAATTATTTTAAGAACAGAAGTTAGGAATCTGATATTCGCTACGCATTACCAGGAAAATTTACTGAGCTACTTAGAACAGCTAAGAGCAAACACTGTTTGCATCGAAAATTCGCTTTATTCTTTCTAAGAAGGGCATTACCTTCAAAATGATCTTTTGTAATGAGATAGTGCTCGCTTAGTATACTTGTGTGTTTTTTTAAGTCTTTTTCATCGATTTTTACAAAGGATTGTTATTTCGATCTACGTATAACTTAATCTTATAGAGACAACAACTTGTTGCAGTAGGTTTAATAGACTGAATATCTGATGGATTTTGAAAATTACAATGTCAATTTGAAATACTCTGAATATAAAATTACAATCATTAAAATGCTACAAACTTGGTTTTGGGTCAGTTGCCTTAATGTTTTAACAACTATTTCAGTCTATATTGTGCCTTTTGACTTAAAAGGTAGGTGAATAAGTAGCAGAATTGGTAGTTGAACAGAAGGGAACACAACTGAAGAACAACTGAAGATTTTAATTAATAGAAAGAGGTTGTAGGTAGAATGCTATCATTCAAGCTTGCGTTTTACATTTCCTTCTATTATTATTTTCGCTCTTCAGAACGATGGCCAAATAGCTAGGGCGCTAGCATTCGGTATCAGAGTCTGTGGGTTCGAATCCCACTGTTGACATGGGTTTATGTAGCCGTTCGGAATCGGTTTTAAGTAGTAGGTCCTGGTCTAATTAACTCTCGTTTAGCGGAAAAAGGTACCGTGGTGCTCTCAACCAACCAACCAACCTACATTTTGTCGAACTCACGTTCCAAACGAGACGAAAATGAGTGCAAATTTAATCCTCATCGTCATTGAAATGTTCAAATAATCTTCTGTCAAATCTGAACGGTTTAAAGGTAGCACGCTGAGGTGTGAAGACGGCTCTCACAACATCAGCTAACACGAGGGTGTGGCTGACGTGATCTTATGTGTTTTTTTACCGAGTAAGAATTCTACCGTGAGTTGCTTGCAGAGGAATTCAAGTTTCTAAAAGTAGTTTTGAAGGTGAAAGGTCAAAGGCTAATTATTCCTGAGCTCCTTTCAAAGACAGATAATTTGTTGTTTTTCGGTAAGTGCTATTATATTGCTTTACTTAGCATGAAGGATAGCATCCCAGGCACTTTAGACGTTTGCCTCATATGCTCGTATATTATGGAGACATCTTTTTCTAAGGCTATCCGATTTCTCGTCTCATTAAATGTAATAGAACGTCATTTCGATGCGTCATATATGAAGACGCATAAGCCTAGAACTGTAAATAGATTTTGGTTTAATTCTAGAACAGATTCAATACTCTTAAGGGAAAAAAAGCGTCGACTTCTTTAAATATACTCAAACTAAATTTAAAGGGGAAAAAATTAAACTTTTCTATTTACACTGGGAGATTTAATATTTTTAAAGCGACCAAGTTTAATTACCTTATCAAGTTTTCTAAAAACTCCGGACACCAAAATTAAAGTTTTGAGGAAGAACGGAAAGTTAAAAAAAAAAAAAATTGTTCTCTCTCTCTCTCTTACCCTCCCTTACAGAAAACTTCGAAACCAATCACGTCCTCTGCTGCACACTTGGCGCAAATGTTAAGTGAGAAAAAAGAAGAAAAAAAGAATAAATTAAAAACTGTTTAGTGTTAAAGCAGCTACTACCATCCACCGAAGAAGAGGAAAAAAATTGGAGAAGCAGAGAGCAATTGAGGCCCGGCAAAAAATTCTTTTCGTAGCTGAGAAAACTGTCTGCAAAAACGTCTAAAAATAAAATTTCTTCCCAGAGCGTGTCCAAAATTTTTGTGTGAGCTAAGCACCAGTTAAGAGGGGGTACTTTTGTGAGGACGCCGAGGGTCATGATTTGGAATTGATTATACCATTAGTATGGCCTTTAAACTCTGGGAGCAAGTTCCAGGAATTCTCTTCCCTTTCTTTTTTCGGCTTAGATAAAGGCACTTTAGTTTATAACGAAATATTGAGAATTTAGGAAATGGTGTTCTGATTTGAGTGGGATCGCGAACGTCGTAATTTAATACGGTTTTATCGCTATGTATTATTTACAGTTAGCGTTCAGTTTTCTTTTGCTCTTATATGTCATATTTAAGCACATGATTTTTTTTAGAAATGTGGAAGTTTAACCTTTCCTTTACGTGGTGGGATAGCATGTATCCCAAGAATACGGGCCCAAGAATGAATATATATATATATACCTCTTAACGGCCGTTCTTACAAAGGGGTATAAAATTTCCCGTTCTAAAGGGGGAATCGGAAAAATGGGCCCCGTAAGCTAAAGGTTCCAGGAGTTAAGTATTGCTTTTTTTGTAAGGGGTTTGTGATAGTTCCAACTCATACATTCTATTTGATACGTGACACACCTTTACATTTTGTAGACACTGCAATGAAATTTCTTATAGGATTTTTTTTTGGTGAATCCATTATGGTGATAATACCAATGACAAATGATTAAGGTTATTGGTTCTGTTATTAGATCAGCGATAGGCTTGTAGGCGTACGGAATCGGAAGCTGGTTTTAAGGTTCCGGTCAGTTTAACTTTCGTGTTCAGGAGATGACCGTTACGCTCCAAATCAATTGCATACTCACCATTTAGACATTATTAGATCGTAATCATTGTGTACCTCTGCACACATATATATGTGGCCGTTGAATAGGTGTAGACTTATATATATATATATATATATATATATATATATATATATATATATATATATATATATATATATATATATATATATATATATATATATATATATATATATATATAAGTCTACACCTATAGTACATAGTCCCGAAAAAAATTGGCCATTTTGCGAAGCTGTCGGCTAGAGAAGTTTCAATGTATGTATGTATATACATAGACACACATACATATATTTGTTTGTTAATATTTATTTATAATGCCTAGAAATATGCGACCGGACCCTTTGCAACACTTATTTTGTCGACCTTCTAATTCGTTTTGTTTTCATTTCTTATTCGATCTTATGTATTCACATTGTTATAGTAATATTTGGAATTTAATGAACATTAATAGATAGCAAAGACTTAAACATTATTTGTATAAATTCAAATTTTTTTTCCTTCTAAAGCTTAAAGTTGAAGTATATGAAACCTCATTTTATGATTGCCTACATGAAACTTGATTCGGTAAGGAGTTTTATAAAATCAGTTTGTCGTTAATGACTTTTTCTATATTTTCCTGTTAAAACATTTAAAACTGATGTAACAGCTATGCAGCTTTTATACGACTCCTTCAAATTATAAATGTTGTTTTCAACGATTTATGAATATATATAAATAAATAAATATATATATATATTTGACTTTTGAAATTAACTTTTATGAAAAAGAAGCAATAAAAAACCATCTAAGGCACGTCATCATCTACCCTCAATACAAACGAAATATACATTCAAGTTTACTTGGTAAACAAAGTATCTTTAAATTTTATCATTATTCCCGCCATGAAAAGCAATGACTTAAAAAGAAAAAAAAAGGTCTCACTGTATAAATAAAAACGTACACGCACGAATATTTGATCAAGCTAGCAGACTGCATTTCATTAAAAACGAAATCTTTATAGGCATCTTTGCCTTTTTGCGAATCCCATGCCTATACCTGGGAGAGATCGCGAATTCAGGGATGAAAGAAATGTCTCAGAAATAAAGAAAAAGAAAGAAGGAAAATGATCAAAATTTTCTCTCAAGATTTCTCGCTCTCTCTGCTTTAATTAATTAGGATTCTAATTAATATTTCTCCTTATTTAACGAAGTTCATGGGGATAGAAGTAAGAAAACTTAGGATTCCGAGAGATTTGTTTGATCTCGCTATGTTTGATTTTTTCGATAAAAATTAGAAGTCCTAACCTTTTCTATTGGCTGTGAAAGTGATGATTTTTTTTGAAGATTTTTTTTAACCTCTCTTTAATTTCATTTTTTCTCCCTCTATTGGACGAAATTAAGAGAGTTCTTGAATTTAAAGTGTATAAACTGATTATGGGAATTGCTATGTTTGTTCGACTGATTTATAAAGGTGGAGGAAAAACACTTAAATTGAATCAAAATTAAAATATCTGTTTAAAATTCCGTTTACTTATTAATTAACAGTGTAAAGGGATAGTAATGAAATCGAAAGCTTTGGCACGGGTTTTGTTTCCCCATGATTTATTTTTATCAAAACCTTGCAGTGTTATTTGATGATAACCGGGAAAAATAAATGCAGTTTATTCATTAATTTTCATTGCGTTTGCTCTATGTTACTGTTGGTTTGACAGCATGTTATTTTTATTTTTATATAAAATCTTTTTCCCTCTGTTTATTTAATACTTGAGTAAGCAAAGTTATTGTTACGAAAAATAATACACGATACACGACGAGTTCATATATATATATATATATATATATATATATATATATATATATATATATATATATATATATATATATATATATATATATATATATATATATATATATATATATATATATATATATATATATATATATATATATATATATTATATATATATATTATATATATATATATATATATATATGTGTTGCTTGGAACAAGAAGAGCCTAAGTCAGTTTTTCCAAGATGGCTTTGTTTGATTATATCTCTTTAAAAAATATTACTTTCAATTTAAGAAGTACCCAAGTCTGTCCGATACTTTAAAAGTGTTTTCTAAACTATTGTACAGACTTGGGTACTTCTTACACTAAAAATAATATTTTTAGTATATATATATATATATATATATATATATATGTAATATAAATTTTAGTTATGAAATTTGACTTATGAATCTTCTCTTATATGTTAAAGGGTATGAATTTCAACTTTTAAGTGATGATAGCAGGTTTTCATTGGCTGATAGTCTAGAGTAAATTTACTTCATTTGAAAACCTCAAACTAAACTGAGAACAACTCAAAAGACGATCATTCTCATAGTCACCTTCATATCAACACATTACATAGTATTATCATTAACAAATTCATTCCTTTAGATATCTATCTGTTTAAACATCTGATAATTCCATATTTACAAACCAGTCATTTATAAATACGTAGCAAAATGTAAATTGTTTCATTTGACTCATTAATTTCTCTTCAAAACACTCATTCATCGTTCAGATTTTTATCAGAATTACTCATAATTGCTCCTTTAGCGTTCTTCGAGAGAATTGGCCAAATATATATTAATCTTGATTCCGTAAAAGAACCGTTTTATAAGATCAGTATGTCGAGTCCATTAAGGGGGGAAAAATGAAAAACTACAACCTTTAATATTTTTTCTCATCTTTTATATCCCACATCTAGCGTTTAAACATCTCTCAATCTTCTGCTCCTTGTTTACGGTGCCTTCGATTTTTGTGTCCCATCATTCTTTCTTTCCCATTTTTTTCCCCATTCTGTCACTCAATCGATTCTTCCTCCTATTCCTTTAAATAGCAGTTAATAATGGTTTTTCTCCCCTTACTCTGTCGATTCGATTTTCTTCTCTGACGGCTACGAGCTTAATATCGGTGTTCGGTGTAACGAGTTAATTTGTTCACAAGTGTCGGGGAGTCTTTTCTTAACCTTCTCAATGATGTTCAACAAGATTATTTAGCGTGAGAGGAAAGACATGTACTTGCCTCGCTTAAAGGGCGGCTTTGTCTCATCACTGACTTGCATAATATACGGAAAAGCTGTCTTTTGAATCTCTGAACTAAAGATAATTGTGTCTTATTCAGGTGCTTTAAGATGAATTTTGTGCTATGAGAGAATGGGATAGGTCTTATAATGGGATACTTCAGGGAGTTAACCTTTTCCTTACAGGGTGGAATACCATGTATCTCAAGAATTTGGGCCCAAGAATGAATATATATATATATATATATATATATATGACTTATACTGGTTTTTCACTTGCAACTTTGTCTAATATATATATATGAAACAATAACCCATCACTATCATTGAATAAAACTTTGAAAATTCTTTCATCTTATCGCAATAGCGTATCACCCCTTATCCCAAAATTTGACCTAGGAATAAACTAAGTAATCGATTATATTTTCCCCGAATCCACTTGCAGAAGTAGACTTATATAACGTGGAATGTTCCAGACGCCTGGAGCGATCTCACCTCTTATGATGTTGAGGTCAGGTGTCATAATCTGACCAATTAGAAGTTTAATGTAGCTGTACACGGGCCAGAGATTTAGCGTCTCTGGGGCTTTTGTGTGTTCTGTCCATGTCTTGAAAGGTTGTGTCCTAACGCGCTACGTCCTTTGTCTTTATTTGTGTTCCGGCAAACTCCGGAATAAATCTTTTGTAAAATGTATCTTCACAGAATATTGTGCCGCCCAACGGTTTTGGCATTAAGGATGTGCAGCACGAAGTACGTCGAAATAAATGCTTAAATATGTAGCTGACGTCTTGTTACTCTCCAAAAATTGCCTGCCTTCACTCGTGCCATAGCCAAGGGACTACCTGGAGTTTCACGAGTACATCGACCTGAAGTGTATCGCCACAGCTAACATTACACACACACACACACACACACACACACACACACACACATATATATATATATATATAACCCCCTTAATGGCCGTTCTAACAAAGGGAGTATGAAATTTTCCGTTCTAAAGAGGGAATCGGAAAAATGGTCCCCGTACTCTAAAGGTAAATAGGGGGAAGATAAACACCTCTTAAATCCTTAATAATTTATGGCATTGGCAACTAGTTTTGAGCCCACGCGGTGTAGATTATCATCTGGCTTAAATTTCTTGGTCTGACAAAGAGCTACATCATGATGAATCCTGATGGATCGTTATTAAATTATGTAGTAGACTGATTGTGTAAAGATGAAAATCGTCAGAAGGAAAAAATGTTCACCCAAGGATATATATCGTTAAATACAGAAATTGTGCTAGGATGAACATTTCAAGTGTTGGCAATATTGCTCAACAGGGACGCCATCAATTTTGAGATAAGGTTTTTCAGTTTTTATCCCAGGTCCTGTCAGGAATGTGTTATAATGTTTTTGTACTTCCTCGGTTATTAAATAATGCAATAGTTTTTTTACAGGTTCCATTTTAAAATAAGAAATCGACAGTGCACTTGATTCCTCGTGAAACGTGTGTAGAAATTGCTCATTACGGTAAATGAATTTCAAACAGACACGCACAAGATGTGTATAAACGCAATATCCTACAGTTCCTCGCATCTTAAAACATGTCTCGACCAATATTTTCTTTGCATTATCTATATATATCTTCCACATATGAAACTAATGTATCGAATGGAGTTTAGACGTATTTGGTGTCGAAATTTTAGCAGGTATACGTATAAAAATAAAATTCACTTTTCTACTGAAAGACACGATGCTAGCAGATGTGACTGACTACTACCTTTCACGTGGTTTTTCTGGGAAATAATATAATGCGACGTGCTTTCATTTAGAAAGCCTTTGGAAGATGTCATCTTTCACTGTGTCAGAGAGAACGGTTTACGGATTCATGTCAGTAGCATTCACCTTCAAAACAGTCAAACTGCTCCAGGTAAACAGCAATCCTTTTTCCATCCTGCAGTTAAAGCAAACTTGTAAACCATCCTCTGATGGAATACCTTCGCACTGTTTTGTCATGTTAAAACTTAACTCACCTATTGTTCTCTTTACTTAATCTATAAATATTCAAAACTTCGTATTAATTTACAAAACATGCTACATTCCTACTGCCACATAGCCTGCATTTGCAAATATGATGTGTCAAATGATTTCAGACCACATATCGCCACATCCTAATCACTCAGAGCGATATGAATTTTTCTTCTTATCTTCAAAAGTTTGTGTACACTTTGGGCGAAATTATGGGCTCTAATATGATGTACGAGGCAGTGCGTTAATAAACACACCAAGGAATCCATACTTACGATGTAAATATATCCTATGTTGTGACATTTTAAGAGATAGTGGACTGATTTAATGTATGTGCATATCGCATAATTTGTAATTTGTTAATCTATGAGTAGATTAGATTATGTTCTCTGTATTAATAATTTATGTTGTTTGGGACTTAAATTAACATCTACTGAATGATTTTTCATCACTGTATAGAGGCGTCTATTTTACAATCTGTAAAATGGCCTATTTGATCGTTTAGAGAGCAATTATCGCATATTATCAGTTCCAGTACCGTGGGGAAAATCTCGTGTGAATAAAGACGATCCGCTGATCCCTAGACACAAGATGAATTGATCATTGTTGTTCATTATCTATAAAGGAACCGATGTTTAGAATCTATATACGAGATTCTGAGGGCGATTTTGTGCGGTTCCCTGAAAATGCATCCATTCCTCTCACAGATAGCCCTGCGTAAAGCATTCCCGTTTGCTTATTAGTTACTTCACTGTTTGCTGATTTGAAAATAAGATAAGAAAATAACATTCTATTCCGCCCATTTCCCATTAAGAAATAGTCATTTCCTATTCACTATAGTCCTGGTTTCAGCCTTGTTATACACTCTTTTGCTCGGCATTATTGGCATTTGTATTCATGCATTCAGCAGTTTAAAGTTCAAAGCATCAATTTAGATATATCTATTCCCATTAACAATTCCTTTTGCTGTAGAATGACGGATGATGGCATGGTTAGGGCGCCAGTTTTTAAAACCGAGTTGTGCTAGTTGAAATTCGGATGTAAGCATGGGTGTTTTTATTCTCTCAATCAGCTTTAAGCTTTAGATTCCAGTCAATTGAACTCTTTTGTTGCAAAAAGTAGCGCCCTAAGTTAACTAACCTTTTGTTATAGTTAAGGAAAAAGGGAGGCTTGACTTATGGTTACTGAACATTTTAAAGGGATAACATTTTAAAGGGATAACGAAATGTTAGGTGTATTCTTCAGACAGAAACATATAACTAAATTATTTGAAAATCAAATCTGAACTCTGTAAAAATCCATCAGAGAAAACCCTATCATTCCATGAGCTCCTAATACTTTTAGATAATCTAATGGTGATTTTTTGTAGTTTGTTAAATATTCCGTAACTCTAATAAAACACTTCGTAATATGATAAAGTGTTTTCTTGACAAGATAAAGCGAATTTTATTCTACTGTTATTATTGGTCGACAGAAAAAGAGAAAAAGTCTTATTAACTAAATAAAGTCTGTAAACTTGGCTTAATATCTAAATTCATCAAAGTTTTCTCCATTATGTAGAGTATACTTTTAACAAGCTGTCTTGTTCTTGTCTGTGTATAATCTATACTGGTAAAATGTTTAATTGCGCATGAACTGTAAGCAAAGCTATACGGAGATGGACAGCTTTTTGATTTTACATCCCCTTTATTTTCACTGGGAAAACATTTACTTTATTTTCAACATTTACTTTATTTTAAAGTGCAGTGTATATAATTAAAAATTTGTTTTGTCTTTAGAAAATGCTGGTTCAATATTCATCAATTTCAGTTATTCAAATGGATGTCATGAATTAATACAAAGCAGAAATAAAATAGCTTAACTTTTTCCTTACGTGGTGGAATATCATGTATCCCAAGAATACGAGCCCAGGAATCAATATATATATATATATATATATATATATATATATATATATATATATATATATATATATATATATATATACATACATACATACATACACACATATATATATATATATATATATATATATATATATATATATATATATATATATATATATATATACCTTAATGGCCGTTCTTACAAAGGACGTATGAAATTCCCCGTTCTAAAGAGGGAATCGGAAAAATTGGACCCGTAAGCTAAAGGTTGTTTTACCTATTTGGTGCAACTATTAATGAACATGGAGAAAAAATAAATTTCAATTAAAAGACAGTATGTCTTACTTTATGATTTTATTTTATGTCCTCTGACTGTGAAAACGTTTAGAACGTTGCTATATTTCAAACAAAGCCAATTTTCTTCCAGTTCAAACGCCACTAAAATACTTATCGACGGGAGAATCACAACGTGTTCGTGAAACGAAGATCACAAACACAAACAATGACTTCCATTTACCTATTCACTCTTGTCACCGCGGTGTACACACAGATCCCGAATCCGGTGCCAGAAGAGAAGAAAGCGGTTAAATGCGCGCGTGCACCTACATTTCTGCTATTAATAATCACTTTCTCTCATTTTCGGTCGCATAAAAATAAAAGCCCTCCATTCTTGTTCCCGAAACTCAACCCTGCTGAACTATCACACAAGGATCGAGAGCGGGGGCGGATTATGCTCAGTCGTCACGCCGTGACGGCTGGCCCTAATTTGAAAAGCGCCTTTTCAAAAGCCACTCTTCCCCAATTGTCGCCCTCTCTCTCTCGCGGTGCTTTCACGAATTTTTTTTTTTTTTCGCGAGAAGAAAAAAAAAATTAAAATAAAATAAAATAAGGGACCTCGGTTCTGCAGAGACAGCGAGTGGGAGGGTATCTGGAACACGTGATTGTGACGGATAGCACGCGCGTGATTTGAATGGAACGGTGTTAAAGGGGGAAGCGTGTGTCTGGTGGGCTTCTGTTGTAGTTATTTTGACATTTTTCGCTTCATAACCGGTGAAAGTCTTTTGTTGCCAAAAGTCGGCTTGCCGAATGGGAGTAATGTAGATCACACGGTTGTTGGGATTAATTGATATTTCATGGTTTTAATTAGCGAGCAATCTACTTTTCAAAAAGTAAAGAGTTAAAAAATATATTGTGTGTGCTCTTAGTTCAAGATAATTTTATCGTTTAATTGATATTTCGTGGTTTTAATTAGGAAGCAATCTACTTTTTGAAAATTAAGAGTAACAAAATTATCGTGTGTGCTTTGTGTTCAGGATAATTTTATCGTTTAACATCAGATCCAGTCATAGGCGTAGTGTGCTTCTAACTTTTTTTTTTTTTTTTTTGAGGGGGGGGGGGGCACGAATTGAATTCAGTTAGGGACCTCCTCAGCGCATTGACTGGCGGACGGTACTCAAAATATGAAATATTATATTTTTTTTCAAAATTGAATAACTATAGAATTGATGTTTGAGTAGTTTTCAAAAGTTATACAATGAGAAAAATATAATATAAATAAAATAAGAGAAAAATAGAATCGATTTTTTGATATGGATCATATTGTTATTATAAACTATGTTAAGGCTAAAGATATAATTGGAATCTTCAGTTTCACAGTATGAAAAAGCGGAAAAAAACAACTTTCTTCAAATTTTTCTACAATTTTCCGATTTTAAATGAACCTCTTTTAACGTTTCAATTTATTTCAAGCTAAGTTGGGGGGAGGGGGGGGCACGTGCCCTCCCGAACGCTACGCCTATGGATGCAGTTGACCTCTTAAAGACGATAATTATTTGAAAATGACTGATATTTTCCGGAAATACAATAAACGTTTGAGTTTTTCTTTGAACTTTGAACTTTTTTTTTTTAAAACTATTAACATGGTCAGCCGTATGTGTCAGTTCTGTTTGTTTAATGCGTTGCTTACTTGATTAAAACGTGCTTTGCTTGGAAGTACCAGTTTTGCATATATCCAGCCCCAGTGAAATATTCACTCATACCTATTATTTATTTTGCGGGGAACAAGTGCAATGTAAGTTTTCATACATGCATGGATATGTTTATGCAATGTGCATTATGTGCATGCACGTTAGTATACTTTGTATTTTTGTATATGTCATTCCACATACTGATATGATAATACGCGTACATAGAAATGTGCTATACTCTAAATTATGTATTATACCTACATATATAATGTAGTAAAAGGAAATGTGATGTTTTAAATAAAGAGTTTTGCAGTTATGTATGAAACTAGGTGATGTTACAATGTTTTCATATTTTCCCCTTTAATTCTCTGGTGCAACCGTAGGGGGTTTGTGATAAAATATTGGTCCCATAAAGGTAGATCCCCCCCCCCCTAGAAATTTATTCAGTCTGCACAATTATTGATGTAATAAATTTTTTAGAGTATGCGCTTACATGTTTATGCTAATTACAATTATATCTTAACACATTTGTCCGGTCTTTTGTAGATACACTTAAATAACTACCTACACACACACACACACACACACACACACACACACATATATATATATATATATATATATATATATATATATATATATATATATATATATATATATATATATATATATACCTTTGGGGGATGCTCGGTCAAAATTGAGGGGACATATGGCTTAATCGAACTCCGATTCTTGTGGTGCCATTCTAAACCGGAGCCGCAGCCATTTGCCTCTAGCCTATTTGGAATATTTCCGGCCAGGGGCCATTAGGAACAACAGCAACAACAAATATGATTTCCCTTTACATTAACTAGTTGTTTTTGTTTTGATTTTTAAACACACAGAGATATATATATATATAAATGGCAATATTTCCATATATATGTTCACAGATTATCGCGTACTCCTTCGCAAACATCCCGCTTTATGAAGGCGGCAAGCGAGAATACATCTTGCACACAAGATTGCAAAGTTTTTCTAGAGCGTGATTTAAATAGAATGGAAGGGTATAATGAGGAATGCGTATCGGTTATGTTATTTTTGGTTCTCTTCTTCTGTACTTGTTTGACTTTTTCTTTTTTACATATGGCTAAGGCTATTCAGAGAAGTTCACTGCAAAATTCGTAAGGGAGTCTTTCTTTTTAGACTGAACCCCCATTCTTGTATTTGTTCCTCTATTTTCTATACGTCATACAAGAATGAATTAAAGGTAAAACTTTGGGGGAAATTATGAACTTACTGTCAACACATACTTTACCTAAACATAATGGAATACAGTAAATCGTGTGTTTAAGATCTTGGTTACATTAAAATATTATTGGCTATTGCAACGGCCAAATATAAGGTAATTTAGTCACTTACTTCTAAGAGGGCCAGAATCAATCAACACAAAAATATATTTCCACGATGTGTTTTAAAAGAATATATGCAATTTTTAACTGCGATAGAATGTGAATAGAAATAGGTGAACGATGTATAATGTTATCTAGATGATTAAGTATTTTGAAACTTCAAGTTTGATATGATTTCCCTCGAGTAATTTTGTTGGCTTCCCACCAGAGACTACCTGACGTAACTTCAGCAATGGCAGCAACAATTCTAGAGCGCAGCTCAAAAATCCCCAGTGATTTCAAACATTTTATCTGATACCAGTTCACGGGATGCACTTCTGCTTGAATTGCGAGGGCTTCAGTCGAAACTCTTAACTCCTTCACGATAGCATTTGGAGCATATCCTGCTTACCTTGGAAGGCGCACAAAACTGCCCGTTTCCAAACATATTCTTGCACCACATGCATACCGGGTGGTTTGTAGGAGCTCCTTTGTCATATTTTAGCGAAAACATTTCTTTTAACTTATATTGCAATTTTCTCTTCCTCAAATAAGAACCCGCAACATGCGCGTAATCGGGCACTACGGAAATCTGCCATTCTCAAATGGCGTAACGTATCATACCAGTTACGGTTGTCATTTCGTAATAAAGATGCGTAAACAAAAATTGATGTGTTTACAAGATTACTGAACACACTTACGTTTTGCTCGTATTTCCAGAAATTCCGTGATCTCCTGCAAAGTTGTATACACTCTTTTGAAGCAACTTATGTAATTTTTCTATCAACCAAATACCGAAGAGATTTGTGAGGTTGTGTCCCCACATTTGTATCGTTTAATCGCATCCGTATCAATATTCGTATCATGGTCGGGCAAGTATGAACTTTGCTTTGCTTCTTAGCAGCTTACAAGGTTTTATACGTTGATACAGCACAACCATAATTCTTACTTAGTCATTTGGAAGCGCTTCAAGAAAGTGATAGGCGATGTAGTTACAGATGTGGAAATGCTTCCCATAGCATTGCTCATTCTTTCACAGACATTGCTCATTCATTAAAGATTTTTAAGATCTTTTGCGAAAAGTAGTTTATCTCTAAGGGTTGTTGTTTCTCATTCGTTTCCCAGTCAGGTGATGGTCGAATAGCCATTAAGATCTGTGGATTCGGAACACAAGGTAAGCGTGGGAATTTGTATCCGTTCGTATTCGGCTTAGTGGTTTTGATTCTGCTTTAAAATGTCGGTTTCCGTCAGTTTAGCCTTCTATCAGTTTAACCTAAAGATGTCCTTATAACCTCAAAACCTATCAACCCGCTCCTATCTTGCTAACCCTGGTACCTTTGTGCATTGGGTTATATGTTGATGTTAGGAAAAAATAAGCTAAATATTATTTTTTTTTTCGTAGAGACTTTTTTTTAATTCTAATGTTAAAGGCTTAAATTAATTCTTAAGTGGTACATAACCAACGCATTTTCAAGAATGACCCCTAATTCTGGCGTGTAATATTCAACAAGAGAAATAAAGCATGCTTGAGATCTTAATGGAATAACACTTCAGCACCAGACTCAGACAGTGAAACATCGCTGAACTTGATGCCCCATAAAAATAAAAAATAAAAACTTACACTCGAGTCACGTGATCTGAAACACTCGACAAAAAAAAAAGTAAAAAAATGAATCTCTGAAAAAGAAAATTGAGAACACTTAAAGGCTCTTATCACTTCTCATCCGAATTTGGCAAGAACTATATGTAAAATATAATGTATACTAATCTAAGCAAATAACAACCACTACTATCAGTTAAAAAGACAGAAAAATCGATATATCGATAAAAAAATAATGAAAAAAAAGAGAGAGAGAGAGAAAGGATCAGCCAAACATTTACAAAAGCAAAGAATACTTCTTCAAATATTCAACGATAGGAAAGACATTAAAAATCTCTTTTTTAAACGCTTTGAACTCTACTTTTCCTGTTTCTATTCTTCAGTTTATCGATGGATGGTCGCGAAGAAACTCATTAATAAGGCAGGAGGTGCCTCATATTCGCTCTTTCCCTTTTGTTAGGGACAGAATGCGATATCCATTCCTGTTTATTTAAATGAAGTAAACAGTTTCGCTCTCTTGTTTATGAAATTTAATTCTCGTGCAAATTTTGTATATTTTTGCATGCATTTTGAAAGAGAAATCGTGATACTCGTTCTGGATATTGAAAACTCCATTGCGATTTGTAATCATCGAATGGTTTTGTTCGATATTTGGGAGTAAGGACAACAAAAGTTTAATATTGGTATTTTTATAACTTCCAGTCTTACGTTTTTTTTTAAATTCTTTACTTCTCTATCGATTGCTAAGAACATTAGAAGATATTAATAGATATATTTAGCAGCCTTCAATATATTTATTAAACTTCAATATCTATTTTCTTATAAACTTTCAATATGTTCATTTAGATTATTAGTTTGCGAAAGGGGGACTTTTTATTTGATTGTGGGGGAGATAGCTGACTATATTTGCATACTATGTATAACTAAATATAGTTTGTTGGTGAAATATCAGGCTTTTTCGATAAAATTGTAAGATTAATTTTTAATATCCGATTTACTTCTTAAAGAGCATTTTAAAATTACTATGATAAAATTAATTTAATGGTTAAAGAGAAAAATATCTTGTTTTTGAAATAACGTTTATGAAGAATTTACAAACAGGGGCATTTATTTGAGTAAAAGCTTCTGCATTCATACAACTGAGGTACATCCTTGAACTACATTTACATAGACATTATAGATTTTCATAACTATATTACGAAAAAAAAGTTTATTATTTCGCTGGATGCATTTACCTATGTTTCGATAAAGAAGTTTAATATATTTGTTTTATTTGGTATAGACACGTTTGGGCATGCATAAATTCAGGAATAAAAACATGGGATACTATGTACAAATATATGATTATGTTGTTCCAAACTTAATATAATTTTTATTATAATACTAATCACTTATTTCATGTTGAATACAAAAAGTTTCATCATCTGTTGAGAAATTATTAATTGCGAGAGTTTCAGAATTTTCATATATATATATATATATATATATATGTGTGTGTGTGTGTGTGTGTGAGTGTGTGTGCATGTATAATAATTAGTATAGATCTCAATTTATTCTATAATTGGCTCGGCACTGAAGAGAATTATACTGCTACTAAAGGAAAAATTAAAAAAAGAAGGAAAATAATTTCATATGCAGATTTATTTACTTGCACATCTGAAACAACAATCATTCTTCATTATTAAAATAATGCGTAAATTAACGAAATTAAATATTCTTTTAAATATAATTAATTCCCAATTGATTCAATTTTGATATTTATATAAACATTGCAGGAGTTTCTTTACAAACAAAAAAAATCGGCTGTCAAAAAACTGCATAAAACCCTAAACCAGCCCAAAATGTTTTCATCTGATAACAAAGGTTGATAAATAAAACAAATCAAAGATTTTTTTCGGATAAATTAACCTTGTTATTTATAAAATCTCCATTTGTAAGCTACGCCGTCCCTGTATTTTTTTCCTTTTTTTCCACGAGTGTAAAGAACTGAACATGTTAACTTCCACGGATTTTAAAATACCAAACACGTTGTACACTGCAACGTGAATTGAATTCCAAAATTATGTAAAAGAACGGGGAAACCGGGGGATAGTAAAAATCTCCACCCCTTTAATCGATGACCGTCGCATCTACATATAAATAGATCTGCTTTTCTGCGCGACTGAAAGCTGAGGGCAAACAAACCGGGAAGTTGAATGCTGAAGATGCTTTTGTGGAAGGTTTCGGGTTTAGTTTGCGCATAATGGAATTTCGGTATTCTAAATTTTATAGTAATTTATTTTTGACAGCTGTAGTAATATTCCAGTGTTTCTTAAAATATAAATAGGAAGTTCTTGCATATTCGCATAAAACATAGAAAATATGATTTTGCTTTTATAAGAAGGTTTCTAAAGTCATATTCCTTGTATATATAATACCATAAAATAGTTTATTTCATAATAATAGTTTATTTCATAACATATAAGTGCCTGTACTTTTAAAACCCAGTTAAGTGAACGATGGACTTAAATTTTTTTTTTTACGTTTCCTCATAGAGTTACGAAATTTTGTAATATATTACATTTCACTCTAAATATATAGAATACCTTAAAAGAAATTTCCAATCTCATTATAATTTTAAGATTGTTTTAAAAATTTGAAATTTATAAACAAAATTTTAAAATGCTCCTTGCTACTTAATTTTTGAGATATTTCCTCGATTTTGCATTTTAACCAATTTAAACTCTATAACAAACAAATCTGGGTATCAATTATTTAATCCCTTGAAAAGTTAATTTTTGAGAGGTTTTTTTCAGAATTCCATCCCGATTTTCATCAAAATATTGTATTTTAATAGGTTATAAATCAAATTTAATTGCCTTAATGAAGTCGAATTGTAAAATGCATATCCAGATTATTTTTAAACAGTATCAGGATACTTCCATATTGATTTCATGAATTTTGAACAAAAATTAAGTAACATATAGCATTTAAAAAAATCTAAAATCCATGAAAAATCTGTTTTAAGAAAAACAGATTTAAAGTCTATTACTACACTTACCCTTAATAAATTACTTCGTAGAAGCTTCATAAATTATTTTTTACTTGAAAAAAACTATTTTGACACTATTAATCTACAGAAATATATTTTTTTAACAATTACGCAATCAATGTTACAGTGACAAGATTTACTCAAATAAAGGTCCACCGTTAATGTGGAAAATCAGGGACTATCCACTACACAGATTTTGCATTTTTTAGTATTTTTTCGGTATTTTACGTTGGTAAATATGTAACAGATTTTAGGTAATCTTTAGATAATTTATTTTGTTTCAACAAATCTCTCTTTTAATCTCTAATATAAAGTAAATTTTCTTCCTACGTTTTTTTTTTATTCTTAAAATAATTTGTTTCTCTTTGTCTGCGCATTTTTGTACTTTTCCAAACATTCTTCGATTACTGTACGAATATATTCCCATAAAAAGAAGTCTATTTCTTCGGTTAAAAGTTTCATCTTCTATACCAGACACCGGAAGTTTGCGTCAAGCCTTAAAACATTGTTTTTGAAAGAATTCGGGTAGAAAACATTTCTAGACTTTTTTTAGAATATATATGAAGTTTATCTTATTTTTATGACTTATCATAATGATTTTGAAGAGAAAAGATAATATTAAAGTAATAAAATGATTCCTTTAACATTGTTGGCTCATATAAGATACTTTTATTGATGGATTTTCTCTTCGCATTACAAAACCGTCTCAGTATTATGCCAGATAGTCAAAAGGTTAGAAAAGGAATTGGAATTTGGAGAAATTATACTGTGGCTTTGTATTAGAATTTTAGTCGTGAACAAGGAATAAAATTTTATTTTTAAAAAGAATCATTTAAATAACATAAAAATTATAAACTCTTCAATAGGATATGTGATTACGCAGAAGAAGTCTAAAGGACTTTTAAATTTGTTAAAGCTGCTGTGTACTAACCCTATTGGATTCGATCACCTCAATGTTAACCTATGGAGGAAATTCGTCCAGGTATTGCCAACTTGGATTTAAAGATTTTTTTTGTTAATTGTACTCCGTATTAGAGAAGGAAATTTCACACCTTGGAACAATTTTCGTTTTTTTAAATGCAAATTTTGTTTTAAAATTTACATTATTCGTCGGAAAAATCCAGGTATAATGTGTTTTAAATGCTCATAAATTCCTCTGGTAAACGAAATTTATAAAATGAATCCTGTTGCAAGGTGCAGAAAAGTTCAGGCTATCTGAAAAAACCATTTTTATTGGGTTATCAGCATTTATGCAGCTGAAAATAGTAGACACATTTTCTCCATAGGTGAACATTGAGGTAAGAGAATCCAACAAGCATAGTATACAGCAGCCTTAACCAGTTGGGGCACTCCGTAAATACTCTCCAAGTCATCTACTATGTAACTGGATTTTGTCTTTTTCTTGGAAAATATGATTAAAGAACGTAACTTGCTAGCTTATTGGAAAGTAAGGAATAATTCTCAAACTTTATGGAAACAAATCATGTTATCAATTTTTCCGGAGAGAAACATAGACTATTTCTCCTTTAGGACAAGTCATGAAGTTATGATCTTGACTATTAAGCCTTAATGCAAGTTTACTAGAACAAACAGCAGAAAAAGATCCCACGGGGATATTGTTTCTTTACTAAATATATTCCTATAAACATTATTGATTGAGCTTTAACTTCAATCATCTTTAACGATCTGTTTTATTGCAACGTCTTTTGGAACATCAAACGGCTACCGTTGCGTAGTACAAAAACAAAAGCAAAAAAATTACTCAATATTTCTATCGTCAGTAAATATCAACATCTTGAGGCATAAATGAATAAATGTCATATTTCCCTTCCCTACCGCGGCTGCAGCTCTACTAAAATCGGGTATCATTTTCCGCCGCCAATTTCTGATTAGTCGTTATAACTGTTTCCCAATCGGAACCCTATCTGATCAAATAGCCTCCAAATCCGCCTTCGACATTCTCGCAAAATTGATTTTCTCTTTCTTAACCCTTTCCGCACCAAAACTCTTTAAAAGCCTCCTCAGAAAACTCAATCAGTCGTCGCCCGCCAATCAAATAGCTCGAAGGGGTATTCTGCGAAGGGGGTTTCGGGGGGTAGGGGGGGTGGAACGTGTTGACACAGGCAAACAAACGCAAAGAGGGGAAATGTAACCCCGGTGAGGATGGGGAGTGAGCAATTGTTTGGCTTAGCTCCGTCAACACAGTCAAGACAATCTTGCACATATATGAACCTACCAGGCTTGAGATGTTGAAGATTTTTGCTGCGCGTGAAGATGTATCCGGAAGCGTGGAGTGAAGGGGGTATTATTTTTAAATGTGACTTTATCTAACTCAACAGACTGTTCTAACATGCGTATAAAAATCTGTTTTCTGTGTATTGTGGGTTATTGAGTACCTACTCATCCTGACTATGTTTATCGTGATATTTACCCTCTTATGACTTAATGATTAATGTCATACAAATGTCATGTATATGTATACATATATACACACATATATATATAAATATATATATATATATATATATATATATATATATATATATATATATATATGTTTGTATGTATGTATGTATATGCATACATATATATACATACATACACAGACACACACACACACACACACATATATATATATATATATATATACTTAAGTAAAGCTTCCGCTTACCGTTTCTTGAGTATATTCTCCTTTTCTTTTATATATATATTTTTTTATCCAGCCCTTCATTCTTTGTCATTCTCCTCGTGTCACGTGCACACTGAGACGCTCTTTATTTACGTGACTCTTCCCGATTTTCTTTTTCCCTCTTCGGCTGCGTAATAAATTTTAGCGATGTCTGTGGACATCAGATCCATGTGTAACCATTAAACCCTTCAAGATTCTCACTTGAGTACTTCCAGTCATCAATAACCTCATTTTTCTTTTTTTCTTTCTTTTTCATTCTTCCCTCGAAGTTCATCATTTTTGTTATTTCTACGGTACATAATTTCTTTCACTTCCTGAAGTAATTAAGAAAATTTCTTCGTTAAGAGAGAAGGGAACAAACTAACTATTAGCAGGATTTATTTACGCGAAATTTAAACTGGTTTGCAAACACTATAATCTTTGCTCTGAACCATCATCTCACCTCTTTCCTAATTTTATTTCATCAACCTTGGCTATAATTGTTACAAGGGCAAATAAATTGTGCAATATTTACGATACAGTTAATAATGTACAGTTAAAGAGCCCAAGATAGCCTAGTAGCACGGAAGGTGCACGGTTCGAATCCCCTAAAACGCCATTAAATACCTTCGTGTCTAGGCCCGATATGAGAATGTTAAATCCGTAGAATGGGAAGTCCCTCTATGAGGTCAGAGAGACTGGGAGATGGTACGATCCCCCCTTATGCCGCCCCTGGGGTGCTCAGTCAAAACTGACGTGGCACCTCGATACGACGAACTCCAAATCTTGTTGTGCTTATTGAAACAGGAGCTGCACTCCTCAACCAGCAAAGCTTACATGGACTTGGTTTGGAACACTTTCTGGAACACAATTAATATAATAGTTTTACATATATACCTATAATTATATTATGATGATTTTTTGTTGCAATCTCACAGTCATGGCAATTTTAAAATTTCAAGGTATTAAATATTGCTACAGGTAGTAAGATAATCGGTAAGGTAGACCACAAGTTTTTAACAAAAAACTCATCGAAAAGAAACTGGGTTACAGTCGGGTTGGAAGTGGGTTGGAAACAGTAACGAAAAGTAACGAAACAGTAAGGAAAAAGTAACGAAAGAGAAGTGTTGCGCACGAGTCAACTTTTTAGTTCCTACAGTAGAGGTTGCGAGAGGCCCAAATAGGAACCCTCCCCCCCCCCTCTTCTCTACCAACGTTTCTTCTGGACTGTTGCACAAAATCTTAATTTTTCAAAAAGCCTCTAAAGCTACGACCAAATAATACTTAAGTTAAAGAAAAACCTGAAATGATTGAAATATTAGGGGAAACTAGATAAATATTGTTCATTACGTTATAAATGCTTTGATTAGTTTTCACACTTTGAATTAAAAAGCCATTTTTCAACAAAAGACCATGACAGAAGATAAGACCTCTTCAGAACATGAGACCGTGTGGAAACAGTACTATAAAAAAGGGAAATGTTTTATGCTCTGCTAAAAGAAGGCGGTGTCAAAGCCTTTTATTTTTAACGCATAGAAGCAAATGTGTTTCATTCCAAAGGTATGCATAGATTTGTAACCTTTATTTGATGACCGGAAAATGACAGGGAACCGGAAATTAAGATAGAAATGTAATCAAAATTCCTTTCGGCAACTAATGCTGTTACCCATAAATTTAGAAAAAATAACTAAGGTAAATATTTTAAGAAAATACGTAACAATTCTGAAAATTGTCATAGTTAAAAAAAAAGTGTTAATTTGAAAATTATATCAACTAAGATACACATGATTTGAAGATTTTTATAAAATAATTATATGATAACGACTCGAGAAAAATATTATATATATAATATATATATATATATATATAGATATAGATATAGATATAACTTTTTTCTCCATTGGATATCACATAGTTATTTTAGAAATTCTTTAAAAGTATGACTTGATGTAATTTCAAATTTAACTGTTTACTCTTAATAATGAAAATTTTTAATATTGCTAAGTATTTTCCTAAATTTATTACTTTACATACTTTTTTTATTTAAGAGTAACGGCATTACCCACGAAAATTAGTTTTGATTACATTACTGTCTTAATATTTAATTTTGTAACTCAAAAGTCGTTTGATATAGAGAATCCGTTTACCTTTAACTGCTTTTCATATGTTTGCAAGTCGAGGCATGAGAAATTCTCGAAGTCGGGAATATTTAGAACATCTTCTGATTAACTGCTCCTGAACTTCAAAACTAGAATTTCCCCGTATTTTGGAAAGCACTCAAGTTAAAACTCGCAGATTCTTCAAATGATAATCTTCACTTCGTTTGTCAACAACTTCCTTAACTTTAGCTGATCATCCGAATCTCTCCATGAACGTCGTGCATCTGAAATCCTATTCCTCCCCATCTATTTATAGACGTTTAAAAGCTCCATATTTCCGGAACTCGAAAACAAATCCTAGAAAATTCCCGTTCCCATCAAAGACATTAATTGCTTTTACTCGACATTTTGAGGGCTTCAACTGAAATACTGGAGCTTAAATTATTAACGGAACAAGACTATTGCCCAGGAAGAGTCTACATTAAGTTTAAATATCCGAGAGTTTTCTCTGGAAAGCAATACAAGTGTGTGCCCAGGCATTTTAGAGATAGAGGAATTGATGTTGTTTTAAGGTACTGCAAGGGGTTTGAATGCTTGAGGGAGTTTCCGCAAGAATTAACGCTTTAGTTAAATTGCCTGGCGCGAGACATCCCACAGTGTAATCGTAGGGGGTTTGTACAGTAATAGACCTGAACGTGTGGAGTTATCAACAATTCAAAAGCCTTTTACATACTGCACAAATAGTCATTTTTCGAACTTTGCATGCTAATTCTTTGCATAATTTATTTTATATTTGAAAATTTTAAGTTTTATTTACTAGTGCTTCATTTCAGTTAGAAAATACCCGGAGTATGACCGAGTGCAACGTGACTAGATATATATCCGAAAGTTATAGAGTTCATGGCAATAGTAGCTAACTGCAGATGTGTACTTATAATGGTAGTGCGGGCTTCTCATTGGGCTAACGAGAAAGTAATCGGGTGGCTGAGTTTTCTGAATTTTGAGGTCTTGATAAATTTTATTTTCGAGTAAACCATAAAACGAAATTTTATCATTAAGAGCGTATCTAAACTTCCGATCGTTGTTCACATCTATTTGCTTTGCTATTAAGTTTATTAATTTTAAGGTTACAAGAAAATAAATGTTTCATATTGTCGTCACTCTCTTCGGTTTATTCTTATGTCTTTTATAGGGAATTCTTTTATATAAATTTATGTATTTTGACACTTTTCGAAAACATTATAAAACACAATAAGGAAGTGTCATTGGTCGATAAATTTGACTGTATAAAATTAATGTTAAAACTAACGAAAAGGTTAAGTTAATTGTTTGAAGGAGAGATAGAAGAAAAAAAAACTCAATTGATACGCCACACTCAGTTGTATATTTCCCTTAAAAAACACTGTGGATATGGCCAGTAATTATATATATATATATATATATATATATATATATATATATATATATATATATACAGGAGACAGAGGAAGACAGACAGTGAATGAGAGGCAAAACTTCTGTCGTTGATTTTATAAAGAAAGGCAAATATGGTAGGGAAATAAATAAAAGTAATATTTTCTATCACCAGTGGGATAGTTCAGTTTGTAAAATATCGGCTTCGAAATTTTGATCTTTGGTTAGGATCAAGATTTAGGTCGACTGTTGTCACATAATATCAAAACGCAACAAAATATCATAAATATATCTTCATAAAATCGAGTAATAGTATAGCACTATCTATCGTAACCATAACATATCATTTTTAGAACAATAACATACACAACTGTGAACTCTTGAAAAAAAAAAAAAACGAGTTCATTTTGCTTCACTCAAAATGTTAAAAAATTTTTACCTCTCGCTAAGCTTTCGTTCGTTTAAAAGATATGAAAAATGTTTATTCCTATTGATTTATGAATTTCCTTCACGCTTTAACAACGTGATAAAAATTTACACGCCTTTTACAATCTGCAGAAACCACAGCCTTTCATAAGTATAACTTGTTGTTCAAGTGCAACAGAGATCAAAGGCTTTCTTATCGCTATTTATAAGTGGTTAAGCAATAACCTGCTCCGATACTGAAGTATAACACTGATTCCATCCATTTTTCATCACCAACGGCAAACGGCCGTCAAAAACCATGATTAAAGTAGAAACATAGCTTAGAAGTCAAGGATTGATTGGCTTGTTTGTACTCGTTTCAGGTCGTTTAGTGTGATGTTGACCCGAAAAATGGCGATATTCAACTGCATCGGATTCTTCGGTGTTTGAAGTTCCTTTTAATTCAGTTGCCTTTGAGAAGCACTTAAAGCGATAGATAGCTTACACCTATAGATAATTGGAAATTCAATAGAGTATTGCTTTTGCAATGTTTGTAGTTGAAGAATTTCAAGAACAGGCGCTATTGAAATGGTTTGAGCTTGTTAAAATAGTTTTAAACGTCTTCAATTTTTATTTTGTTGTGAAACATGTGGACCTTTATTTTATGAAATACCTTAAATGATTTTATCGTCTTATTAGATGTTATTAACAGCTGTCGCTATTCTTTGAGAATTAGTAGTCAATATCGCTTAGATCATAAATAGAATGGGATTCTGAAGTTTTGAACGCTGATCGGGAAAATTGTTATTGGGAATAACAATAATGTTTAGAAGACTGGTTCAATTTAGAAAATTTAGTCGGCTTTCAGGAGGTTTTCATTAGACGTTTAGCAAGTAAATTATTGAATATAACTCATTACTTTAAATTTCTGAATATTACTGATCTATAACTGATTCATTTGAGAAGGAAATACCAATTTATTTTTGTGGTTGTTATATGCCATGATATCTCTCCATGATATTTGACAATTTTTCCATGTTTTTATTAACTCGCTTTCTTGTTTGTTTGTGTGTTTGTCGAGTACAAATCTTGCAATCGATTTTTAACTAACTTCCCGACTAGCTAGACATTTGAAACTTTTAGAATAGCTCAGAACACGATGACAATGCATTTTTTTTATACTTTTAGCCATCTTTAAGCAGAATTGAATTAACTTTCTGTTATTTCCAGTTAATTTTGTTTTGTAGACTGGTGCAGCCATCTGTCGTCCGGAACGGGAACGAAAAGTTAAACGCACGTTAACTTCCAATTAACTTCATTTTCTTTCAAGTTGATGGGATAATTCATCAGAAAATTTTTAAAAAGTATTTATTAATACATAGAATTGTCAAGTTTATATGATTCAACAGAAAATTTAAAAACAAGGCATATAAAAAGTTCTTTTTATCTTGTAATTATTATCACCGTTATACAGGGAGATAATCTGAGACTTGCATGTTATTTATGATCTAAATAGATGAACTTATATGTGCCCATAAGCAGATGCGAGACTCAGCAATACAAGTAAAAATGCATATGGCCTCCTTAGAACTTGGCCTACTCATCCAGACTAGTTTGTCGTGATGCGACTAATTGAACCTGCAAATTGAAGAAAGGAACGAGCTCCAAAAACTTTAAATTAATTTTTTTTCTTGGGAGCCAAACTGTTATTTACATATAGACTCTCCTTGTGAGCTGCAAAAAGCACTGGAATGGCGGGTGAATGTAAGATTCTTATATAAAATTTTAGTGAAGAAAAAAGTAATAAATAAAAAAGTTTTTTTTAAAGTTTTTTTTAAATTTCCCACAAAAACAGTTTGTGGATTCGTTTCCTTCTTCAAACTGCCGATTCAATTCGAGTCTGGCCCATTGTTTTTCATTTCCCATGCTCTATTTCTTGGTTTGAACCACCTAGCCAGCTCTGATAACTGTTATTAATTATTAGTACTTTTAAGTAATTTCTCTCGAGAGCATTAAGCTGTTTGTGATGGCAAGTCGAGAATTTTTTACGACTTCGATGAGATTAGGAAGTTATCTAAGTAACTAAAATTGCTGTTTTCTCATTGGCTAAGGCTGATTAGAGGGCGGTTCCCTAGATTGAAGTTTTTTTTATTTCGGATGTTTATTTAGTTTAGTTAGAACATCGGAAAATTTCTTTTCGGTTCAATACCCTCTGTCGATAATGGATAAAATTACTGGGGTTTTTTTTTGTATGTTTTACTAGGTCCTCCGTATACCCCAAAAGCCTTGCCTTGCAATGCTTGCAGTTGCCAAGGGTCAGATGCGAAATGATAATAAAATTCATTTGAGTATTCTCCTGCTTTTAATAATTTTACAGGACTTATAGACAATAACCTAAATATCCTCGTTCTATAAAGAAGCGCGACATTAGATTGAATAAATTGTTATTATAAAATTATGTTTCTGAATTAATTCATCAACATTTGGTTCATTTAGAAAACAAAATGTAATTTGGGATGAATTAATGTTCAGTTAAATACTGAATGCATAGTATACATTAATTACTCGTAAGCAGCTCTGATGATAAAATTCCATGTGAACAGGCAACGGAAGGTAAAAATGATTAATAACCTTTTTAGTAACTAGGTAATTCCTAGGGCAGCCCCCCCCCCCCCAACGAGGCTACCTTCACCCCAAGATTAATTTAAGGAGTTTACATTTCATTTTTACCTTTACACATAAATTTCACCCGGTAGTTGGCGTTAGCAAATTCATAATGAAGCCGCAATCTGAATAATCGAATTTTGCACCTATGAAATATCAATATTTTATGCTGGTATAATCGTTTTTTCCCTTCAAGCCAATATTGATTCATTTCATCTCAAACTGCTAATGACATTCGTACAGCTCAATTATCAAACATGCTTATCTGTTAAGTAGAGGAATACTTTAATTGAAAATTAATTTAAAACCAAAGCTTAATCCTTAATTTTAACAGATTCAATATTTTCATGTTTTTGCACGCAGCTGCATTAATATATTGATGTTAGTGCGATAATTAAGTTATTGAGATTATTCCGTTCAAGTTTATTCGCCGTTTATTTTTGTTTTGTAAATATTTCCTCTTTATTTAATGAAGTGGTGGGCAAACCCTGGAGTATTTGAATAGTTTCAAAATTATCTTTGGAAACTGTCAAATAAGCTATCTAAATAATTTAAACTCAATTGAAAACGATTGGAATAAATTTCGTAAGTGATAAACAATAATAGTTAAATAACGAACTTCTGCTACGATAATTACATTATCACCATTATTTACGTATTTATTTGTTTGATTTGGAAAGTTTTGAGAGAAATGTTTCATAATGTTCGGAATGCATTAAATCAGAAAAGCAAGTGGTGTAAGCACTCAGAGAAAATACAACTATTTATAAGGAAATAATGCATATGAAAAGTAATGCAGCATATCACATCAGTATCGCAAGAGTCTTATAACTGTGACCCAGGTATTAATTCCTCATAAATCTGTTTTATTAGGCTCTCATATCCGCATTATAACATTATTAAAGTATAAATGTTTAAAATAATATAAGCGTGTTTAGGGATCCTGCTTTCCTGGAAGTGCCGGGAAATTATTTAATTATTTAGGATGTTCCACAAGGAGACCTCAACTATTGATTAGAAATTAAACCTAAGGTCGAATATTTGTCGGCCGTAGTAACTGGTATGTTTTCTAATGCGGTAGGCACTTGTCTTTTACGACATTGACCCAACAGCAAAACAACTACTTTATTATGGGAGTATCATTTAGGTGTGCCAGCATTGCTCCCTATGAGAAGACAATACTGTAACGTCCACGCCTTACTCTTACAACAACACTGTGTGGAAGCCTAAGACGCTAACCACTACACCATGTGGACGGCTGATTTAATAACTGCAAAATGAATGATTTCATTTCCTATTTCACAACATGATAATTTGTAATGGATGCCCCCCAAAATTTCAGTTTACTGTTTGGGTGCGCATTGTTTTGCAACCCTCACAAGATTTCCTCTCTGATATTGCAAATACCTCATTTTTTGTTGAGGCATTCGCAGCATTTTCTTATTTAACGTAGGATTACGTTCCTCCATAATGGTTGCCCGGAAAGCAAAATTTCAGATGTCCTGCGTCGTGAGTTATAATTTTGACAGCGCGCCAGACCCAGTCTCTATCGCTTGGGCAAGCAGTAAACAGTTAAACACAAAAGTACCAAAACTCGTCAAATTTTGACATATATATATATATATATATATATATATATATATATATATATATATATATATATATATATATATATATATATATATATATATATATATATACGTACATAACACATGCAAAAGAGGTAAGCAACGATAAGTAATCCTAGGTTAATAACCCGCGGTAGTTTCGTTAGAAGAGACTTCCTGATTTTATTTTATTTTTGTTTCTTGCGCTTATGACTACCTTCAGTGATATCATAAAAAAAAATGCTGTTTTCGAACAAAATGGTAAAGACTGTAATCATGAAAAACACTCTGTAATGATCAGACTCCTGAGTTTTTCCAGGTTAATTCAAGTGTCATATACTTTTAATTTGTGTAGTATAATTAAAGCGTCTAATATCCTTATTTCATCAAAGATATCTAATTGGTGAAGTTTCCTGAAAAATTTATCCCTGTGTTCATGTTTTGAAATGTCTTCGGCTTAAAAGAGCATGGGTTGGGCCACGAATACTATTCTATCTTTCCAAGACAATTATTGTCCAATCAAGTCCCAAGTTTGATGTAAAATCAGTCGGAATATTAATTCAAATCTTCTGATACAGATGACTGAGTATCCATAGTGTGTTGAACACTCGATATTCACATCTTACTACCACCGTAATTCCAAGTAATAAATTGTTCACAGAATGCCAGCAACCATAAAGGAACTTGAAAATCAAGAGAATAGAGTGCATGTCGTATAATGCAAGTGCTCGATCCAATGACACTACAGTTTGGACAGCCATTTAATTCCTTTGTATTGTAAATTCTATGATTCCCTAATAATCCAGATTGCGTATCATGACTTCATCGAGGTATCATTCCAATTTAATGCAGATGTTTTAAGTTAGTTAAATAATTTTTGGTTGAACTCGAACATTGAAAAGCACTCCTGCGATCAAATATTCTGCTCAAAGTTTTCTTGTGTAATATTAATTCATCTCACCCTGAAAAAAACGGATAAGTTAAAATGGTTTTTAAGAGCAAAAAGAAATGCATTATGTTTTATAAAATCTATTGAACCCCCGTAGTTTATTTCACTATTTCCCGCATAATACAATTATTTAAGATGCGCTAAATTTATTGCAAGGAATATATATTGTATTTATCGTTTGCACAAGCAATTATTTGCTGTAAGCACTTTGAACTTTTACCGTTTTTACGAGTAAACAGATTATTATAAACACCTTATTAATGAAATAATAATAGCACTGGGTCCCCTTTTCATCGCTCCAAAAATTGCTCCTTCACTGAATGTGAAATTTCGTGATTATTCCCGAACTGTGTATGTGTACATAAAATGCACATAATGTGAAAAGGAAAGGAAAAGTCTGTTTGTATTATAAACTCAGTGAAAGAGAGAAAGGAAGAATACATAAAATAAAATAGCGATTCACTTGCTCAGGTATTTTACAAAGGCTGTGCTCGCAAAATGACAATATTGCCTCGCAGTGAAGTCGATAAAAATGAATACGCTTGCTTAATTAGCTCGTAAAAACGGCATTTTCTAAACACCGACTCTCAGGTCTGGTTCATCACAGATCTTAAAAGAGGTACGGATTAAAGCCACCATTTTGTTTCTTATTTCCGATTGACTTTGCAGCTTGCAATTTTTAATTTTCTTTGAAAAGTTTCGTCCTTTTGTTTGAGATATCAAAAGAAAGTAATAATGCATAATTTTAATTATTGTGGTAGTTAAATTGTGATATGTGTGGGCTTGAAGTCCAAACCACGAACTGTTAGTTTTTTGTTATGAATACAATATAGAAAAAATAGACTGGGTGTTTGTTGAATATTTTATAATTACCTGTAATACAAATCTATCAACAGTTCATTTTACCGAAATGGAAAACTAATAGTACAAGCTTTATTTCTCATTACCGTTCTCTAAAATATCAGCCCTTTGTATTCAAACACTTTTGGCATTAAATATAGTATTCCAAACAGAGAAAAAAAAACTATATCATTTACAAAACAAAACAAAAAAATCCATAAATTACGCTATTTATCACGCGTTTTGTCTTACAATACACATCGTAATTTCCATTATTAACTGCATTTTGAAAACTTAATAGTTTCTGTCATTTTAAATGCATTTGCAGTATTACCTATTTTCTGAAATCTTGATTATCCACGTTCATTAATTCACGGGTATGCTTTGTAAACTGAAAAACACAGCTAGTTCAAATATTGCGTTTATATCTTAAACAAAAATGAATTATTCATTGAAGTTCGATCAGCGTCATAATGTTGTTTGAACCGGGCTTGGCTGATTTGTTACTTAAATAATAATAAAAAAACGATTGTTTTATTATAATATGTGTTTATTTATATAATAAAACACATTTTTTGCAGTTTTTGACTGGAAAATGTTTGTTATTTTCCTTTGTTTATGTGCCAAGTGGTTATTCTTCAGACATTTGAAATTTTATTTTTAACTTTTATTATACGCAGAAAATCCCTGTATTATTGGTGTTTAATGGTGGGTATGTGAGTTTATCAAACCCGAATGTGCGTTTATTTAACACTAGAAAGACAGGAATTTTTTTCTTACTAAAAAGACTGAGCACCGTCATTTTGACGGTTAAAAATAAAATCCAAGAATTTAAAATATTTAATTTTTTTTCAAAAAATTATTAAATACTTTAAATTTTGAACTATTTTACACCAATATATAATAAATTAGTATATATTTAGATATATATTTATGCAGGTATTCCGAGCTGACAACCTGGTATGTTTTATCCGTAAAAATATATACATAGTTTGTGCAGTCCTTATTTTTCAACACCAATATTTTCGAAGAACCAATATTTCTGTTATTTGCAGAAGGGGGAAGAGATGAAAAGTAATTAACATTTTTCCGGTATTAATTTAAAAATTTCTGCCTGTTTTCTATATTGCCGTCACATTGATGGCTTTCAGTCTTGGTAGGTATATAACACATTTTCTCCCCCTCTTTACTATTGAATATAATTTTGTAAATGTGTGTGCATATTTCGTGTAAAATTAGAAAAAAGTCATTAAATTTCAGAAGCCTGAGGACATAAATACAGACAATAGTATGTCCGAAACCGTCAAAATGACGGCAGCCGCCTTTCTAGTGTTAACACACAAAGATAACTTTATGTAACAACATAATCTAGTTACATTTTCTCCGAGAATCTAGTCAAATTTTTACCAAAACTCTACTCTTAACAAACCAGACGACCTAATAGAGAAATAAAGAATCACAGAATTAAATATTTTAACCATGTTTTCACTTATTTCCTTTCCCATTATACGCAAGTAAAAGACCAAAAAATAACATAAAAGGATGCCAAAGAAGAAAAAAAATATGAAAATTTATCATATTCAGCTAAAGCGTTCAAAATTTGAGATGAAGTAAAACCGCCTCATCTCTGTATTCTGAATTAAAAATATCAAGTAACTATACTTCCAGTGGCATGAACTTCGTTTTGCTTTTATTTTTATTTTTTTTCTAGAAAGATGGCAAAATTCCAAACTCCAGCATCTCAAATAATAAGCTTTCATTGGTAGTCAAATAATAATAAAACTGGTTACATATTTTATTTTATAAGACACGAGTGGAATGAACTCGGGCCTTATAAAATAAAATAAAAATGAAACTTTAAAAAAAAATCTTCTTTTATACTTCTCTTTCATTTACATACGCCCTCGAAAGCTTGAGGATCTCAAATTTCTTTAAATGTAATCTTAAATAAATTTTGGAAAATTAACATGTAAGGAATACATTATAAAATAGCGACCAACTAAAGACATTTTTGCTCTTAACTAGTTAAACTTGAAGAAATTCACTTCAGCTAGGCTGTTTTGTTTGATATTTTAGCTCCAATTTTATGCTGCTATTAGTTCCTTTTATTATCCGCAAACTCCAGTGTTATAGGTAACAACGAAGTGATAAAACTAGGTAGAACGGTCATGTCCGTTAAATATTTATTAAGAAACAGGAAACACAGCGCAAGATATTTTTTCCCTTCCTAGTTTTCTAACTGGAGAGAATTTTAAAATGTCACCGTGAAAATAAAGTTTTTATTTTAATGAATCTGTTGCTTATTTGTTCTATTAGTCTTTCTAACATTTTGCTTAAATAAAATGCTTCTGAAAATCCAAATTAAATTTTTTAATAATACTTTATAATGAAGTTATTATAATTGCTTTAATTCTGGCTAATTCTTAACAATGCATTAAAATTATATCAACTATAATACCTTTATAATAAAGGTATTATAATTGTTATAATTTTCAATAATTTTTGTATTGCTATAACTTTAACAATTAATTGTTATAATATTTAATCAAAATTTCAGTTCGAATGCTATAAGCCAAATGGAAATACCTATAAAGCATGGATTAAGCATGGATATTTTTTCACACTTCAATAACATGTAAATTCTATTATCTTTTCATCCCTTGTTTTTTTATAATTAATCATTTAAACTGTATTCCGAAATAAATACTTTTTATGTGTTTAAAATGAAACTGAATATAATGAAGAGTAACTCTGATCTAGGAGTGCCCATGGCACGACATATTTCCCGTTTTCTGTGCCAGGGAGTCTAAAATCTAATCGTACTACATTAATTAAAGTCTCAGTCATCCTTAACTTCTTTTATCGCGAGGCTTCCTAGTCATCAATAAGGTTCTAGTTGCATGATTTTTCAAACACAGTCTAACCAAAGTCGAATGCGTCATGCTGATCACAAATTTAAGACTTCTGGCTGTGAGGTAATAAATCAATCCCTAAGTTAAACTTTGTCAAAACCGTCATTAACTTTCTAAGGGGTTTTTCAGCTTGATAATGTTGTCAAATAGTGTTGTCACAGTGTAACGTCTGAGAGAGATGCCAAAAATGAACATTTCTATATAACTATTATACAATACGTCAATAGTAACAGCTTGGTAGTGGGAGAAAACCATCTTTGGAAAAGTTAAAGTCTCTTTGAGACTTAATGTTACGTGTTCATTATATCACAATATTCAGTGGGAAATGCATTTTCTTACTAACAAAAACCTAATATTGGAAACAAGGACTAACTCTCTAGCATAAGAATCTGACGCTTATTATGTTCAACATCTACTTATATATATATATATATATATATATATATATATATAGTTTAACACAACCAGTACGGACAATCCAAAAACAACCTAAAAATCCAATGCGTGACTGAAGAGTTAAGATATTTTTTGCTCTTCCATATATTTCTATATAAATTGGATTACCCTGAATTCCTATTAGAAGAATTCCTATAATATTTTCTAATTTAGATAACGATTCATAAGTCATGAGCGAATCAGACACAAAATGGAGGATAGCTGGTTAACTTGCATTGGCCTGATAGGCTTACTCCAGAGCGAAATTAAACAATTCACATTTCTTCAAATGGTCCAAGGATGTTTTTAAAGTTTTCTCTTGTGTTATGAAATGAAATAACTGGAAAACAGGAAAATAAAGAATATCGGAGGGGGCAAGCGTTTTCCCATTCCATTAAGGCGGCGTGTCACGTGACGTTCGTGTCCTCTCCGTACCCGTAACTTGTCATGCATATTCAGAAGTTACTCACCCTCTTATCTCATTAGGGACAGTTTGTTAATTGAAGGGCATATTTTTGAGCGCTCGATACTTAGTAGAACAGTTAATAAGTCACGTTTCAAGTAAAAGATTGTGTAACTAAAATTTTGGCTGAAATTAAGCAATTAGCTGCAGTTTTTATCGTTTTAAAAAGATAGTGTTTTACATATAATTAACCTCTGTCCCAGTGATTAAAAAGCGCTGTTTTACAAAAGCTCAAACAAACCTTTTTTTTCTTTATTTTCTCTCAATTTTTAAGGAACGTGCAGCTATAAAAACCAGGTTTTTACTCTTTAATTAGTATTATTTGAATATCCATTACTTTTATAACATTAATAAGTCAAATATCTTTTTCTTTTTTTTTTTGGTTGCTATCGTGTTTGTGAGTTTCATTTATTTTTAGCCTCATGGAGGTGTTTTTTTTTCCTGTTCAATACCATGTAATTTCCGGCGATAAAATTGCTTTCGAACGTGTATCGGGTAATTTAAATAGAGAAATATGTCGATTAATCTATTTTTGTGCACTTACTTCAGGTATCTCATAACGACGTCCTTGATGAGATTTTTAAAAACCACAATTGAATAAATATTTGAAGAAATAATTAGATTTGAAAATCCGTGTAATAAATATCAGCTCATTTTCCGGGTGATTCATATTTGTGAGAAGGTAATTAAAAAAAGAGGTTTTGCTCGTTTCCGATTCTCAATTTTAAACGAAAGAGTTGTACAGAACTTGGAATTATTAGGTGAGAGAAAAACTATTTACAGGATTGGATAAAAAGCTTCATGAGATAGGGATACCCGTAGAACACTTCCGTTGGTAGAAACGTCGCTGTGATGTTGTTTTGCGTCGCGATTGTGACGAAATCAAACTATGTGAGTCCATGCTTTATATGTATTAAGCTGGTCTTATAAGAGAACTTTTGAATACGTGCATGACTTTTAGCAATTCAGTTATGATGAATGCATATGGTAGTTGAACACTAAAAATACATGCCTGTAAAAAAGATTATGTACCCATTCACTGGTTATATGTATGATTGAAGGCCAGTTTGCTGTTTTTCGTTACATAGGTGTCATTTATGCACCAGTTAGAAGGTAATTTTGGAGAATTTTCCTTCTTTTGCTACCTTATCACAACAATATAATGCATTTTCTAGTTTAAAAAGTGTCTACGGAAATAATTTAGAAGCATATAAACCTTACGTATCGCATATGAACACTGATATAGTATATGAATATATCGTATATGAATAGCTTGCAATCAACACTCTTGCATGCATAATACCCCAGGCTTGTTTCTTTTGCACTGGGGACAACTAACACGGGTTTTGGAACCAAGGTCTGCGTGTTCGCGTGCCGCGGCAGGGCGTGGGTTTTAGTAGCCGTTCATAATCAGCAAATAATGGTGGTTCCTGTTCTGTTTGGACATTATATGATATAAGATGGCCGTAGCTGTCCAAAACCAAACAAGCCAAGATTTGTCCTTTTGATAAGCGGATAGATTTCCTATGGTGGGTACGGTATATCTTAATATTAAATTCCCGTTGATGATGCTGCATTAAGGCTGCTATGTACTAAGAAAAAAATCGTATTTCCCTTTTCCTCTTCTTGCAGACTCTTGTGGAGGGAGGAGTCCAGTTGACAGTTCGAGAATTCCACCCCCCTTAGCATTGACATTTTGAGGGATTGTAGTGGCTCTCTCTCTATAGGGGGGGTTAAGCGCTGCCCCCAAATTATTTATTTAAAATATATTTTTGTCAACTATTTACAGGTACATAAATGCTGGTAATCAAATAAAATTGGTATTATCAGATAGCCTGAACTTTTCTGCAAAGCGCTACAGGATTCATTTTATAAATTTCGTCCAATTTATGAGGAATTTATGAGCGTTTAAAACACACTATACCGGATTTTTCCCCGAATAATTTAAATTTTAAAATATTAATTGCATTTTTTTAAACAAAAAATGTACATAAATTCAAAATTTCTTTCTCTATGACGGAGTACAATTTAAAAAAAAAAAAAATTTGAATCCAAGTCGGCAATCCGTGAAGAAATTTTCTCCATAGGTTACATTGAGGTGAGCGAATCCAGTGGGTTTAGTACATAGCAGCCTTAAGACTTCAGTTTTCCAAACGTATATAATTTGATATTTTTTATCCCCTTAAGAAAGTTCATCAGACATTGTATTCTTCTATTTGACACTTAATCCTTTAATATAATATTTCCGCACAGACCTACCTAGAGCTAAGTAAAACAGATGATCAATGATGCAACCAGGAAATAAATATTATCTGACATATAACAGCGCCTTTTCACATGCATACAGAAATGAGTGTCACTTCACTTGCACAGATAATGTATTTATCCACTTCACAAATTGCTGAAATGATTTCACCATTTAGATATCAACATCTATCTTAATAATAGCATCTCCCTTTCAAGCGCAGACAATTATTGTTTTGAACAAAAAGCCAGTGCCGTCCCAAATGATGCATTATTTACGAAAATCCTTTCCCTGCATTTTGGGATAAACCCCTTTCCTTAAATATTCCTCCACACAATACCGAGCAGTATACTTGAAATTCGGTGTCTGCACCACTGAAAATCACAGTCACTTCCAGGGGCACCAAGCTTCAATTTGTCTGGGGTGGGGCCCTCGCGTCAGGTAATGGCACATCCGGCCTTTCCGCATTTTAGTGGTGGCTTTCCCCATCAATGCCGACTATCCGCAGGAATTTTGAATAAATATCGGCAGCGCAAAACAAGGGGGAAGGGAATTATCCACCGCTAATGATGCGGCTTGCCGGAGACATTTGCATGACATGATTTGTACATGCCACTCTTCGCCATGGATCGTTAATGGTACTTAATGTAAGGATTATAATTCCAGTCCCCCCCCCCCCCCACGCACACCCTCAGTTCCAATTTGCTCCCAACGGAAAACAAAAAGGGCCGCAGGTCCTTACCTTTTGTGGGGAAGTACTCTTAATGGAAAGCTTTTAAAGCTCCGGTTTTCCGCTGAAGGCGATCAGGCAAATGGAATTTAATTTGGATTCGTTTTCGACATCCACAAAATCAAAGTGTAGAGTCAACAGAATAACGAAATTTGATGCCGCGCGCTGGTTGTTCTTGAGCAATGTAATGCGTCTATTAAATTGGAAATCCGCTTTAAAAGTTTGAACATCTGGAAAATGAGTGTTAAAGTGCGCTAACACACAATTGACAGGAGTATCTACTAAGTTGTGGGGGAGAATGGTGTGCCTGCGAACACAATGCTGGGAGTGTGCGCGCGAGGCAGTGTAAGTTAGGGATTTAAAGCACTTTGCAATCGAGACGTGTAATTCGATTACATTGTCTTTGGAGAGTATAACTGGATTTTAGATCAAGACCACCATTCCTGCATTAAGGGGAAATGAAATTAATACGTGTACTCTTTAAAAAGCTTAATGGGATAGATGTGAGTGTTAATTACATTCATGATTGTTAAAACAAACTATTATCCATTATTAACATCGTCCTCCATTCTAGCAATAAATTACTTGTTTACATACCCACCGGTAAATAAAACTTATTTAATAGAAATTCGTAGAGGAACTGGAAAAGAGGAACTCTTGCTTCGAAGAGATCTAATTATGAAAATAGTTGAAATTAGTTGAAATAAGTAATTTTTATTCAGAAAACAGTTATTCGGATATTTATTTTCCAAAGTGAGAAGACACAAATTGAATCATTTTAACTATAACCTGCTTAAAGAAAATTTATTAGAATAACTTATTTAGAAAACTTCGAAAAATCAAAAACGCGTAAGACACATCCATTTAAGTATGCAATAAAAGCATTCTTCAACTTTCCATAGCACGTAAATTGCACATTTAGTGCAATTATCATGCATTTGGAGCGAAGTAAATAATTTACACTCATGTTGTGGGTTTAATATCATAACTCAGTAGAGACACATTAGATTATTATTTTTAGTTTTGTTTGATTTTGTTTTCCAATCGCAATCCTTTGCAAACCTTTGCCCAAGGCCTCCCATAGTTTTCATCGTCTCTTTAAAGGTGAAGAAAGTTCATTGTAACCAGGCAACTTTTCGCTAACGACAATGCCAACAGTGGTATTACAAACATAACTAAGCTGCTATAATTTGCCTACAAAACACGGAGGTTTCAGCTGATGTAGTTACTGCCTGAAATAATACTGAAAGAACTAGTATATAACATAATTATCAAAGGCAAAAATTAACATAAGAATATCTCTAAATCAGTATATTATGTGGGACTGTTTTGAAGAAACTGACAGTTTTATATATATATATATATATATATATATATATATATATATATATATGATAATATTACTAACTACTTATAATCGCCCATTCTGTACTTCATCTCTGCCATGGTAACCCGTCCTTCTTGTCTTGACGTAAACGCTCCGCCTTCCACATACTAACTTCCTCCGCCAATTCTGGCAACCTTTTTCACCTAATGCTATTTTGGCGCTTTTTAGCGAGAGACGCGGGCTGGCTCCGAACTGAGTAAGATGTGTTAATCTTTACGTTAAATAAACTTCAGTTATTTATGATTTGGAATTACATTTGATTTCGGCCTCGATTGTGTTTCTTCAAGAGATGACCATTCGGGTCATCACATATATATATATATATATATATATACAGTGGAATCTCGATCGATCGTTCTCCGAATCAATGTTTTCCCGTATTTGTCGTTTATTTCACCCAGTCCCGACGTTCATATAGCTTTATTATCTTCCCGCATGTATCGTTCAGTTCAGTCGGTCCCTTGAAAAACGATAAATCGAGATTCCACTGTATGTATATATATATATATATGTATATATGTATGTATATATATATATATATATATATATATATATATATATATATATATATATATATATATATATATATATATATATATCATGTCATTTATATATATCGTGTTATATTGATCATGTTAATTTTAAATTTTCGAAACAGCGACCAATCGTTATAACGACCGTTTACTTTGGGACGCAAGGGATCGTTATAATGAGCTATATATATATAATGTTATATTAATCATGTTATTTTTAAATTTTCGATACAGCGACCAATCGTTATAACGACCTTTTACTTTGAGAAGCAGGGGGTCGTTATAATGAGCATCGACTATATATATATATATATATATATATAAATATATATATATATATATAATATTCTCATTAAAAAAGAATATTGTTCCTTTTACTATGACATATTCTTATTTAGAACCTTGGGAAGCGAATAAATATACCGAAAAATAAATCAGTGCGTACACCCCCACGATGTTCCGTATAAAATATTGAAGGATAAAAGACTTGGAAGACACCATAAACAGAGATAAATAAAAGGCTAACTACGGAAACCGAACTTTTTGCCAGCCTCTTCTTTTCCCAGTAGACTTTGAGGTGAAAAGAAAAAAAAAAGGAAATAATACGATTCGAAGACGCTACAATGGAGTGTGGTTCCTCCGCATCCTTCCCACTGTTATTACTTCCATCTAGAGCTCACGCCGTAGCTAAAGTGGCGGAAATAACAGCGACACTCTTGCAATTGCTATACAATCATTGTCTGCTCTCTCTCCCTCTCTCTCTCTCCTTTAGATCTAGAGTCTGTCTGTAAAACAACTAAAAAGGATTTGTTCTCATCAGATGCTGTAATATATGTAAACAGAATTATAGTTCACAATATATTTTCTCTGTGGCATTAAGGGGGAACTTTCAGTAACATTGTTAGCGATTTTGTAATAGTTGAGTTGGAAATAGCTATTGTAGAAATATAGATGTTAGAATAAGCACGTGGGCTATTAAGTTATGCATGCAAATCAAAATTTCTGGTTATAAAGAAAATTGTTGTTATAATAGTAAGTTTTTTTTATAGTTTACTTATTATTATTAAATAGAATAAATACAAGGAATTCTTTCAGGGATGTGCAATTATTTAGAAATAGTTAAGAACAATTTTTATAAAACTAATTAATAGCCTTTAAACCTTTTAAACCTGATTAAAACCTTTAAATTATAGAAGTTCTAACACTAGAGAGTATTACCTCGAGGAAATAAATCACAAGCACTTTTCAATGCCTGTTAATGTTATGAAATAGTAATTATTATTTAATAATTATTTAAGTTATTGTATTATAATTGAAATTCTTTTAGTAAAGTGTAGTTATTTAACAAAAGTTGGAAAATTTTTTATAAATCTAGTCAATAGTTAATCGCCAAATTATAGAAGTTCTAACACACATTTTACCTTCAGAAAACATGAACATTGCTCAGTGCTTATTAATTTTATGAAATAATAATTATTATTTAATATTAATGTTAATGTCTCTTTAATGTTAAGTGTGAATAAAAGACCATCATCATCAGCAGGAAGTCTCAATGATTTTTTCCCCAACTTCTTTCATTATCCGTGCTTTATATTACTCTGACAATATAAAGCACGGCTAACAAAACGTCTAGCTTTTCATAAATGATCGTGAAAACTCATAATACAATCTTTTGCATAAGAATATTTAAATTTTTATTAACTTGGTTGAACTATCCAATTTTCTCAAGGGTAATATAAGTTGTTTTTTCTTGATTAATGACAAATCCCTTATTTACAATTTTATGTACAGCTTTAGAAAAATTTACTATTTAGTTCCATTAATTAGGACTGATTGTATTATTAATCAGTCAGAAGAATTTAATCCTCCTCCACAAAAATTAATGATTGAAAAGATAAGTTAAAAATATTTACTTGCAGACAGATGGATAAATCAAGCAGAATAAAAATCATTAAACTGATAAAGGGAAAAAAATATGTGAGTTATTAGATTGTATATGCAGACAGTCCTCGGCTTACGTAACAGGCAAATCTTTTAGAAAAATGAAGTTAAAGGCATACTTTTAAACGTATCTTTAAACTATTTCTTAAGAATTTTTTTAGAATCTCAATTGGATTATTTCCGTTACTTCTTTTGCAAGTATGTATCAGAAGATAAGTACACACACACACACACACACACACACACACACACACACACACACATATATATATATATATATATATATATATATATATATATATATATATATATATATGTATATATATATATATATATGTGTGAGTGTGTTGCGTGTGTGCATTTATAAACGGATAATCTCTTAAAAATTATATCTTTGTATGTATAATCTTTAAAAGGTATGTAAAAATTATATGTTTACTATGTACACATATATAATTTCTTAAGAATTATAAAATCTTGTAGTTATATATTTAGACATCGACATTTAATCCCGCACACACTTTACATACAAACATACATACATACATATATATATATGTATATATATATATTGCTGAGTATATCATAATATAACTCTTTAAAAAGTCATAATATATTATTCTTTATGTGCTATAATCTTTCTGTTCAGTTAATTAAGAGGATAAAATAACAATGTGAAAGGATAGAAAATATTTTAAAATAAATCCAAAGAATCAATAAATATCAAGCACAAAATGCAAAATTCTTCTTTCAAGTCATAAAAAAAATTTTACCTATGAAAATTATTACCACTCTGTGCCTCTGATTCCATCTCAGATAAAATATTCATATTTTCTTTAAAAATCTTCCATTTTTTATATTTTTTTACAGTTCTAAAAATACTTTAAGTCATATTCTTCAAATTTCGAAACTTTATACCCTTTGTATCTCGATACCCTTGTAAGTAAAAACCACTTTACTCCACTCGTAAGTCAATAAGTTTCGGATGCTCACCTCTAAACACTCTTCATCTTCCCATCAACCTCTTAGCTCTCAATCTTGCTCTCCATCTTCCCGGACCATCCTGCTCTTATAGTTGAAGCGTTGTCAGTTATCGAGTTCAAGATGTTCCCATCTTTTCTTTCTTTGAAAAAAGAAATATTTTTTAATATTTTTGAGGAATCTCATTTTAACAATGTTAAACGCCTCTTATTGAGACCTTACAAGTGTTTCGGTGTATTGTTTCATTAAATAATAATTTCCTAAGAAACATTTAGTTGTCAATTTGTTATTATTTTTATTTTAGTCTTTTTACTGTCATACTTTGGAAATGCACTTACTAAATTTGTTACCGTGAGCCTTCACGCGTTTCGGTGTGGTATATTAATAAATGTTCATCTGATCAACTTATGTTAACTATTTTAGGAATGAAGTTAAATTTAACGTGATTTGATCTTTAAATTATAATCTTTTTATTATAATTTTTACTATATTATATAATGTACTGAATTCTAAAAAAATCAATTTTCCCAGAAAATGGATATTTTTATAAAAATATATAAACAATTTTTAACTGGATTTCATAACGTATGAATTGTATTATATTAATAATTTAATTCTTGAAATGAAGAACTTTTAATTATGAAATTTCCTAGAACATTTTTGCCATTAATAAAGATGCTTTTACAAAGAATTAAAAATCTTCAGTAAAGGAACTGTGCATGCAAATCTCTTTATGTGCTTCAAGATGCGATTACGCAATCCTTTTACAACTTATTTCATCTTTGAAAGTAAGTTTCAAGCAGCAAAGTTGTAATTATATTACATCTTTACACACATCTTAAATTCTTTATGAAGTTTCTTAACAGATATCTAACCACAGAAACAACTCTGTATAAACATCAGAAACTTTCTACTTTAAAACGTTATGAAGATTTTGGATTTTGATTTTTCAGTCAAAATAAAAAATGATTATAGCAACGATGCCTTATTCATGGACACTTTTCCAGGACGAAATGAAGCTAGTAATCAGATCATTTCAAAAGAAATTCCATATTCTGCATTAAGTTTCGAAATGATGCAAACTATAAACAGTTTGGTAATTTATGATGAATGTATTTTCCATATTAAACCATATACCTCGGCTAAATGTTGTAAACATTTCATAATGCCATTTTTCTAGAATTTAAGAGGTTTGGAGGTCAAGAATTTGCAACGGCTCAGTTTTGATGCAAACACTTTGTACTTAAAGGTTTAGTTTTGTGAAAACTTACGATTTTCTAGCAAAAAAAAAAAAACTGTTCCATTAAGGTTGTCTAGACAGTGCCAACCGATCCATTAAATTTGGCCACCAAGTCACTAAATTAATCTTTGCTCATACGCATTCATTTGAACTGATCTCTGTTTTCTCACATTAAACATTTTATTGCTAGAGTATCAACGTTGAATAACTTGTAATATTCGTTCTAGGAATACAATTTTATGTTATTAATAATATAAACTGAGTCTTTAGTGATTGAGCCATGTTAGCTTGAAAATAAAACGAAAAAGGGCTTTACCAATTTCATTCACCAGTGCTTTTGTAGTTTTCAGAACCATATATCTATCCTTTTAATTGTGACCCATTCATTAAGAACTGAAAAAGAACTATTAATGATCCAGAATTAAGAGATTTATTTCAACTTTCTAGTAATTAACTTCGCACTGCTAGAAGAAAAAAAAAATTTTTAAATAATGTTACTATATAAATACCCGACAATCGTTACATATAAGGAAGTGTAATAAAAAGGTACTTTAAAGCAAGCTTTTATAAAATCCCTGGTGACTGCATTTAGGCTTTAAATCCTGACAACAACGCTGTCGAAAAGAAACCTTATTTATTCATATTTGGAAAGAATCAATCAAATCCTCAGAGGACTGTTCTTGACGGCTGGAGTCTAGTTTCCATTCCAGAGATACTTCATCGTCCATTATCGCACATTTCCTCATTTCCAAAAGGGAAAGAAGAAAAATAATCAAAGAATTCCAGGAAAGAACTGAAAACAATCAAAATCCGAAAACTTTAATTGAATAGGAGTGGCAAAGACATTAAGCGCAGTTGATTGTTAAGTGGTTCTGTCTACGAATGGAACATCACAGCTTAGTTGCCATCTCGATGTTAAAATGTTCTTCCAAGTACAGATTCGGGGTGATTAATTATTGCGAAAGACGGAGCAGTTTTCAGCACCTTGCACAGAAAGAAAAATGAGTTATCATTAGTAATTTTTTTTTAATCTCACGCTGTTCATTATTCTTCAAAAAATGTAGTCTCCACGCATTCGTATCCAATGAAAGAGAGGATTTAGTTATTACCCTAATAAAAACATTACTAATCAGTCTCGAAATATTTTGCTCTAATTAATGCTTTCATGGCCTGAAAATGATTATAAACATGGTTTCGAATAGGCTGTAAATATATCGATAATTAATGAGGGAAATTCTCCAATTCAATTTCGAAAAATGAATGACTCGTATTTACTTTTTAAGCAGTACAGTCTTTTTTAGCTCTGTCTTCGTATTAAAGAGATTTATTCCAAAGCTCACTGCTGTGTAAAATAAGACTAGAATTAATTTTATTTAACAAAATGTATTAAAATAGTTATATATACTGTAAATGCACTGCATTATTATAACCCTGAAAATCATATTATTGTTTTCTTTTTCAGAAATGTGTCCGATCATAAATTCATCATACCCCTAGAATTGCAGCATTTGCAACGGTAAGTTTCACAATTTTAATTCTATTAAGAAATAGTAAAGGTAGGATTCGGATTCAGATGTGGTGCTTCGTACAATTTCATTGTACTTTGAACCAAATCTAATTTTAAATAAAATTACCTCTCCATAAAATAAAACTGAACCAATAGAACAGTGCAAATCAACCCCATTTCATCTTGAATTTTTTCAAAATTAGTTCTGGCAGAAATTATTTGGTTTCAATGCAGGAATTTTGTTTTCTGTAAAATTCATTCTCTTCTTCATAGATGTTTTTAAGCGATATTAAATTGTATGGATTGTTAGTGAGACTTAAAAATCCAAATTTTCAGTGGCAAATAAAATATTTTATAATTCTGCTAGTAAAAAAAAATCTGATTTTTGATGTTATCTTCAAGAGAAAACTAACAAATACGACCGTTGCTTTTTGTAATGTACAGTACGAAGGAAAATGAAGTGATAGAACAAACTGTTCTTTCTTGTAGCAAATAGAAATTTTTTTATTGACCTTTTAAGACATAAGGTATCGCTGCTACAACCAGAAAAAATTAGCGCCCAAAGTTATTCTAATTGAGATTTTTTTTTTAACATGTGTAGTTAGTTATGGTAAATTAATAAGATGAAAATTAGTTATACAAGGCATAATGCTGGGAAGAAATACTGTAAATACTAATACAGAAGAGTAAAGAATCTATACATAAATCACTCAAAATTATTTATAATTTAAGCGCATTCCAATTTCTATAAAAGCCAGAGAGAAGTTTCTCGTGTAACTCACAACTAATAAAAGCTTTGAAAAATTCGTTTACTTCCAGAAAGAACTTCGCCTCGTTGCCATACTGCATAAACAAAAAGATAGTCTTTAATTGTCGCCATTTCGTAATGGAAGTTCTTATCATCTTTAAACAAAAATTAATTATTTAATGCTTAAGTGCTAATAAAGATTATTTAAAAAAGGAGTATTCCTTGATCGCTTGAAATAAATTTATTTCTATGGAAACATATATTTTACCATTAAATGACTAAAAGCAAATAAAGAGAGGCAATAAGTTAAATATTGTGTTGTAACCTTATTCTTCAAGCTTTTATTATACGATTTGCTACGAATTTTACGGTGTCCTGTTCCCTTTTTAGTTCTTTCGGAATTTCCGGGATTGATCTAATTAGACATCACTGTAAGTAATTTGATAGATAAAGTGGTTACAGAGCGAATCAATAAAAGATTCTTCGTTACATTTGTACTTAGGCTAGTTGCTAAAATATTTGTCTCCAGAATGACTTAAATATATTGCTCCGAAATCGTCATCTTATCCAAGATATCGATAAAATACTTGGGTTTTTAAATCATTTAGCCTCAATTGTTGCTAAATCTTACTGTGTACACGTGCAATAAAAAGGAGATAAAAAATTCAAAGCTGTAAAATAGCATGAAAGTACTAACAACTGTCTAAGAGTAATTTCTTCCTTTATACGTTAAAAGGCAATTTTTTCGTTGAGTGGATTTATCAATTCTACAATATTTTGTACTATTTATTCTTAGTCCAGTACCCCAGATCTATAGCTGGAGGACAATCAAACGCAATTATATATACACTAGCTGAATACCCGTACTTCGCTACGGAATACAATCAAATTAAATACACCGGTCAATGTATGCAATTAATGCCTATATATATATATATATATATATATATATATATATATATATATATATATATATAATATATAATATATATAATGAATGCAATTGATGTAAAGAAATAGATATATATATTAATAAAAAATCGTAACGGATATTTTTATAGACAAAATAATGTAGAAGAAAATATTCAAATTAAATCTAATAGAACATACAGAATATAGTGCAGTTAATACAGTTTGAGGAACATATCTTTTACTGTATTTTAATATTTTTTTGGATAATGTCCAATCGTCTCCCGCATTAGCAAGAACAAAAAATATTTTTGTCTATTTTGTTGCTATGCACGTGACGCAGAATTAGTTTAAAGTATCACAAAATTAAAAAAAAAATTAATCTTAAAAATTCACCAAAAATCAGAAAATGGAGGTAAAGATTCGAAAAAGATTTAATTTTAAAGGAATTTTTATGATCTTTCTCGTGATATAAATTTTATAACCCTCAGATTATTATTTTAAATGCAAACTTAAAAAAAGTTGCAAAAACAGCTTAAAAATTTAATTTTAAAAAAATCTAAGAAGAATTTTTCAAAAATCTTTCTTAGTGTACCCCTACACTATAAGAAATATATATATATATATATATGGATGTGTGTTTTTAAAAAAATCGATGCATTAAGCGTCATTTGTTTCAGACAAATTGTTTGGTATATCAGTAAACGAAATATGGAAGAAATGTTAAAAAGGCAAAATATATGTGTTCGTCGAAAACGATTATCGAAAATCTAATCAATTATTTAATCACTGATAAATGATAGATATAAGTATTTAAACACATGTCACGGACTTTGTAACTCGGCAAAAATGTTAATAAATGTGATTTCAAATAATCCGCGTAATTTAACGATTTTTTTTTCTTATGTCTCTAGACAGCTAATTAGGCCCTTATCCTTTTCCCTTCCGAATGGTAAAGTTTTAGGACTGAATTTTACAAAATTTTAGGCTGTTCATCTAAACTGCATAAGATTTTGTAATGCAGCGTGATTAGGATATGGAAATCAATCAAATACTTCATTAATGTTGACATCTTTTAATTCAGAGAATCTTTTAAAATGAAGTGTTGCATCACAAGCCTGAATTTTAATAAGTATGACGCCCGGAAATCGAAATATGCTGTGATTTCAGTGTTACACATACGGAAAATTAACTGGATTTTCTTCCATAATTTTTATGCAACCAATCGAAATTATTGTTTTCATGCTTTATCCATATGTGATCCTATAAAAGAAAAAAAAAGGGTAATAAAAATGCTATCCCTGGTGATACCTAACTAGAAGCGCCGTTATTTACCTACAGTCAACATAACTACTGATGAAGTAAGAGTTTGTCTTGATAGTCTTCACCCTTTACTCAAGAAGAAGCCAGCGAATTTTTCCTCGTTGGCCCCCTTAACTTTTTCCACAAACAGGGTGGAGATTGAGTGCGACCGGTCACGTGGGAAGGAGCTGTCACGTGACCTGAAAAGCTAATCTGATAAGGTCCATTGTCGGCTACTTTCGCCACCGGTGAAAGACCATTTAACTCATAGTTGCGTGTGTGTGTGTGTGTGTCGGCTGGAGGAACCTGAGCAAACACGGTTATTTCTTTTCTTTCGACGGTCCTCTTTCTTTTCTTCCGTACGCGATCTCCCCCTTTTCTTTTCCTAGTTCGTTAGCGGTTCATTCGGCCTTTTTTTGTGTTAAAGCGAATGTTTTTGTGACCATAATGATTCACCCAGACTCCCATGGTTTGTTTGCTAATAAAACGGCTAAACGCTGGGCACGCTGAAAAGGTTGTTTTGTTTGTTGAATATTTGTTAATGTCAAGGAGAGGGTAATATATTTTTTTCCCTTGAGTTTCCTCCTTTTTTTTCCTAAAACTTGAATGGCTTAGGTTGCAGTATGATCTAAAGACCCAAATGGATAGAACTGTCCGTAAATCTCTAAAGATTTGCTACCAAGTCAACACATGGAATAGTTAGGACGGAGTTCAATTGATAATAATTGAAAAAAATAGAATATATGGTTTTTATATAGGCACATACCGAGGAAAAGTTATTTAGAAACTATGCAATAAAATTTTATGTAATTAAAGCTTTTTTTCCCTAAAATTTTTAAAATTCACGTGTAGAACTAAACACTCAGCTTCCAACTAGAAATTTATATTTGATCCCTTCAATTAACATATCCTAGATGGAATGTAAAAGAAATGTTAATATATACATATATATATATATATATATATATATATATATATATATATATATATATATATATATATATATATATAATGTACAGTATCTGATATTCAAGACTCTTAATCAGCAAAATTTGGCTGATCAGAAGTTTATATTAAATTTATATGATAAAGGGATGATATGGGCTCTGATAGGGGCGCAGTGACCCAGTTGGCAAGAGCAGAGGGCTAGTGATCTGAAAGTCACTGGTTCGATGCTTGTCGCTGACAAATCCAAAGCCGTGTACACTAATGGCGGCTGGGGCACGTAAAACCTGTCGGGTCTGCAATGTCCTCCAAGTTCTCAAAATTACCTCTGGAGGTGCAGGGACAAGTGTTCTGGTCTCGTGACTTGACTTGGTTCAAAATTACGGAATGGTCCTTTGGCCAAGTCGGACTCCGACCATTGCGGTGCCAGTCAAAATAGGAGCTGTATCTTCATCGCCCATAGCCTTCGGGACTTGATCTAATGTTTCTGTCGGTCAAGTGGCATAAGCAACAACATAATAACAGTGTTTGATTATTGTTTTGCATTTGTGATATTTCAAGACTTCAGCACCTGCTATCTAAAATCAACAAAACAATATTTATATTCAAAAATAATATTGTTAATCAACTAACTGGAATCAGTAGACTTTGTTTGCTAAGGTGGCAGGATTAAAGACTTTGACGCTTGAGAATAGAGATTAAGAAAAATTACTGTTTTCATACTTTTATCGGCTACAAAATTTATAGTTTTAGATTTACAGAATGGTATTGCAGAAGGGTAATAATTGATGTTATAAATAGTTCAGAACAATAATGTTGGTTCATTAGATAATATTGGTAACTGAATAAAAACATAATATTGAAAAGTAAAGTTGGGAAATTACTTAAATGCATAAATTCTTCTCTGTGCATAATTTTTTTTAATTTGGTGTTGTAGAACTTCTAAAATTAATTTAAATTTAAATAGAGATTACATATACTCATATAATTATGTCAGTATAACTGAAGTGTTTTTCCTCTTTATGTCTTAAATGATGATCAAGTCGAGTAAGAGGAAACAACCTGTATAAATGTATAATCATAAAACTTTGAGAAGTTTAACGTATATTTGAAATGCTAAACAAGAATCAAAGCATTTTGTATCATTTTTACTAGACTTGATTTTTACCTTACGAAACACCATTCCTTTAACAAGTGCAGTTTTCTAGCATTCCTTTCATTGTCGATGCAACACCCACTTTATTACTTATAATCCTTTATTTATTCATGTCGACAAACGTGGAGAAAAAAAAATCCTTCAAAGGCCTCCTAATTGACAGAAGGCAGCATTTTATTTGTTTTCTGGCTAATTAGTTTTGCAGTTGCTCAGTGGAGTTATGAGCATTCCCGCCTTAGCAGAAGCTCACTGAAATTTCGCTGATTCATTACTAAATCCCTTTTTTTTTTCTTTGTCTTCGCCGCTCGCTCCTCAACATGACATTTTCTTCGTATCTGAAGAGCTGCTATTCACGTCCTTGGAGTTCAAATCTAGGATTTTTGAAAACTTTTTTCATCTTGGCGATGAACGCTGGAAAGAAACAATGGCTTTCGAAGAATTGTCTCCGCTGAGGAGATCTTACTCAAAGAAAAGGGGAGGGGGAATGTTGCAAGGTTTGAAATCTTTGACGGTTGTTGACACCAGGTGTAGTTTTATTTAAAAGTGTAGGATTTCCGGACGGGGGAGAGAAAAAAAGATAACATAGCTTGAATACAATCGGGACTGTTTGATGTCCTAACAACCTCGATTCTCACAAGGTCTCTAAACCTTATCTTTCCTGTTTGTTTAAAAGTGAGTTTAATGATTTATATCTTTCTCTTCTATAAATTAAAAGGTAGTTAAAAATTGATTTTTTTAAAATTTTTTAGCTTTCAGAGATCTTACTATAGAACTCCACTCTAATTTGAATGAACTAATGGATGTTATTTGAACTTGAAAAGTCACAACTTTGAAATTTCTCATACTTTAAGTAAACATCATTATTAACGAAAGGGGACAATACACCGAAATGTGAATCCTTCAAACAGTATATAATAAATTCTATGAAACTAAATATTTTAGTAATAGTTTTTTTAATATCCAGTAATATTCAGTGTATTTAGTATGTAAAAAGTTACTAAATTATGATTTACAATTGTTTATTACAGGAAATTGCTGGGCCGATATTTGGTTACTTTGTTTCCATAGATTTAAGTATTAAATTTAACAGGAAATTAATCCTGTTAATTAAAATTAACAGGAACGAATATGTCCAGCATGTAAAATCCATATAAAAGAGACAACTCTTATGTATAAATGATGATTATATTTAAAATTAACAATATTGCTTTATTTACATATTAATCTATACTTGTTAAATTCATTACATCATTTCATTAAAAGGTTTCGGTTAAATGAATAAATAACCACATGATACATCCTAAGTATACAAAGTATAATAAACACTTGGATAAAATAATAAAATGCTTAATATTCTTTAAGTAATAAATAAATGGGTCCTCATCCTATTTAAAAAATTATTTGTTATACTGTCACTTCGTTATGACTGTGGAATTCGGACTTACTCCAAATCAGCTTGTTTCGGACGACATCTTATTATAAATTAAACGTATGTTAGTCGTTATTTCCGAGAACATTGATAAAGTGCTTATTTATGCACTTTTAACATTGTTAGATGTCAGTCATTTATTTCAAATAATGCAGATAATTCTCTGCTAATAAAACAAATTATACGTTGCATATAGGAATGTAATAAGTCAAAAAGTTAAAGAACATAAGACAAATGCGTCGGGATAAATTAGCATTGTGAATAATTATTAAAAATCAGCTCAAGTTTTTGCCTAATGTATGCGTCTGTCCTTGCGTATGTGATTGTGCGTGCTCATCTCTGACAGGTTGTTTTGTTTTGTTTTAATTCTTACATGTATATGAATACATGGTTGTATTTACACTGAACCTTTAGTTTACCGTGCCCATTTTTCCGTGTCCCTCATTAGAACGAGAAATTTCATACCCCCCTTTGTAAGAACGGTCATTAAGGGGGTTGTATATATTATATATTATATATATATATATATATATAATATATATATATATATATATATATATATATATATATATATATATATATATATATATATATATATATATATATATATATACTATCTGTACCCGTCCCGGCGTTGCTCGGGTAATGTAATTACCAATTTTTTAGTAGCCTTAACCCTTTGTTAATGGGCGTCGCTGTCATCCTTTTCCTCACCATGATACATTATTTTACCCATATAAATTTAATCCTTTCTGGCACATTTTGGCAAAATTTTTGACATAGGATTACTTAAAACTTTCCACAACAGTCAGCGAGACGAAAAATGTTTTCCACAAACACACCACAAATTATATGATATTAACTAAGTGTTGGCCAAAAAAATTACGGCATTACTAAATGCGATTTTTTAATCGATTATCACTGCAATAGTAATCGATTTCCTTTAACCACCCAATCCCTCATAGAAAACAAACGCCCCAACACATCACGTGCTTGACGTCGAAAACGACCGACGAAAACGGCTTGACGTCGAAAACCTGTTTTCCCCCGCTTTACTTTCGTCCGGAAATGAAGAACGAAATCTCCAAAATGAGATTTCTCGCAAGAGTTTCCGAATCATAAAATAAATTATTAAAAAATAACTACAATTTGTAAATTAATTTTGATTCTGGATTTCGAAACTGTGATGTCTAGGGTCTCTGAGATAAAAATTTCGTAAAAATGTAACGACATTTACGTATCGATTCGACAATTTGGAAAAAAGGGTCGCGGCCAAAATCGCGTTTTTTTCGAAAAAACGGGTACGCACAGGCGATCGAAAAAAAAATCACAATTAATCGATAAATTAAGACAGACAATTTTAATTGTGATTTCCGTATAGTGTCATCTTTCCCGTATAGGCTCGTCCGAAAAAAAAATTCTTGGACGGATACGTTAGGATTTACGGAGCTTTTACTCGTCCGGGAGCTCCAAATCGCGACTAAATATTTAATTACGGAAAATCTAATTAAAAAATCGAAAAAAGGGCTTCGAGGTGCATAATGAGACCTCGGGTGGCATCTTCGTGTCGAATCTCAAGACTGTCCGACCTGCCGTCTTTGCGCCGTGCCGCGAGCAGACAAAAACTCGGTCACACACACACAGACTTTGCCTTTTATATATAAAGATACATATATATATATATATATATATATATATATATATATTATTTATTCTTGGGCCCATATTCTTGGAATACATGCTATCCCACCCTGTAAGGAAAAGGTTAAGAAACATCTATGTGTCAACGCTTAGTAACACATATACCCCACACACTGAGAATATCAAGTAATAAATAACAAGAATAAGAGAAAAGAAACACAAACCACTTCTATGTTCTGCTACGAAATGTATAAACTGAAAGCACAGCTCTCTGGTTACCAAAATTCGTAACTCACGTAATTACCCTAGATGTATATTATAAAAAAAAAGCAGCAACAAGAATACGCACCAGAATCTGGAGTGAAAAATTTCCCGACTGCACAACTGACATAACTCAGATTTCCCCCTCATTCTTTCGTCCCTTTAAACATAAAAAGTGCGGATGATATAAGAGCAAAAGAAAAGGGGAAAAAAATATCTTCATTATATCCAAAGAAAGGTATCACATACACTTTTTTCCCTATGTGCTCGCACTCCTCACGATGTAAGAAAACGTCTTAGTAAAAGATATCAATCTTAGTTGTGCCACTGTTGTTTCTATTTATCTTCGTGGATCCTCCTTGTCAGTGATTTTCCTTTTTTTTTACCCTTTTCCCCTCGGTCTAGGGGAAAAAAAAATCTTGTTTAATTCTGCAGATGCATTATGGAGGAATACGGAGAAACAATGTATGTTTTGTTACAGTTGACAAATAAGTTAGAAGCTAACACGGGAGAAAACGAGCTGCTAATTTTTTCGTGCCAAAGCGTGTACGCTCGAGACTAAAATTCAATTTAACATTTCTTTGCATTTATTTGACTCCTACTAGCTTTATATGTTTGTTTTTTACGTAAGTCAAGAAAATAAATCAGATTGTGCGTAATTAGTTCAGAGCAATGCAATAGTGGTAAATGATTAAATAATTATCTTTTATGAAGAGCTTAAAAGTTCCAGCATCATGCTAAAAAACTGCGGTATTTAATAACAGGCATGGTAAAATGTGAAAGCTGTATTCGGTACCACAATATTAAAAATTACAAGTTTTACATAAATCAAATGTAAAAGTTTTTCTTCAGGTCTACCGCTATTAAAAATTCCAAATCGAAAGATAGCATAAGTCTACAAATAACTTGTTTATAAATAATTTTCTTTATAAATCTTTGCACAGTTGTAAGGCAACATATTATCCCATTTTTTAAAATGAATTCTTATTAGGATAAATATAGAGAACATAAATAAAGAATTTTTCTTGAAATTGTTGAACATATCATAATTTTATCATATGCGCCTTCAACAAATATAAATCCCTACAAAATTATTCCTTATAAATATTTAATGACTTACCAAGAAAATAAAATATTAAAGACGCTCTTCCATTGTATGTGTTACAAACATTCTTCTTCCATTTACTGGGTAAATAATGGGTAAATAATCATTTACCCATTCCTCAATGTAAAAACTTATATCTAGGCATTACTATATGACTTACAACCTTATTTATTCAAGCAGACAAAGGAAGCATTTAAATAAAACCTACGCATGCACAAAGATAAACAAAAAAAAATACATGCACACACAATCATATGTAATATTTCGGTTTACAAATGTATGCTTTATTTGGAAATTTATACGTGTGTTGTGTGCATCATAGGCAAAAGAATATATATTCATAATTATGTTCAGAAAAGGAACTGTGTACAAAGGAGAAGTGAAAGATCATCCTCCGTTCATCGTAACCTACCCATGTTTCACAGCAAAAACACTCTAATGCATTAATACCATACTTATTACCTTATTTATTGAAGCAGATCTAATTCAAAGATAAACTCTTATCTGAGTTATGTTACATTTGTGCGTATCAATGTATATATTACTTGGAACATAGGTGTGCATTTTATGTGTATCAGATGTCAAAAGTTATCCATTTAATAGTTTAGTGCTGAACAATGAAACTGTTCAAAAATGAACGAATTGAAAAACAAACAGTCCAAAATTTTTTTTTTCAGGTAGTCTCTTCTAACGAAACTTTTGCGGGTTATTAATGTAGGATTACTTATCGTTACTTACCTATTTTGTATGTGTTATATATATATATATATATATATATATATATATATGTGTGTGTGTGTGTGTGTGTGTGTGTGTGTGTGTGTGTGTGTGTGTGAGTCAAAATTTTGACGCAGTTTGGTACTTTTCTGTTTAACTGTTTACTGCTTGTCCAAGTGATACAGACTGGGTTTGGCTCGCTGCTAAAATTATAACTCGCGAGGTACGGGCGGACGGTTTTAGCGTCTGAAATTTTCCTTTCCGGAGGACCATTATGGAGGAACTTAATCATACGTTAAAATCCTGTCATACACAGATATACAAAGAGATCCCTTTTCAGATGAATTAATAAGATAAACAACACGCCGCATTTATCTAGCGTACTGAATTGTATAGTTTGACGAAATAAGATACTTAAACTTTGGATCTAAAATGTACACGATTTCCCACTTTAACCAACCGAATGCGAGATCAAACACCTACGGATGAAATCAATCTAAGATTGATTAGCAGGGCGTTATTGATTGCACTTCCGTCTCTTCTCTTTTTTACACCTCCCAATTACATCTCCCAAAACGCCTGTTTTACTTATGTTTTTTTTTTTTTTTTCCTTCGAGGCTGTGCGTTTCTGCGAGTAACCTACGGCCTCGGCCCGATGCAACAGACTCGACCTTTCTCAACAGCACTCACCCTTGTTGATGCGCCGCTTCACTTTAAACGTTTCGACCCTCGGGACCCCGACCATCATCAAGTCGTGATCGATAACTCGGATGGAGACGCCACAACCGCTAATCTGTTTGCTACTGTTATTATTATACACTCCATAATGTATATAGGGTGAGGAGAGACGCGCCTGAGAACTTGCGGGTTGAATTTTGCTTCTTTCTGTTTTGTTTTGTTTTGTTTTGTTCATTCAGCGGGAGATATCGCCCTCAAGAACTTGATGCCGTCATACGATGTCCGAAAATAAACCGGACGCAAAAGTTCAATGGAAGCTTTTCTCGGGAACGGGAAAGAATTTTCCCGCCTTATAAGTTTTTAATGAGCTCTCTGGTTTTGTACTGATTTTAGTGTCTTTATTGATTCATCCACTATTCTCACATGGGGGACTTGTTGCTAAACTTGTCGATCTATTGACCTCAAAAATGCCAATATCTAAGGTTCAATGAAAAACATGAGGTTTTGAAGCAACAAAAATAAAACCAACGTGTAAATCTTCGATTTAAGGTTCTTTAAAAATGGATGTAAGATGTTTTTCTCCATCATATATTACAGATACATTTAATCTATCCTACCACTTATTTTTGTGTGTGACCTTTGAATTAACCGTAGACCCTGCATTATCCATCGTTACAATAGCGTCCAGAACCTATGAATTAGTGTAAAATATGAATGAAGTGTCTTTCCTGAAATATATATGAAGCAAACTGAAGAATAGATAAAGTTATGCATGTTAAAAACCAAAAGGAACTAGCGGGTACTTTTGTAGAATGGTATCCTAATAACATTCGTTGATATATATATATACACACACACACACACATATATATATATATATATATATATATATATATATATATATATATATATATATATATATATATATATATAACCGATTTTAAAATCCTCCAACTATCTTTTACTTCTGGAAAGTTTCAATCACTTCTTAATTTTTGATAATCATCACATCTTTACCATTATGAAATTTGCCATGCATCACTAATAAAACACTCTATTATGATATAAGTGTCGTAACTTTTGCTAAAGTCTAAAATTTTTCGAAATGCCTCACAGTAAGGCACGCGCGTTTCCTTTAAAGAGAAAACAAATGAAATTCTTACACATGACTTTCGCCTTGCACATTATTTGGATTTAAAAATTGCCGAATTAATAATGCGAACTTCTCGAGTAAATTTAAGAACAGGCCCAATACAAGACTTTAATGAATATTTTAATATTTTACGGAATTCCAAGATTTTGTCCTTATAAATAGCTAATTGTCAGTAGAGTTATTACAGCGTGCAATTAACTTTTCGAAATTCATTATAAAAATCTCACATCGCAAAAGTTATTCCGAAGTTTTGAAATCTTAAAGTGTGAGGAGAGTGCAGCATATTGATTTAATTAATTCGAAAGTTATTAGGGCAGCAGTAAAGGCTATAAAACATTTTATGGAACTTATTCCATAAAATACCTAATTTTTATAGCAGAACTGCATTTCACTCGAGAGAAAATTGTTCAGAGTCTTTGTCTTTTTGAGCCTTTTCCATCGCATTAAATAGGTACGCTGGTTACTGATAAAGCATGAAATGTCTGCTTCTATTCATTGACTGATAAAAGTTTATTGTTACCTTATATCTATTTTGATTATAGGCTCCAATTTATAATAACTTATAATTGATTATTTTACGAAAATTAAATAGTATGCAGATATATCTTTATAATCTATGCTGCTTGGAATTTGCTTATTTTCTTACAAAATTCATTATTATAGTACCCACTCAAGAGCAATCTAGCTTTTTTTTTCGAGAATTCGTTGCGCTTCCCCCTTAATTTTCCAATATATCTATAATTTTATTAATTTCCCAATTAATTTCCCAATATATCTATAATTTTTAAAAGTAAGTTTTATTACAAGTAGATCGAAAGCTAGAAAATACTAAAAATTGTTCTGAAGCCAAATCAAATGCAGTAATAGAGGCAAACAATTAAGCAGTGTTTAAGAAAGGTTAAATTTGAAAATACAGGAATGCTAAGCTTCATTCATAAGATGCGAAAATTTGCCTGCTATCGGCATGACTTCGCAATTACGACACTGGCGTAGTTTAAGTTCAGTTGAATGCCACTACTGAAATCAGCATGTCCTTGTTTGCGTAAAGAATTTTTAGGGCTTTCAATTTTCGCCAGATTACTTATTTCTCAGGGGATTGTAGACTTTCAAATTACCTAAAATCGAACAAAAATTGATTTTTTTTTTTGGGGGGGAAGGGGGTATCAATATATTAAAAATATGCAAATATTGGAATAAAATTTATTTAAAATATGCAATGAAAACTAAATTGAAAACCTGGTGGCTTTAGAAAAGTAAATATTAATGGTAGGTGAAAAAATATCTTTTAAATGGCTTTTTATCAAAATGAGTAATTTCCAGATCTGCAAGTCTTTGAAATGCTCCTTGAGTCACAATTTTTGACCAAATTTTATAAAATTTATAACAAAGACTCCTCTTATATATTAAAATAGAGTTATGTATCTATTTCAGGTTTCGATTAAGATTATAAATGTTTGACTTAAATGTAGGAAAGTACAAAATTTTCCCGAAAATTCAGATTACAAGCATAAAAATATTTCCTACAAATTAACTATTCAACGAAAGCATAAAATAATACATAACTATGTGTCAAAATGTATTTGTAAGCCATATAAAGGCAAAATTAAGGGGGAAGTTAAAAATTGGATGTCATCGAGCATTTTAAAAAACATATTAAAAATTTCAATTTTTAAAATTAAAAAAATTAAATATTTATTAAATTTTATAAGGTGTTTGATATAGTCATAATTTAATGAATATACATGCAAAATTTCATATTTCTGAGGTAAAAATTTCAAAAATTGCTTTATAAAGTCCACTATCTCCCTTAAGTGACTGGAAATCAACTTTACTTGCTCATTAAACTTTCCCCATAGGATTGAAATGTCTGAAAAAGCGGGAAAGTTAAGAATTTTCTCTTAAAATTAATTGAATGTCTGCCACATATGTACTCAAAAGAAAAGGAGAAATCCAAATTCTATGCAGTCAATTGGTACAAATGCAACTCTGAGTTCGATTTAAATTTCCAGTCACGGGCCCTTGAGTCTGAATTCCAAAGCTGTCGTCGGTACTGACAGATCATTTCCTGAATATATTACATGATAATGGTACCTTTATTTATTGTGAATATATTTCCCTACACATAAACTGTGACTTAGAGAGAAACACAAGAAATCTTGTACAGTGGAAATTCCGATCTCTTTCCTTATTGGATCATATCACGCAAGCTTATTTTGCCTTGCATAAGGTTGTACTCTTAGCCAGATTAAGATCTGAATACACCATAAACAGATCACCGACAGTATTTACTTGCTTCGGTCTTACATCTTCCGTAAGTGTGCGATTTGAAATTTTCAGACAGACATGAATAACATAGAATAAATATTCCAACCAATTTATTATAGTTTCCTAGATCTCTAACAATGTCCTCTCAATACCTCCCCGCGGAACAGATTAAGTAAACGGTTTTAATAGAATGCTGGTATTTCTTTAAAATAATTCACGTGCTTATAAATTCCTCTGGAAATAACCACGAATAGATGGCTACAAATAACCCCTAATAAATCCAAAAAATTTTAATATGGAGTTTTAATAAAAAAGACTATCAACATTCCCAAGTTATTAAACGAATATCAGGTTATTTATTACTAATAGTGTTGTGTAACTAAATGATGTCTATGGATATTCATAAATATAAATGAAGTATCTGCACTAAAACTCATTCCATATATAAGCATATATAAGTATTAAAAATGTTCAGTAACGATTTTTTTAGTGTCGCAGACGCCGTTTGAGAAAAACTGGCCCTCAGGAAATTCGATTCTCGCCAAGGACCTTTGCCCAGACCTCTTGCTTTGTGCGGACCGTGGGTCGTAATTCGATCAACTATTTGGTCAAAAAACCCGGAGAACCCATCGACTTTTCAATAAAAGTTATTTCCGCTTTTCCATCCTATAGAGGATGGGAATTTTATTACTTTTATTTATTTATTTTTTCACTTTGACCGTCGTCCTCTTGGACATTTTATTGTTTGTTTGTTTGTGTTGTTGTTTGTCTGTTCTTTGTTGAGTTTTTACCCCCCTTTTTCGGGAAAAAAGTTAAGGAAACGTTATACAATCGAGTCAAAAACTCTGTTTTCTATTGAGGTGATTGGGTTGGAGCAAGGGGTGATTTCTGTTTGGTAAGGAAGTCTTCTAGTGGTCACGGGAAAATTTCATTTTTTTCCCGCTTCTTTCCTTATTTGAGTCGTTAGATGGAAATGATTTATAGTTTATCCAGGACAAAGGCTAAGAGAAAAAGTTAGTTCGCTTAAATTATGATCCCACTGGAAATCCTTCGATATTTATTGCCATATTTTTTTAGGTTAAGTATAAGAAAATTAGTGTAAAATATATTGAGGAGGGGAATTTAACGCTGTAGCTTAATTGTTGTAAAATAATGTGACATTTTAAGCTTGAGCGATAACACAGAGCTGAGTTTTTCCTATTAGTTATAGCTTTTATGTTTCTTTCGATATTTTTCCGGGAAAATTATCTTCAGTGAAGTGAGAAAGATTATCAAGTATTAAGGAGACAGAGGTTGTAAAAGCGAAATAAACCTTAAAAGAAATTAAGTAAAGTCTGGTAAAATTAATGTATCTCCTACGAAAAAATTCAGTTTTTTTATTAATGTAATTTTATTTAAATCAAAAGGTTTAATTATTGTAATAACATTTCTGTGGTTGAGGAAGTAAAATCCTTTTTTTTAACTTGCGCACACAAAAAACTTGCACACACACACACACACACAAACACGAAGTTACTTTAAAGTATTACGTTGATGTTTAATGTTACTTTTTGAAAACAGTCCAAGGAATTTATAATTATATGTTATTACTAAGCGTCTCTATTTTCATATAATTTCACAATCATCTAGTGATGCAACAATCTTGCATAACACTTATGTTGACATCACTTATGTTGACATAGATAATATGCATTTCAGGGAAAATGGATATATCTTTATGAAATTGTTACGTTCACCGTACAAAACTAGCTTTCTGTCCTCTATAGCCCACATCCTCTATTGGAACTACGGCGAATAATATATTAAAGCCTATTAACCGAAAATAGAATAATTTCAAAGTTTGTTTAAGCAATCTAGGTTAGCATATTGTGGTCGAGCTACTGAGCACCCATCTTAATTAAAACAACTTGTCTATTTTTTGGTTCGAAACACACCTTTTAACTTTCCTGAATGCTGCAAAAGAACTTTTTTTTTTACTAATTACGCATATTACGAAACTATTAAAATTCTGGGTCATAAAAATGAACGTACTCACAAATAGTGTCTCTTACACCCAAACACACAGTATTCATTATATACGAATCATAACTTTCAGCTTGAATTTTTCGCAATAGATGATTTTTTAAAAATTTTATTTTGCACTATCAATTTTGTAATAGTTAACATAGTCAAAATTTATTTATTTTTTTATTAATCCTATTATTAATTTCATTCAAGGTGTCTTTTTAATTGATATAATCCTAGGAGTAAAAAATATTTAAGCTGTTTTTGCTTTCATCGATAGTTTTACATACTAATGACACGTTTGCATGAAACGTTATTAAGTTTCTGAACATCTTTTAATGTGTCTAAACAAAGCAGACTTTCTAATATTTTCCTGTAAATTTAACTGGATTCCGATTATGGGTCTGTAACTGTGAATTAGTCATCCTTCTTCGGGTTACTTGGAGCGTCGATTTTAACAAGTAGTTTAAATTCCCTAGGTAGCACAACACGACATAGTCTTATTATATTAAAGACTGTTTAACGGAAACGTTTTAGTTTAATTTTTATGTTGGTACTGCTAATAAAGAGGCATTATGATAGATTTTTAAAATATTTTCCTCATCGTCATTTATTTGTTAAATTTACAATATGTTTTTAATATTTCATTAATTGTTTTTATCGAATATTAAACTCATATCTTTATTAGTTGAAATCGCCAATAGAAAAATTATTCCATCATTCGTTTATCATTTTAATCAGTCAAAAATTAAAAAGCAAACGTTAGCGAAAACGACAAATTTGTAATGCAGAAGAAGTATAAATGGACCATTGAAATTCAGCATACTTTATTCCGTTATAATAGATTAAGGACTTTCATTATTTAGTAGATGGAGTCCATAAAAGTTAACTTATACATTAGAAATTGTTTAAAGTGTAATTTTAAAAGAAAAATATAACATCTTTAACGTAGCTGAAAATTACAGTTTCAGAATTTATTTAATTAAATTTATCCTTGTACAGGACATTACTTTTAGCTTAAAATACAAATTTTTCCTCACATCACAAAAAAACAAAAAAAAATTATCAATTTTACTACTTTCAATATGCAACTGGTCTGCCCGAAATTGTCTCGAAAACTATCTAGTTTAATAAAACAAAAGCACTGACCATTACATTATTCAGGCTATGCCCAGATCTTTATTGATGAGGTTAACAAACAAAACCAATAACTCATTTGAAGTATTCAGCATCTCATCTCAACCCCATTAACAACTTTCCTACATTCGAAATAATATTTCACCATGCGTTAACTTTTGATATATTTTTAACGCATAACAAGGTAACACCAAACGGCACAAAATGGCTATTTTTACTCGCAATATTCTATCTCCCTTTGACATCTTTTTCAAAGTCAAAACTCTACCATGAATGTGGCACTTGGAATTCAAACCCCACTTACACCTCAGAAATCGCGAGATTTCCTTGGATAAGGGAGCTCCAAAATCGGAATCGGTATTAACCTGTCAAAACTGGAGGGTTCCCGCTCTTCTGAACATCTTCGAGATTTTTTTTTTTTTTTACGGTCGAAAAAATTGATCGTATAGGAATATTTTTTCACAGCAGGCCGAAAGGTTTTTTTTTCTCTCCCTTCTCCTAACTTTACATTTTTTTGTACAAAATATTTTTTTAGAAGATTATTGACTTTGGTATCCAAAAGTTGATCATTGAACTTCCGTAGCTACTTTTTTTTTGCCTAGTTTTTTGTCGTCCATGTCAATTTATTTTAACCGCGATGGCTTTTTTAAAATTTTATTTTAGCTTTATTTTTTTACTCTTGCAGTGATCTTTGGTACTTGTTGTGTATAAGCATTTGTTATGCAAATATCTTTAGAAGCCGAGTCTTAATTTTGCATTTTTGATGACAAGGATATCCCTAAGCATTTTCTTCTCTGCTCTCACTGGTTAGGTTGTAAATGGTAAAGCGTTTAATTTTTTTGTTGCAGTCATTCTTTGGGAGATATTAGAAAAAAATAAATGAATTTTTTTAGAGATGCAAGGTTTAGTAGTTTCAAGTTTATGGAGGATGAAATATTCTTACGAAGCGGAAAAAAAATGCTTTACTCAATAACATAAAATATATTTAATTTCATCCGCCTTTTGGCAAATGAAAATTTCTAAATTTGAAACATCCAATATCTTGTACCCTATTAATAAAACTCATTTTAAATGTTATATTTCTTGTGTATTTGCAAACTATTAACGTTCATCGTTATTTCTTTATTTCTTCGTATTCCTTATATATTTTTGCTTTTGTATAAATTTTAGAAGGTGTAGGAAAACTATTCAAATGGATCTTTAAATTTCCTCTCTATTATTAAATACTCATTTTTATGAGGGTATTAAAATGATAAAAAAGAGCTTTTATATTCATGCATTTAAAGGGTTATTAAACGTATTTGACAGTGGTCATCACTGCAACGAATGAATCCATAAATTTTCCCGCAATTCTTAAAAATATAGATGTAACTTGTTCGTTATCTCGCTCAGTTTAAAACCTAAATTAATTTCTGTGGCGTTATGGCAGATGTTGATATGTCCAAAAAATTCAGTTTTATATTTTAAGTTGATATGTCACACTTCAAATTGCTTCTTTAATGTGGCAAAAGCTGATAGTGGAATTATGAAATAATACTAAGTTATTCGCATTAGCAAATGCTGTTATGTATAAAAGAGGTAATATTTGGTCCCTAATTGAATATTTTAGTCCCTAGTTGAAATTTTTCATTGAAGACCAGCCATATGCTTGAGGTTGAATATGAGTATTAACTGAAGAATATTTGGATTGAAAAACTTAATTGAGCGATTTTTTTTTATTTCACTATAAAAGTTACTTTTTTAATAGCATATCAACATCTACCCTAATGCCACAGATTTAGACTCTGAAAGCTGTTGAAAAGTGAAAAAGAATCGGTTATGCATGATAATCGGTTATGCCTTGCGAATCTTCTGATAATCAATTTCGTCCTATTTTTGCACTTTTTATATCGCTAAAAATAAACCTTTTTTTCCCTCAATCTACTTGGGTAAAATAATTTCTTACAAAAAGTTTTAATGTTTTCACATCTCACCACATAAACTTAATGTATAGGTGCGGTTTCATATGTCAGAAATTCATAAAGAACTCGTCATTTTGCAATTATCTGCTTTGATGATGGTCTAGCTTACAGTTTCTTACCAGAGAAAGAACCGTATAGAAATATAAAGATAATATTCGTGTAAGGATAAGTAATGAGATGTAGATATAATTATATGATTATAAATACAAGCATACTTTTTATATTATTTTTTTTACAAACGAATCGTATTCAATAATGATTGTAAACCAATGATACTGTCAAGTTGGAAAAGCCTCAGTATGTTTCAATTTCAAAAAACGTAAAGATATCTCTAAATATAAGGATTGCAAATAAATCGAGCCAGATTTACAAATAACCGTTTTTAATCAATTTGTTTTTTAAGGAATCACTTACACAAAGTTTTTAACAATTAGTTTAAAACATTACAGTTTTATAGTTACATTTCGTTTTTTTTTTTGTTTTTTAACAGTTTGTTTTTGAAAAAATCAGTTACTAAAAGTTACAAAAATGCATAAGGTTAACTTAATATAAAAATTTTACAAAGAAAGGAATTTAAACAGTTTGTTTTATAAAGAATCAGCTGCTCAAAGTTTTGGTCAGTTTGTTAACAGTTCATTTGTTACATTACAGTATGTTTGTTTTTTAACAGTTTTTTTGTTTTTTTAACAGTTTTTTCTTTTAATTAAAAAAATTAAAGATTCAGTTACGCAAGTTACACTTAAATTGATTAGTCTTTACATGCATAAAATTGACTTAATATCACGTTGTCCAATATCATAAAATGTGCAAAACTTAAAACTTAAAATTACATTCCTTTTCCATTTCCATTTTCCGTTAATAGCATTTAACTAAGAAATATTTACGCACACTTTTAAAAACATAGAATATAAGTGCTTAGATTATACTTTAAGGCTGTAATTTTAATTTAGATACATACTTCAAATTCATAACTAATTCAATTAGATACATACTTCAAATTCAACTAAGTGGTCAAATTTTGGATACCAAAATCAATCTTCCAAAAAATATTAAATTACCTTGTAAAAAAATTAATAAATGTACAATTGTCAACTTAATAAAAAGTAACTTGCAAAGAAATACTTGAAAATTGAATTTATTATTAATAGCTACAAAACTTTTTATGCGAACTTAGTGTAACGAAATATGTTAAAATAATCCCACCTATGACAATACAGATCTTCCGTTAATAAATCTTTAAAAACTTTCCTGCTTTTTAAGGGTTTGAGATTACTGTTAGATAATAATAGATTTCTAGGCTTAGTTCTAGCAAGCAGAAAAATTTACAGCTATAAATGCTTTGTTTATAATCCTGTTTAATGCTAGAAGAACATAAATTTTGTAACGCCCTTTTTAAAGGCAGTTTGTTAGACAAAAATATTTTATTAAGCCTAAACGCATGATTAGAGCTTCTTAATTTAGTTGTCGTAAAAAAAGAGCTTCATTTATGCATATTTATGGCATCATAAACATACATAAAGCTGTCATGTCGTTAATTCCCAGATTTACACAGAAAATGAAAATGAAGAATTAGATTTTTCTGTACTCATTAAGTGAAAAAAAAATGAAAACCAGTTTGATGGCGTTAAAAAAGTAATTTTTAAAGTTACTCTTTTTTTTTTAAAGAATTTTAGTCTTTGATGAATAATATGGAAATTAAAAATCTTTAAGTTAAAAGAAATTTTAATGTTGAAGGCATCTCTGTCAAGAAGGATATAGTTTTACGTTGTAAAGTGTTATGACAGGTATGTTATAACATTAAAAACTCGAAAACATTTTCAAAATTATAAACTCTCTTTTCTTGTATGTTAAAACTCTGCAACTTTGGTATATGCAATCCAAACTAGCTATATTCATTTTTAATTGACTATAGATTTCCTATATTATTCTATAGACATTTTATACTCTACCAAAAACTATGAACATATAGTCAATATATATATATATATATTCGTTAAAAAAATGAATATAACGATCAATGTATGCAATTGATGTTATAAAAACAAAAAAAAACTATATTTATAAAAAAATTGTAAGGGATATTTTTATAGACAAAATAAGTAGAAGAAAATATTCAAATATTCAAGAAGAAAATATTCAAATAGAACATACTAAAGAATATAGTACAGTTAATATAGTACAATTTGAGGAACATATTTTTTATTGTATTTTAATATTTTTTTGGATAATATCCAATCGTCTGCCGCATTAGCAAGAAAAAAAAGCTGGCCTATTTCGTTGTTATGCACGTGAGGATAAATTAATTTAAAGTACCAGAAAAAGAAATCACGTGATCAGCATTTAATAAATAAAATTCTAAAAATTAATCTTTAAAAATTCACCAAAAATCAGAAAAAGGAGGTAAGGATTCGAAAAAGATTTCATTTTAAAGGAATTTTTATGATCTTTCTCGTGATATAAATTTTATAACCCTCAAATTATTATTTTAAATGCAAACTTACAAAAAGTTATTAAAACAGCTTAAAAATTTAATTTAAAAAAATCTAAGACGAATTTTTCAAAAATCTTTCTTAGTGCCCCCTCTACACTTTAAGAAGAATCGTCATGCAAAATTTCAGCCTTTTAGGTCCAGCATTATGTCAGTCAGTCAGTCAGTTACGGAACTGTTTTATATTTATAGATAATGCAGACTATTTTGATCCTCTCAATGTTGTTTATCTTCCTAAAATTTTAGGACAGAACATATGAGAATATTTCCTTTATACCCAAAATTTCTTTTGATGTTACGAACATAAAATCGGGAAAAAAAAGTTCGCGCATTTCTGATGAATTTCAACATTAATTACTATCTGATAGAAATATAGCTTCTTTCTTTCACTTTCCTTGTATTTTTGTTGAATAATTACATATAACTGCTGTTCTAAAAGCTTAGACCCTTGAAAATTTTCTAAAGCTAGTAAGCAATTTTCTCCTTTAATTATACCTTTTTTCAAAAATATTATGCTGTTTACTTTATAAATTAAATCCACATACAGTTTTCAAACGAAATTAAATTACTTAGAAAACTTTTCGTTTTCTAATTCAGGATTATCTACTTTACAAAAACAGTTAATTTAGTTTTCGTGAATTTAGACTAAACAAAATATGTGTACTGTCTGTATGATATTTAATTAAAAAGGAAAATTTAGACTTCACTTTAAAAATACAATATTTTCTTCATTTTCTCACAGATTTCTGAATACAATATATACTCCTCATTGTCAACGCTAATCATTTAAAATCACTCGTATTTTAGTTTTTCAATAAATAGCTGTTGTCAGACAGTTGGTAGACATCTCCTTATTTCTATATTATACATATATTTGCATGTTCAGATGGCTAGAACAGAAACTTTAGTCTCTAACTTATTATGTAATTTTCAATTAATTAGCATGTATACATATGTACAGAAATGGCTTATCCAGGCTAATATAAGGTGCCGTACGCCTCAAAAAGGCAGAGGAAATATATAAGCTAAAGTCATCTAACAGCGTTTCCTCATGGTTTAGTTCACCTCATAGAATACCAGACCCATGGTTTGGAGATCTCGGTTGGATATTCGCGATTATCAAAACAGCAAATAACTAAAGAATGTGTTTTTCTAAGACAAAAAAGGGCCTATTTTTGTTGTATTTTATAAATTATTGACAATAGGAGCTGAAATTAGAGGTGACCAAAAAAATCTTAGACTATCATTCAAGTTTTCATGACTTTAAACTAAGAGACATATAGAACACGTTTAGAGCCAAGTATTTTATACTATCTCTAGTAAAATGCAATGATTCGGGTAACAAATAAAGCTATCGTATAATTTCTATGGAAGTGAAAACTTCAAATGAAGAGAAATTCGAAGAAATTCCACCTCTATGAGATAATATATTTAGCTTAACGGTACCTTTCCTATTCAGAATCTTTAGAATTTCTTTATGATAAAATACATTCAATTTATTTAGATAAAAGCCGAAAAGTTCATATGATACGACTTCAATATTTTATACGTCTTAAACTTTTATAAATAACTGAAAGAAATTTTAAATTTTAGCTGCAAAAAATAATCTAATCAAATATGTTAAAGTTCCATATGCTAAATTTAAAAAAAAAATCTAATCGTCCATTTTTTATCGTCCTGGTAAAGTTTTATTAAATTTTTTGAATAAGAGTTTTTTTTTCAAAATTTCCCTCAGAAAAACACTTGCAAATGATAATTACTTTCATCATTTCAATAATGAGTTCAATTCTTAAGCTTTTTTAAAAAATTATTTTTTCTCTGTCATCATCAGCCCCTTAGTTCTGCTAGTATATTTTTTCCGCATTGTTTTTATAGCTTCGACTAAGTTCGGAAACAACTTTATTATCTTCGGCTCCCGTCATTAATCTTCGGCTACCTTCGGCTTCAAAGATGGCTGAAGACGTCTGGGGCATTAATATTGTTTTCTCTTTGGTTCTGTTTTCGATCTTGCGATTTCATCTTTTGCCGTCATTTCAAATTTTCAGATTGTAGAAGTAAATGGGAAAAACTTGTTCCGTGAATTTTCTATTAAGTTTATAATGCGTTTAGTAGCCATATTTCCGAGTAAGTTCTCCGTATTAGTAATCATGCGTGGGTTTTTTGTTTTTTTAATTTCATTTTCTCGAAAGACTAAACAGCCTGCTTGTATTTATTTTAGATTTTTTTTAAAGTAGAAAACAAATATGAAATTTTTAAAATATATTAAAATTATAAGCGCTTAACAAAATGCAGATGGAGTAGAATATTTCACATTTATTATTACAATATTTTGATTTAAAATTTATAAGATAAAATAAGTATGCTAAAAGAACAAAAGATTCATGTGATTACATTTGCATCTGATTGATAGTTTTTTATCCCGGGTTTAATAATTTTGACTCTTGAATATACTCCTTTAATCCATGTTTCTGTATAATTAGGTTTATTTAACATATATAAAGACAGAATTCAATAAAATTATTCAAGTAATTTATTTTTTAACTAATTTCTTCTTATTAATTCTATTTTTTTGTAAAATTGATCGTTTCTCTTATGTCATATTATTATATTTAAAAGCAGGTATAAAGACAAAAAAAAAAGCTATTCGAACAAAGAACAATGACATCTAAAAAAGCAAACATAATGTCTTACAATAATATTCACAATTAATTATAATAATAAAGAATATTATTTTATGTTTTATCTGCATTGACTTTTTGTAAAGGTTCAAATTAGCATAAAAATATGTTAAAACTGACTAATAACAAAGGTTTTAGTTAACTTTTATTCTTTATAAAGAACCAAATACTATTAACTACATCAATAGAAAATGGAACTGAATAGAAGTCAAAATATAAAAGAAAAAAATTCCGTTTATTTTTTTACATAAGAATGTATGCTCTTTATTTTGCTGTTCATTTACTAAACCTAATTCATATATTTCGCAGACCAAAAATTAAAAATGATTTTTAATTTTATAATTATAATAAAATATTTTTTTAAATTTTAAGCATTTTTAGATTTTTTTATTTTAATCAAAAGGAAAGTTTTAGTTAATTATTTGTACATAAATGCAACCTATATTTGTTGGAATTTCCATTTATATACATTGCTGGTCATTAAAATTGCAACACCAGGAAGGAAAGAAAATAACAAAACTTTACTTATTGTACGTATACAGCATAGTAGGTAGAAAACCTGGTTAAATTTTTAGGCAATTCGGGGGTATACAGAGTACGAAATCAGTACACAAAGCTGCCGCCTCTGGCAGCTAAAACGGCTCTAACCCGGTTACGCATCGAGTCGAACTGGTACGGACAAGTCATTCCATGCTGCTTCACACTTCAAGTCAAAGCCACACTTCATCAATCGTAGTTGCTGGAGAGCGGTGGCGGGCCAGTCTCTTAGCAACCCTTGACCAGATGTTTTCAGTGAGTTTCAGGGGGAGATCAGGAGAACGTGCTGGCCAGGGCAACAGTCGAACACACACAGTGTCGAGGTAGGTCAGGACATGACGAGCAACATGCGGTCTTGCGTTATATTGTTGAAAGATGACGTCTCCGAGGCCTCGAAGATAGGGCACAGCCTAAGATCTGAGAAATGTAACGCTGGCTGTTCAGATAACCGACGATACGAACAAGAGGTGTTCGTGCCGTGGACCCAATGGCTGTTCATACCATCACACCAGGTGCAGGGCCCGTACGACGATATCGAATGCAAGCAGTCCACGGGCGTTCTCCTTGGTGCCTCCAGATACTTACACGTCCGTTATGAAGCTGCACGTAGAGCCGGGACTCGTCTGAAAAGACGACGTGGTGCAACTCCTGCATCCAGTTTGGTCGTTGGGCGCACCACTGTCGCCGCGCGTCTCTATGCTGCAGTATCAAGGTAAGCCTCAATAATGGTCTCCGTGCAGACAGTCCGTGCTGCTCCAGACGTCGTTACACTACCATGCACCGTCATTGCCCATGGTTGCAAGCCCATTTCCTGACTCAAGGTCCGTGATGGGGCCGTACGATCCTTCAAGGCGGACCCGACAACATGTCTTTCCTCTCGGGCGTCAGTGACCGGATGCCGTTGAGATCCTGCATGGCGTTCAGTATGACCCTTCTGAACCCATCGATTCCATATTCGCATGACAGTCGTTGGATTCCTATCAATGCAAGTAGCAATATTTCGGAACGATAAACCGCACGCTCGATAGGCCACGATCCTGCCGCTATCAAATTCCGACACGTGCTGATAACCATTTCTCCTTCTTATACGAGTCATAACACGATATTCTCACAAACAACCAGCATTCAAATGCGAGTTCCAAATGAGAAACCCATTGCGTAACTTTCGTTTTATGCAGAGTTTGAGATGCCGTTTCTCCCTCCTGCGTCGTTCGATTGCGCTTAAATGCTAGTCATATGCATATCCAAGCATCTTCTTCCTTTCACACGAATTTGACGCTTGTATCATTCCTCCTTCATGGTGTTGTAATTTTAATGGCCAGCAATGTACATGCTAATTCTTTTAGTGCTCAACATATGAGGGGTGCGGATAAAAGTATATGACAACGTAAATACATCAGCATTGCTACTATATAACCATTATTTTTTTCTAGGACCTCTCGTATATCATTTTCTGTAATTTATTGTAAGTTCTTTGCTTAATTTGCACTTTATTCTCTCGGTTTAATTCCCTCACTGGACAGATTTACAGTTTCTAAACTATTTTCTTACCTTGTTTCACTGGATGGCATGTCTTTGTCGTGAGACATTCGCCTTGTAAGTCGAAAGTAGTGTAAGCAAAATTGAAAAATCAAAAAGAAGGTTTAATTGAAATATTTAATAAGTGATATCATTTCAATATATATGTACATAAGTATACAACAGCCCGGTTCGCATGTTGATTGTATTATATGAAGAAAATGTGTGTTTTAAAAATCGGCAGTGATGTTTGACCTTCCTTTTTGAAAAAAAAAAATTAGACTAAAAAATCTAGATCAGAGGGCTGAATATTTTCTATTTACATTTTCATTATTTACACTTAGCTGTTATTGATATAAGGGCGCAGTGGCCCGGTTGGCAAAAGCGTTGAGCCGGTGATCTGAGGGTTGCGGGTTCGATGCCGGTCGCTGAAAAATCCACCACCGTGTTCACTAATGCTAGCCGGTAATGGTGGCTCCGTAAATCTGTTGTGCTGCAGTGTCCTCCAAGTTCTCAAATTTACATCTGGAGGTGTGGGGTCAAGTGTTTCGGGTCTCCGTCACTTGACTCGGTTCTAAATTACCGGACGGGCTTGTAGGGGGTAGTGCTGGCCACCTATACGGTGCCTCCTTAAATGAATGGCCAGCATTCACGCCCTTTACTGTGAACAAATAGCGTCATAGCCAATTTTCCGGGCATTTATAATAAATAAATAAATAAACTTATCGATATCAGTAATAAAAATTTCCCATATCAAATTAAATCACAGAACTTCTCAATATACAATACATTGACGCCCACGAGAAATTTATTTTTCATCCTAATTTTATCTACATTTTTCTATACTCAATGCTATAAATACTGCGTACTTAATACTAAATTAATTTAATTATTTATGAAATTTTCGTTTTAAAATTATTAATTTTAGCACAAACTCAAAATTTTTAATAAGCTTTTTTTTTTCTCTCTATCGATCGGCAAATTTAATTATGAAACATACGGATGCGAAAAAATATCTGGTAAACTCCATAAAATAGTCAAAATTAATTCTTAAGTTAATCAAAAATTTTTAGCTTATATAATACTAATGTAATATTGCATAGAGACTCGTATTTCTTCACTATATTTCTCTTCACATTTATGTATTTTAGATATCTTATTTTCAAAGAGTGAAAAGTGTATGGGAGGCGTAATTCGAAGAATATTGAAGCAGAAAAAAAAATTCTCCTCCTTACTTTCAATGCTTAATAGGGTTTTGTACTTCTTTCATTAATCACGACACAAACTATTGCTTTAAAAGTGGAAAATCCAATATTTTTCATATTTTTATTATGAAAACCATTAATTTCTGCAGTAAAGACTAATTTATTTATAGATAAGCTTCGCAACACCTTATTTTTTTTTTCCTAATAAAGATCCACATCAAGTTTATTACCAATACAACCCAATTACTACCAGAAATTTCCCAATCAATGTCAGTTTGTAAATTTCCTCTCCTGCTTTCTTAGCAAGAAACTGTTTATTAACGAGTAATTATTCCCGGGTTTGTGGACATAATAAAACAATATCCTACAGCTCTCGCCTGACAGCTTCTAGCATAAAACAACGTGTTCTTTTCTTTTTTTTCAAACTTTTCCTATTTTTCTTTATTTTTTATCAGTTCATTTATCCTTTGAACGACAGCTAAGAATGCTGAAAAAAGAACAGAATGTTGCTGAAAACAATGTTTTAGTCAGCTAGAGGCAATCATTGTTGGTTATAAAAACATCTGAGGAACATAATTTACGAAGTGTCTGTGACTGGTAAAACGCTTTATTTTATCTATCTTTCATATATGATGATAATTTAAAGAATTACTTGGCCAGTTTATTATGTTATTTAATTTTATAGAGGTACAAATAAGGTATACAGCATAGACTTACAGCTAGTAACATAAAAAACAGTATACATAATTACCTTACTGAATGCAATGTTGAAATATTCCATAGGTTGATTGGTTTATTTGAAATTGCTCTCCGATACACGTTCCTTGAATTGCAAAACTATATATGACATCTCTTTAACTATTTGCTTAATTAAATGGCTCTAATACTGAATGATCTACGTCATCTCTAATAACAATTTGAGAGGAAAGATGTAATCTATTAACAGTGACTCTATAACTATAGAGCCATTATAGTACATTATTCAGATTTCTTTGCCATTTTGAAGTCAAAATTAGGTGAAAATGTTTTTATTATACTTGTAAATTACAACCCCAGATTTTTCTTGTATACAGTTTTTTAGAACTTTTGATCACCAGCTGGCAACAAGACTTCAGTGTGTGTTTTTTAAAACTGGTGTAGCAGAATCTGCAGGTTCAAGAACCTTGGATAGTATGAATATTCATACCCAATAGCTTTTTCTTGTGAAACTTATATAAGGAGAGAGAGACAGCGTCCCTTACATATATAACCTATTAATCACAATGCGCGGAGCACAGTGTATTCCGAATTAGCCCTTTTCAGTCCATTATCATATGACCCGTTCATATTCTGACTTGTTTCACGTGGTTGGCAAGTACATTTCTTCCCGTATGTTTCTTTTTTTTCTGTTGTCATTGACAAGATATTGTTTGTTCAAAAAGGTCTTACGTTTCTTTTTGGTGAATCTTGTAAGTCTAGCCATTCTCATCACTGGCGAACAGCTGTTGAGCAAAAGTGCCCAACCTGTTGATTGTTGAAGAACAGCTCGATTTAGCTCGCTTGGCGTCAGCTTTCCATCACTCATGTTCATTTATTTGCATGCCGGGTAGAAGTTGACCCATTAAATACCCATCAAGTGACAAAGCAAAATTTTCGGACCTAGAATCCGAATTTGAAATTTCATTTTACGAGGGGTATACACTATAAATGAAGAACCAATTGATTTATTATATGTTCGTGCATGTTTGAAAATAAGTAACAGATAAGCATTCTTTATTAAGCTGATCAGTTTGCAAATTTTAACATTCTGTATAACCGTAGGGAAATGTGACGCACTGTACATAGGTCGGAGTAAATATCCTTCTGATTTCATAAATGAGCTTACAAATTTGATTAGCTATACGATAAGAAATAAACGACGGAGCAAAATTATCTATAAATAAGATAGCATGTGTTACATAAACATTTTCTTCAAGATGATGTTACTTGATTCCTTAAGTTTACAGAATTAGAATCTTCAAAATTCTAAACCCCACCACTTTTCCACAAAGTTAAGATTATTTTCCTTCCTCAAGAGTTCTAAAAGTTTCCAAATTCCTAATCTAACCTTTCGTTTATTTCTTAATCGTACGCCTGAATAGTAAAATGATATGCATGATGTATGTGCGTTAACCCACTCGTTTAATAAATTATATGCCATAACACATGATCGTCTTATGTGCAGTAGCGTATAAATGTGCAGGTGTCTGACAGCTGTTCTCTTGCATCCATTTCTCTATGCCTGCAAAGTATAAGCCGCAGAAAAATGTTTGAAATGACAGAAATAAGTCATGCTGAATAGTTACACTTCTATTTCAAGCATTCATGTTAGCAAAATTTTTGACTTGTTTCCTATATAGAAAATTTATTTAAAGTTGTGTAAAAACTAACGAACTAATTTAAATTAAGTAAAACTTTAATTACGTTTAAAAAAAGGCTTAAATTCGTGTTATTTTTTAATGGTTCAATTTTTATATTGTTTTCACCATTCAAAATTCAAGCTTTATGTACATTAAATGGAAGGTTTTCCACGTTTGTAATCGGTCATCCTCCCAATTTATTCTTTATCCTTGAATGAGTTAATTTGGAATGCTTCCAACATTTATTTACGTAATACATCAATGACAACATTTTTTTCCTCACTAAAAATAAAGGCCTTAATTTTTTTACTCTTTTGCAGACTCCCAGTAAACGTAAACAAAAAAATTAATAAAATAATTATTTCTTCTAACCTTTTTTCGGGGCAGTTTTTTTAGAACAATAGTCTATTGTATATCCCACGCATGTTTGTTACCATTGGATGAATGCAATTTCTAACAAAAAATTCAAAAAACATTTATACCACAAATTCGCGTAATTTTTTTAAAAAATGTTTTGAGCATGAATGAATTAACTAGATGATTAACAAAACTTCCGTAATACTTTTATCTTTTTTTTTAAAAATTTTTCTTGAGAAAATAATTCTGCTAGTATTTATTGCAAATATAATATTACAAAAATCGTAGATCGAGCAAAAAAAATGACAACTCTTTTTTTCAAGTCAAATCACCTCTAAGTTTTTTAATTTAGGCGTGACAATAACAAAATCCCCTTAAATTACCCCCCAAAAAAAACTATTGCAGAACGTTGCTGTTAGAATATAAAGTTTATCTAAAATTTTAAAAATGCGTATTTTCAATGTCCTAAAAAATTGAAAACATGTTTTTTTTTTTCTTTTTTTAGATTCCCTAAGAAGATAATAAAATATAAAAAATATATCAGTTTTCTTTCTTTTATAGAAATTAATTCTTTTGCAACTATTTTTCCAGGATGAGTCATTGTTTTTCCTTATCTTGCCATTACAATTAACACAATTTGTCTTGGTTCTTACTAGCATTTTACAATAGGTAGAACAATATTATTTTCCCTTATGGCAAGCGTTGACGTAAACAAGACTTCTTTTTGATGAAACAGAAACACAGCACAGAATCTGTGCCACAGATTCTGAAAAATCCCAATTAAAGCTATGAATGACAATATCAGTTCCGAACTGATAAATATAGTTCTTTATCAAGACTCGAAATATTGTGTGTAGTTGCTTCTAATGAAATTTCACGATTGCTAGAATTGTGGTGTCACTAGGCAAAATATGAATTTTGCGTAGCAACGATCATTCCTAATGCTCCTCGGACTGATGAAGAACTATACAGTGAAACTTCTCTAGCCGGCCAACCCTCTAAACCAGTGGTTCCCAACCGGTGGTCCGCGAGAGCCTCAGGAGTGGTCGGGCACCACATATAAAAAAGTAGCCAAATAAATGGGGATTTTGAAAGCAATGTTCATTGAACTAGATGGGCCGAATATATCCGATGACTATCAGGTGTTGAATTAAAATTTCTTAAAAGTTTAACATAATTATTTTATTATTAGAATGTGATACGTTAGAATTTGAGTAGGATCCCTTTTGCCTGTGGAATATTCTATACCCCCTTACCCCCCGGAAGGTCACCCCCCTATGGTCGGGGGGAGTGGTGGTGGTCCGCACATGGTTCAATTTCTAGCTTAGTGGTCCGCAGACTTTTACGGGTTGGGAACCACTGCTGTAAATGGTCTTATTTTGTTCAGGATCTATTCAAGACTCCATAGAGCCAATGTTATGGGATAAACCACTTTTCTACGATCACCCCTCAAAACGGCCCCTTTATTTTCGGAACCATTATTGGCCACCATAGAGAAGTTTCATTGCATTTATTAGCTCGAATCTACTTTCCATTCTTAACCTTTTCCTTACGTGGTGGGATAGCATGTATCCCAAGAATACGGACCCAAGAATGAATGAATATATATATATATATATATATATATATATATATATATATATATATATATATATACATACATAAGTATATATACATATGTATATACATATATATATACATGCATATATATATATATATATATATATATATATATATATATATATATATATATATGCATATATATATATATAACCTCCGTAATGGCCGTTCTTATAAAGGGGGTATGAACATTCCCGTTGTAAAGAGGGAATTAGAGAAAAATAGAACCCGTAATTTAAAGGTTAATTTAGATTGTCGATATTTAGAGGCTGTGTATCCCTATTTTGCGTAACCTTCCATTGCTTTTACATAAAAACTTACCATTGCATTAATTTTCTATCAAATTTTATTAAAAAAAAATATCATGTACTGATCATGAATGACGATATCGCAGAGAATGTCAACTATTTATCTACTACACATGGACAGAACACGGACAACGGTTTTATGAATGTATTTATTTGTGTACTTCCTCCTTTTTTTACAACTCTTTGTTGACCCTTGTGCTTATTTCTTTTTCGTATCCGCTTGAACTATGAGTGGCGGGAGGAATAAAGCAACAAACAAACAAAAAAAGGAACGGGCGGAAGCATCAATAAATAAAAGTTGAAAATGGCGGATGCTGATCACGAAATGTCCTAAATACGTGAATAAAGTCTTGTTGATCCAAAAATGGCTTTCTCTCTCATCAGGTAGGACGCTAGATAAATCATTGTCACTCCGAGAGAGACGTGTCACCGTGATGCCATTGCGCCAAGATGATAGCTTTTTTAGATTGTGACAGGCAAATCTCCTTCGGGTGAGTTATGATATTATGTCAGCTTTGTCACTATAGTAGCATGAAGGCACCTTAGCACAAACGTCTATATGATCGCGGGACTTGTTTTGACTTATTGGATATGTCAAACGAAGGAATAGCCTACCAAATCCGCGACGCGAAATATTATGAAATTAGGTTTTCGCTCGGTGGATAAACGTCATTTATTTTCCCCCTCTCATTCAAAATCCAATTATGTAAGGCCAAATAGCCGGTCAAAATTGTGGTGGAAGGCTCATCATCCTCTTATCCTTTCTTTTGTGAACGTGAAACGGTTTCAAATCTAGTTTTGTAAACATACAAGCATTCGGTTAGGCAAAAGATATTAGTTTAGTTTATTTTTAATTAAGGCAATTTAGCAGGAACTTTTGTTTGTCCATGGGACTTGCTTTGCTTTATTGGATATGTCAAACGAAGGAATAGTGCCCACCAGCAAAATATTATGGAATTATGTTTTTGCCGTAGATAAACGACATTTTCCCCCTGTCGCTGAAACGAAATCCAATAATGTAAGACCAATAGTTGGTCATATTTGTGGTGGCAGGCTTATCATCATCTAATACCTTCTTCGGTGAACGTGAAAGATTTCAAATCTAGTTTTGTATACTTAATAGCATTTGAATAGTGATATATCTTCTTTAATTAGGATGCTGAATATTATTTGAAAGGTTATACATAATGAACATTAGTTCTTTGAACAGTTTGAAATATCAAGTACTCAATAATATCAAGAACTCAGACGACTCAAAGAGAGCTCCGTTTAATAAAGTTATTTCATCTTCAAACAACGTTTTCAAACAAGTAAAATGTATTTCTTTCTTAAAAATACCTCATATGTTTAGAAATATCATTAAAATGACTTATAAACTGAATCTTTTATATATGGAATATAATGTTTGAAGAGGCTAGAAAAATACCAGAGTTAATATATTTTTCCTTTTTCTGAGTTATTCTGCTTCCGCTTTTTCCTATTCTTTATGTTTGTTCACTCACTGTAACATTTCATGAACAAAAGAAAAATGCTCTGCAAATAAAACGCAGTAAATTATAAAGTTATTTAATTAAACTAAATTGCATTCATTGAGAAAGTTAACGCCAATGTCTCTCTTTTCTTAGATTCATCTGTTACTTAAGGCAAATCACGGATTTGCCTTCTTCACGGTTTTTGCCTTCTCAAAAACTTATTTTCCTTTTCCTTTACACTCAGTTATTTACAAATATTTGAAACTATTTAAAGATAATTTCTTATTTTGATAAAATAGTGTTTAGTTGTTGCAGTGATGACAAGGGAAATATTAGTTTACTCAACAGTCCCATGAGTCACCTACTCATAGGAAGAATTCAAGCTAATAGCGGTAATTGCACCGAAATGGAGGTTTATTTTGAGATAATCTTATTAAATATTTCAATTCAGAATTCAAGAAATGCGACGAAATATACCTCATCATTTTGAGAAGCAGTTAGTCTTATCTGAAAGTCTTGATCAGTTGTTATCTTGAACAGTTAACGCTTTTGATGACATTTCTGGTTTATTTGTTTTTTCACATTCTTATTTCTTCTACTTTGGCTTAGAGCCACCTTCTCGAGTTGACACTGTTAAGAGAAAAGTAAAATGCTTTCGCACAAATAAAAAATTACCCTTTCCACTGACAGATGAAAGCAATGGTATTTGAAATGAACCCATGTTTCGCATTGACTTTAATGACTGTAAAATACTTTTAAGTGTCAGGAGTTCTAATAGGCATTCGTTCTTGTTTTTATAGGGGATTATTATAGGAGATTAATTTTTAACTAATCTGACAACCATTGTTGACCATCTGGATTTTATTTAACCCTTCAGCGGGCGCGCCAATTTTTGGAACACCAGCAGGCGCGCGTTGCATAAAGTGCAACGTCTCTTTCAACCTTGATTATTCCTTTTGTAATAAAGTTTCTGTTTTCAAATTGAAAATATTAATTCTGCGTTTTTTTATGACAAGATATAAAATGTTGATTATATTGAGATATATTTAAAAATAAAGGCCAAAGAATTCAGATACAATCGCCTTATCTCAAAACTGTCTGGTTTAAGGCATCTAAGGACAATTTTCGAATCGATTCTTATTATGTCCAAAAACCTAAAATACAATGAGATTGTCCATTTTCGTGATATGCGGAATACCGTGTAATAGCTGCATATTTGATCTACTACATCAACTCATAATTTTGTCGTATTGCAATCCAGTAAAATCGCTAGTTTACTACGGTTAAATCACGACTAACAGCGAATGGAAAGGAATACTAGGGTCAGGAAATCCGACCTGCATTGGAAAGGGTGTAGCTATGAATAGAAACTGCTAAGAACATTCAAACCTTATTTGTAAAAACAAACCATTCAAAATTACGAAAATGTTGCACTTTGTACACAGGCGCGCCCGCTGAAGTTTTAATTATAATTACACAATAAGTGATTTCCTGTCATCTATCATCCCTCCAAAATTCAGGTTAAGTTACAAATTCACCACATGATAGCTAAAATGCATAAAAATACCCTTAACTTCATATTTGCTTACTCAGCTTTGTTTGTACCCATTTAAGGAGTAACATAAACATACATGGTATCGTTATTTATTCAATTTTCTGTACTGAATTACAGATTAAAGAAACTCAAGAGTATTATCAAGCTTACCTTTTTCACGAAAATAGGACTGGTACTACCTGTATTATACAAATATACTGCCTGCTTGCGCTACTAGTCAGTTATTTATTTTCCCATTTTAACGAGTATATTGTGCACAAAAAAGAATAAATTTTGAACATTTCAGTGTATGAATTATTAAATGAATTATCTTTACACAGATAATGAAAGCACTTCATAATAAAAAACTATAAAAAAAGAAATGTTTGTGCGTTATATGTTCATACGCTTCTCAGTATTACAGATTCAGATCTAGGTGTTTCAAAATTTCACTTTTCAACAGAAAGATGCAAAAATTTACCCATTGTTTTCCTAAAATTGGAGAAAATCAGATATACTATGTGTAACAAATGCTGACGAAGTTAATATAATTCACTGCAATAGCTTCAACGACTATCAAGACATAAGACTGGGGGTCGACAGAAATAAGACCTTATTTCCGTTAAATATCCCCCTTGGGAGCCATTCGATGGCCACTTTATTTCATCTTCTGTATAAAATGCTCCCTTGCGCCCACTGTCCACCACAGATGTCCACTGACCTGCAGGTCAAACGCGGCCATCGCTCAAATGATGTCAGGCCTGCTTGCTATCCATGAATACCTCAGTATGTTTATTTCCCATGGGTGACATTCTAGGCTGTCATCCCCATGTTGCAGATAATGTGTTGTTGTAGATCGCTCGGTGCCTGTTGAAAAGCTGATGGGGGCGTTAAGAAGTTCTCGCCGTTGTCTTTTGTTTCTAAAACTGTCGAAAAAAATGGGGATTCGTAGAATGTTATTTAGAGGTAAAGTTGTTATTTTTTGCAGAAGCAAAATTCTTTTGCTCTTTACCAAAAACTGAAAATTTTATTGTCACTGCTCAACTCGTATTTCACCAGTTATTGCAAAAATTAAGTATTTATAAGTTTGCTCACTAAGTTTTTTTTTGTATCGGGTTTATAAGTTCCACTGAGCTTTTGTATTAATCTTTATACCTATATCCTTTATTACACACACACACACACACACACACATATATATATATATATATATATATATATATATATATATATATATATATATATATATATATATATATATATATATATATATATATATATATATATATATAATATATATATATATATATATATATATATAAATATATATATATATATCTATATATTTATATATATATATATATATATATATATATATATATATATATATATATAAATATATATATGTATATATATAATATAATATAATATATATAGATATATATAGATATAGATATAGATAGATAGATAGATAGATAGATAGATATGAAATAAGGTTTGCCAAGTACTGGAAACTCTCCCTTTGTGTAAAGGTTCTTTACAAGGAGCGATAGTCGAAACTTGATAGTCTAGAAACTAGATAGAACTAAATAGCCGAAAATTGCCGTATCAGGCAAGATAGAATCAATATGGGATACGTTATTATAAGGCATGAACATACTTACAAATGTATTTAAGACCATTCTTTCAGAAAAAAAATGCACCGAATGCGTTAGTAATGTTTCGGGAAATGAAAATTGAGATCTGATGTTTCACTCCATTGGGTGATAATCTGTGGCCAGCTATTGCACGCCAGTTTCGTGTACTTTAAAGATCAATTTAACTCGTTTCTCACATTATAAACATGCATTATCGAGTTAAAACGATTATTGTAACTCACTAGTATTTACAGATAATGCCTGCTACGTAGGGTGCAGATGGCTGTCAAGAATGGATTCATTGGTTGATGGATTTGCCGATACGGCCCCACAAATTAACTCGTGGATATTTGTAACGTAGTCATATATCATCACACAGTATGAAGGATATAAGCTGCATTCTTGACAGCTTCAACTAAACAATCGAGGACAAATGCTTCGTTAGGCATATAAATATTCACACACACACATGCAGATATACCCTACTAGCGTCATCGAAGTGACCACAAAGCCTGTCACATTGGTCACAATCACAGCCGAATTTTGAAGATACAATGAAGTTATTGTGGCCGTCAAGTGACTTTAGCATTGTTGCTTCCCTGTAATGTCGTTGCAACGGCCTTACTCCGATTGCCTAACGTGTGTCGTCGCATACAGGTCATAGTGACCCCACAGTGAAGTTAAACTGACATAGCCGTGCAAAGCTATAAATACTTTGCTGTGACGGATGCGTGTTTCACATCCATTTCCTGTTACTGGAAAGTGATTACAGAGGGACATCGATTTCTGGTCACGATGCTATTCGGGTATTTGTAAATCTATGTATACATATATATGTAGCGTAATTTCCTTTTCCTTATATTATGGTTATTTCTATATTCTAATGAAAATTCCGCGTAATGTTTTTAGATTTCAGAGGAAAGCCGTTACGAATTTTTCATTATGAAAGCTGAAAATATAAAGTTTCTGAAGCTGACATTTTTCCTTAATATTAATATTGAACTTCTCTATTATTCAACTATTTTAATAGAAGAAAGGTGGCTTAAACAAAGTTTATGTGCTAAATTAGGGAAAAAGTCATTTTATCATTTTTCAGTGATTTAAATATCACCAACATATAAATAACAATTGAAATATGTATTTAAATTCTATTCTTTTTAATTTTTTTAATTAATGAGGTTTTTAACGAAGATATTAACCAAACTCCGCAATAAGTAACTTCAAGACAAAATTGTGATATGATGAACAGTAAAACTTTAAAGATATTTTATGCTCATCAATTTCAAGATACAAGTGGAAACAATATGCATCTCTAGTTCATTCTTTTAATTCTCTGTATTAATAAAGAACAGAGTTTATTAACAGATTTAAATATTTTATGATGCATGATATACAAAGATTTCCGAGAGAGTTCCTGTCTTAAAAATTCAAAGCTTCCGGCTATGATAAAAATACATTTTAATTTAAAAGGATCGGAAGAGGAAAATTCCAAGAATTTGTTAGAGTAAAATACCCGAAGTAAACCTTTAGAACTTTTATTCCTACTGCTTTGTTTGTCAGACTTAAATAGAAGATATTTCACAGTATTTATATGCTATTTACATCAAAGAAAGAATTGGTATGTTTCATTCTCTAAAACATTTAAATATTTTATGCAACGAAACCTTATATATATATATATATATATATATATATATCACATAATTTTTTAGTTGTAATATTTTACGTAAATTTTAAAAGGAAGATTGATGTATTCATGATTTTTATGGAAGCTAAGATAGGAGTCATACAATCGATTCTTTTTATTATTTCAGAATAAGAGAGTATGCGTTAAAAAATAGTTTCAACTTTCTTTTTGTAAAAATCAAAGAAACGTTATTTTATTATAGAGAGGAGGGCATTTTAAGTTTAAAATAAAGGAAGTTACATTTCAGTTATTGTAATTCTTTTATATTCTCGAAATACAGTGTCTTAGAACAGTCGTTACTCCCGAAAGCATTACTTAATAAAGGGATCTTTCGAATTGATGAATCAAAATGATAAAATTCGAAAAATCCTGCCAAAAGATCATATTAAAAGAATGATCATTATAAATATCTATAGACTTCCGTTTTATAATACAATAAAAAGTTTTTCTAGTATTCCTAATAATGATTTAGCCATTATTTATCATTTCAGAACGACTAAAATCTTCATTGTATATGCAACATTTTACTACAATCGTTATGAAAAAAAGGAAGGCAGTAATAATTTATTATAAATTTAAAATATGATAGCGACCGTGTTTAAAAGTATACACACAAAAATATCATCATTGAGGGACAGAATCATTGAAAGTCGTATGCATATATGTAAGAATTCCAGCTCGCATCTTAATATGTGAGTTTGGGAAACATTAAGTTAGAACATTTCCTTTCCACTATTATCATTTTAGAATTACATGTCAATTTTTAAGGGAGTAGTGTTGTCTGCGATGTATACCAACTTGGTTATCTTACCTTAAGAAATGATAGCTAGGAAGTTTGAAACTACTGAGACATTGTTCCATGTTTAAAAGAGTCTTGTGGAAATTTCGTGTATCAGCTGGAACATGTTTACACTGGTAATGTACCTAAGGCTTGTAATTACAGCAATTTCTTGGAGCCCCATGCTTTGAAACTCAGAAGAGTTTCACTCTTTCAGCAAGACAGAATTTAAGACACTAGTGGATGAAGATGTTATGTCACAAGTTTTCAAAAAAAAATCAAGCATAAAGATGTTATGTGTCTTTCTTCCCCATAGCATTGTTTAATATCTAATAAGAATAATAGTAATTTTAAGACTTATATTACTATTATACTTATTAGTAATTATGTATATTCGATGTATATTCGATGTAAATTCGAATGTATATTCGATGTAAATTCGAATGTATATTCGATGTATATTCGATGACAAGTGGATGAACTCCTTCATCCACTCGTATTGTAAGTAATACAAGTTTTTCTAGTGAGTTGCATTCTCTTAAAAGACATTCACATGTATCAGGAAATTTTACTCTAAAAATATCTTTAATTGACAATATTCAAATTGATTAAAACCTAGTTAAATAAAGTTTATAATTTGTTGCTATTTTTAATCAAAAATGTGTACATTCCTCAACATCTCGAATATCTTTTCATGGTTTATTTTTTAATTTTTTACATTTATTATACTTTATTGCACAAAAACTTTATTTTGCAGCGTGAGAAACTTAAATGCATTTCATTTTATTTTTCGTTTGATTAGTTTACGCACTGCCGTGAACTGGCTTGACACTCGAAACGAGCCTTATTTAAATAGTCCCAGAATTCATCTCACTCAGTCTCTCAGAATTCAAGCGCATGCCGCAACTTTTACTTGCTTGTCATCCATGACTTATGTCACCTACTATGCATGGCGTTTTCTCGAGAGTTGACTCCCAGCTTTCATCACTGTGCAAGTAACACAGAATCTGTCGCGTTTTGAAGGAGAGACAAGATGCGTGGGTAGGATGCTGCAGAAAGATTCGACTGCGCTAAAACCTAAATGATATGCTGTACTTAAAATATTTCGTAGTAAGAAAGTAGTTCTTTTTCCATTAAATTTCTTAGAGTATCTGTGATATTATATTTTAGATAATTAACTACTGGATCAGTAATTAGTCTTAAGTTCAACTACTTTAATTTTAGTTTCTAAATTAGAAATTGAATTTCAACATGAATGTCTGGAGTAAAAAACTCTATGATTTGCACTCTATAATATTGAATTTACTGGAAGCTTTTAAATTGCAGCTGTATTAATAGTTACTAACTACAGAGAAGCTAATATGCACTTTGTGATTTAAAAGTATGTTTGCTTTCAGTTTCACTAAAGATGATCATTGTAACTAAATTTCCGAATTTTCACTTATACACTAGACCAAGTTAATTCAACACTCGAAAAATTCAATTTCACAGAAATAGTTAATGTTAAAAAAATTTATTCAATATTTGTACCAATATAAAACACTGAAGATTTCTGAAAATTTAAATTGATTATTTTTACTCTGAACCTTTAAAACTATAAAAATTGGAATACCCTTCTTTCTCTGTATATTATATATATATAAGCTCACAAGCGTATTTTTTGATAAATTTTCAAGCTGATTAAGGAATCCTTTAATGGCAGGATCCTTTTAACAGTGTAATTTAATTCAGGAAAAACAGTGTACTATGTAAATAATATTAATACTAAGAATTTCGTTTTTAAAATCCTAAAATCTTAAATTCTCATTCTAAATCGTTTTGAATAAATTGTGTATATTTCAAGCTGACGGTTGTAGTTTTTATTTTATGTACACTTTTGTTATATTTTCATTTTTAATTGTAAATTAATCGGAAATTTCCGAACAATAATTTTTACGTGCGTAAAAAATAAAAAACTAAGTGAACTAATTTAATTTAATTTTTTCATTTGACGAAACAAATTTATATACTTGCATAAAGTTAAGGAAATTAAAGTAATATCCAAATATATAACGAATTAATAACAGGAGTAATTCCTTTTAAAAACCCTACTAAAAGAGTATAAAAAGAAGTTATTATTATAACTATCTAAAGGGTTATTCATTATGTATTTAAAGCTTTAGTCTTCACAAGATAACGTTATAATCAACGTTGTTTCTAAATTTTAGAGAAATCACTGAGCTTAAAGTTTTTAAAGAGTTCCCCAAGGGCAATTTTTCAACTAATTTGTTTATTTTCTTAGTTATATTTACGAAAGAGAACTTGTAGGGAAAGTACAAGAGGGAACTTTTTACCCCTTTTTATTGCATCGATATTTCAGGCAATAATTAAGCAATTAATTTTAGATTTAGGCAAATAAAGTAAGGGCTTTTCCTGGAAAGCTCTCGTCCCTGTCAAATAAAACCACGAATTGATCCATTTTATTTGCATTTGCATATTCACTGCCGCTTTCTTTCACCTTACTTAATTTCACGGATTCACCCACAAAACTTTCATTAAACTTGCGCTTTCTTTCGCTCCCCAATCAAGTTGTTAATCCAATACCCGGACAAAGCATTTCAATACATCAGACTCATCTGCTTTGGCAGGGCGAAACCAACTGACAAGCACCCGGTAAAGAGACACAATCTAGGGGATTATCGTCTTCTTCGGCTTTATTATGTCCTTTTAATCTCGCCAACACCAGCAGAAATGATTAATGATGCATTGTCTTGCTGGATTAATGGGACCCTGATGTCCTATAGCGCCGTGTTTGGCAATTTCCGAAAGTTTGGTTTCGTAATTATTGGAGGGATCTGGGGAGTTTGATCAACAGTATGAGGAATTAAGAGGCTCCCCTTTTTGTTTTGTTTCTGATCAAAGAACACGTCTTTATCATGCATGGGGATGCCGTCGGACGCAAGAAGAAGAAAAGCAAAACTTGCGGTGAAAGTGAAAGAAAAGACTCGATGTTGTAATACACCGTGTAATGAAACAGGGGAAAAATTGTAAATTAAACGATCGCTTGCCCATGTATGAACGTACTGATTAAGACTGGCATTTTTTTTCTCTCAAGAACTCTTACCTTTTGCTTACGGGGTGGGATAGCATGTATCCCAAGAATACGGGCAAGAATGAATGAAATATATATATATATATATATATATATATATATATATATATATATATTTTCATACGCAACTCTTAAAGTTTATTAGAGTTTAAAAAGCCTTTATGTATTTTAGTTAAATACATACTGAGAGAGGGGGGGGAGGGGGGATTATAATGAGGCAATTGACAAGAGCAACAGAACAATCGATAAAACAAGATAACTCTTGTTTTGTCATTTGTTCTTGTCTGGCAAACGGTCTGTCGAACTTTATTACAGACAAAACAAGAGTTATCTTGTTTTATCTGTAATAAAATCTTGACGCAGAGAAGTACGTACAGAGGATATTTTCATCCTGGGCGCTAACTAAAATAGGTTTTCTCAACGAACTGGATGGCAAGTCTTGTAAACTATAATACAATACGAGAGAAAGGAAAAGCAAGAAATCTACTATACAGAAGTTTACAAACTTTTCATGGAAGAGTGAATATAGTTATGTTTACAGGCATGATACGAGTTAAAAAGGGATTAATATTTATGTATGTGGAGAGGGGGCATTACAAGTTAAAAAACACAGCCACCAACCCACAACTTATGAAGAATTTAGAGTACATTATTCATGTTATCATGTCTGTGATCGAAACACATGTCATCAGATATTCGTTCCACTCTTTAAGTTAAAACTAGCTTAACATTATGATCATAGTTCAGAATATAATATATGAACAAATGTCATATAGAGTGACATAAACTAAAACATGGGCATTTTATATTCAATCGGATGAAATCGAATAGGATGAAGGAGAAAATTGAAGTTGTGTTGTATTTTGTGAAGCATGAAATTTAACCCCCAACATTAATTAAACACGTTTAAAAATTCTATTGTTCGACTTCATGGTATAAACAAATTATTTTTTTGAAGTATACTTGATAAGACTGTATTTTAAACTCTTTCTGATGTGTTTAATGTGATATTACGAAAGGACTCATCGCATTATGTAATTGAGTTGCAACTGTGTAATCATAGAGGGGTTTTAAGAGTGCATTGAGTATCCCATTAACTAAAATAAAAAATTTCAGTGTAATTACGCAATATATTTTTATAACATTTAGCAACTTGATCATATCGAATATGATATACTGCAAATGTAAAATTTCTGGAAGGAAATTTGTTAAACCATCGCATAATAATTATAATATTCATCATTCATTCATACAATTTTGAAAAGAAATAATCTTTTGTTAAATTAACTTCACAATGTTTCTCAACTTCAAATAGTTCACATACTACGTTGTTGTTACATATGCCAATTTTGGAACTTAATCCGTTACATTAGCAGCCGAGACTGCTGGCCATTTATTTATGGGGGCACCGTATAGGTGGCCAGCATTACCCCCTACAAGCCAGTCCCGTAATTTAGAACTGAGTCAAGTGCCGAGACCGGAACACTTAACTCCTCACCTCCAGAGGTAAATTTGACAATTTGGAGGACTTTGCAGCCACGACAGATTTCACTTGCACCAGCTGCCATCAGTGTAAACGGCGATGGATTTTCAGCGACGGGAATCGAACCAGAGACGTTCAAGTCACTGGCTCGCTGCCCTTGTCAACTGGGCCGTCGCGCCCTTCTATACCATGTATTAATGCGGTTTTTGCTTGTATATAACCAGGCAAAGAGACTTTAAATTTTTCAAACAAGACTGACAGAATTTCCTAGCATTTTACTTTTTGCCATGAAGCGGTTTCCTTGAATATTTAACCAGTGTACGATTGTCGTTGAAAGTGCATGAGGTCTAACCCCTCCAAGTTGGATTTTGCATTTTCAGCTTGTAGTTTTTCAAATTCGATCTTTCGTTTGGTTTTCTTTCATCTGTATCGGAAGCTCCTTAAGCAAAGCGCCATTAAAGGTCTTAAACTTTCTAACAGCAGCCTATAGAGATATCTGGCTTCTACCCTTTCTGGGATATATGTATATCGAAGTCACCCTCTAATAAAGTAGAAATGACACTTTTTGTTATTTGACAAAGTTTATTATTCCTTAAGCTTTTGACAAAGTTTATTATTCCTTTGACACATAAAACGTGCAGTGTAAAAACAATACTGAGTAAAGACTGGTACAAAATGTTATAAACACTATACAAGGATATGAAGTTCAAGTACTTACAATATATATAAAGTCAGATGATGCTGCACGGTAATCCACCATTACTAACACAACAAACTCTTTATGACAGATTGGCAAAAACTCGCGTAGGCTTAGAAGCGATCTAGCTATGAGCCACTGAAGGCAACTCGCATAAACAGCTCCAAGCAAACTAGTCTCTTCCACAATCTGGCTACGCGGTATTTATAGTAAAGATTTATACTGAATTTAGCATTTTTTTGTAGCTTCTTTGGATTTATGCAAATACAATGATCGATTATAGTTAATCGATCGTTAAGTAGACCTTACATCGGTCTCCCTCGAAAAAAAAAAAATTAGGTAACTTAAGCCTGAATGGCTTCAGTTAGTTGATTGAAAACGAGTGCTGGTCTGACTTTTTACAAGAATGGTCGGTAAAGCCAAAAAACCTCCACAAGCCTTTCCTAAACAACAGTACGACTGTTCGAAACATACCGAGCCTTCAGATGTAAACTGTCAAACCCTTTGAGAGATGACATAGAGCTGGGACAGCAAAAATTCCTTTACTTTCTATCAACAGGATCGAACATTAGAAGAAAAAAAACTTTGTAATAGCTTGACGGGAAGACGACTATCGAACGTTTCTTTAAGCATCCTAACGACTATTTTAATTCTTTATTGCATTAAAATTGTGATTAAATTCGAGATAACTGAAAGAAAATAAGTGTATATCATGGAGTCGTATTCTCCCATAACCACCTCGAGTCTTTTATGAAACATATTAGTAAATGAAAAAAAAAAACTGCTAAAAGTTTTCAAACAATGTTGCCATCAAAATTGAAAAAAAAAATCAGAAAATAATAGAAAAAAATGCACGCTCTGTTTTCTAGACTCAAACTTCTATTTCCACCTCTCTGTTTTATTTTTTTTTCCTTCCTTGCTCGTGATTCTGCAAGTGTGTAAAGAAGAGAAGGAAAAAAAATTCATTCTTTATATATATTTTTCCCGAAAACCCTCCGACTTTTTCACGGTCGGAGACGTTGTTAAGAAAACAATAACATCTCCCCTATCTGAGCCTTGTTGCCATTTCCTATACCTGCAGCCACAGGTAATCACACATACAGGAGAAGTGAGGAGAAGACAACAAAGGAAAGGTGTTATATGTCAGGAAAAAGAATAGAGGGGAAAAGAACCGGGACGCGCCAAAAAAAAAAGGGGAAAAACCAACTGGTGAAAGCTCCCGAAATATGGAGGTCTGTCCCTATTCTCGACGAAAAGTTCCATCTGAGGTTCTTCGAGTGAAAGAATACCCTCAGGGCTCCAGAAAAGGTGAGAGGCAGGCAATAAATGTGGTGAGAGTATTTCTTTCATCTTTTCCCGATTTTTCTTCCTTTTTCTCTCTCCGTTTTTGATAGTTAGAAAGCTCCCAGAGTGGTGGGATCCTCAGGCATGGGTACGTCTACTGAATTATTCCTGATTGTAGGCTTAGGAATCTATTTCTGCAATCAGTTTGGACAAAATCAGATTGTTGGCCCATTGCGGAATGCATTCGACTGCTCTCTTTTTTAGCTCGGGGCTTCTGATTTTTACAGGTCGGATTTTTTTTTTCTTTTACCCCACCTTTTCACTCCTCCAGGAATAGCAACTTGTTTGGAAATCGGAACTTAAGCTCGTAAATTATTTCTGAGAAGTTTTTTTTTTTAAATTTTTTTTTTTCGGTGTAAACTTCCTTTCGGGACGAATTTATTTTCCAGCTCGTCACTGAAAGAGTCAGAGTTTTGAAGAAATTTTAATATTTGCTAAATTGGAAAATAAGGTTTTACAGGACAAAATCTTGAACTGCGGTTAAACGTTTTTCCTTTAAAAGCTTATTGTTTGATTTTAATTAACTTATTTTAAATTTTATTCATAGAATTATAATTTCAAGCTCAGTCGGCCGATCTATTCTGGAGTCAATGCATTTTTGTTAAAAGTTTGTAATCTTTGCACGTTTGTAAGTGCACGTTTGTAATGCATTTGTTTGGAGTCAATGCATTTTTGTTAAAAGTTTGTAATCTTTAAAAGTTTGTTAAAAGTTTTTAATATTTGACAATTGCATGGGTCAATTGCATGGGTTTGGAGTCAATGCATTTTTGTTAAAAGTTTGTAATCTTTAAAAGTTTGTTAAAAGTTTTTAATATTTGCTAAATTGGAAAATAAGGTTTTACAGGACAAAATCTTGAACTGCGGTTAAACGTTTTTTTCTTTAAATACTTATTGTTTGATTTTAATTAACTTATTTTAAATTTTATTCATAGAATTATAATTTGAAGCTCAGTCGACCGATCTATTCTGGAGTCAATGCATTTTTGTTAAAAGTTTGTAATGATCATATTTGAAAAAAAAATTAAATTATCGCATTTTCTGGTTTAGAATGTTCACGTCCCTAAAAAGTAGTTGTTTCTTATCTTGAGTTACGTCTCAAACGATTTTGCTGTTGAAATAAAAAAAAATCAGCATATTGAGTCAAAACTTCTAGGTTAATACTGCTTAGTGGTTTTTTTTTATGTTCGAACGTCATGTTCCTCTAAAACTTCGTTTTGTTAAAATTTTTCAATGATCATGATATATGAAAAAAACAACTAAACTATTGCATTTTCTGGTTTAGAATGTTCATGTCCCTAAAAAGTAGTTGTTTCTTATCTTGAGTTACGTTTCAAACGATTTTGCTGTTGAAATAAAAAAAAATCAGCATATTGAGTCAAAACTTCTAGGTTAATACTGCTTAGTGGTTTTTTTTTTTATGTTCGAACGTCATGTTCCTCTAAAACTTCGTTTTGTTAAAATTTTTCAATGATCATGATATATGAAAAAACAACTAAACTATTGCATTTTCTGGTTTAGAATGTTCACGTCCCTAAAAAGTAGTTGTTTCTTATCTTAAGTTACGTTTCAAACAATTTTGCTGTTGAAATAAAAAATCAGCACATTGATTCAAAACTTCTAGGTTAATACTACTTAGTGTATTTTTATGTTCGAACGTCATGTTCCTCTAAAACTTCATTTTGTTAAAATTTTTCAACGATCACGATCATGATATATGAAAAAAAAATAACTAAACTATTGCATTTTCTGATTTAGAATGTTCACGTCCCTAAAAAGCAGTTGTTTCTTATCTTACGTTGCGTTTCGAACGATTTTGCTGTTGAAGTAAAAAAATATCAGCACATTGGGCCAAAACTTCTAGGTTAATACTGCTTAGTGTCTTTTTTTTATGTTTGAACGTCATGTTTCTCTAAAACTTCATTTTGTTAAAATTTTTCAATGATCATGATACATGAAAAAAATAACTTAACTATTGCATTTTCTGGTTTAGAACGTTCACGTCCCTAAAAAACAGTTGTTTCTTATCTTATGTTACGTTTCGAACGATTTTGCTGTTGAAATTTTAAAAAAAATCAGTGCATTGAGTCAATACTTCTAGGTTAATGTTGCTTAGTGATCTATATGTTCGAACGTCATGTTCCTCTAAAACTTATGAGTGTCGTGAAATTAGAGCAACAGTAAAGTACGACAAAGAATAAACCATTTTGGTTGTAAACATTTCTTTTAAATATTTTTATTTACACTTTTCGCATTTTTAAATGAATTTTTAATAACTAATAATAACTCAATTGTTTCAAAAGATTAGGAATCCAGTCAGTGCATACAATTTCCTATCTAACATATAATATTTCTTTTATTTAGGAGGGTAAGCTTTGCCCACTTAAACCATTTATTCAGTATTCAAGGATTCTCCTATTTTGTTGTGTATGGTCTACTTTCCAGTGAATAACTGCCCTTTCTTATATCATTTCTGAAAGATAATTCTGGTTTAATTCTGTAATGTCCATTAACAAGATGTAAAGCATTTGCATTTTACGGATAAAGAGGAATCTGTAGTAAAGCAATCTATACAAGTTTCAACTATAGACCACTATTTACAGAAATTCATGATATGCAAACTTTTATACATCATTATCAGGGATCATCAGCGATCATCATCTTTGTATGATATGCAAACTTTTTCATGATGAAAATTAAAAAAATTGCCTACATCCTAGTGGTAAAAGAAAAAGTTGTTTCCATTGCTTATTAAAAGACTGTGTTGCTTCTACGTAACCAGATTTAAGCAATGAATACTCAAGTTACCACTTAAATCAACTTTTAATGCAGTCAAATCGGAAATTAAACGTGGTTACTTTTCATATGATCAAAACATTTTTACTAAGTTTTTGAAAACTTTAAGGTACTAATTAAATTAACGGCTAGTTTTTTTATTAAATGAATTACTTTTTATACCCAATTTTTTTTCCCGTTGGAAAGAAACGTCCAACTAAATAAAGAAATTTAATTCATATCTCTAAAGGAAAAAAAGAAAAGTAAAGAATAAAAAGAAGATGAATAGTTACAAAATCTCGTTGTTTCCGGGATTTTTCCCAGCCTCCTTACAGATATCGTAATTCAATCAGAGCCGAAAAACTTTTCACTCTTTGAGTTTTTAAACTTAAAGTGGCTGTAGCGATAAGAGACGCTAAGTAATAGCGCAGCAACATCAAGAAATAGAGAAAAAAAATTTTAAAAAACTTTGAGAAAAAACTTTTAAATACAAGCCGTCAGAGATTATTTTCAGAGGATAAAAAAAATTTTTTGGAGTAAAATAGAAAATGAGAAAGGGGTGGGGGAGAATCGAGTATTAAAATTTCCTGTCGCTATTATTTTAGCTAAGTCCAGGAAAAACTAAGAGTTATTAAGAGGAAGGGGACAATTTAAGTAAGTTAGTACTTAAAGCTATTTCGCCTAGACAGGTCTCTGTGGGTTGCATGAGTGCTTCCTAATGCGTCAAAGAATTTTGCAGCATTTGGGGGATTTTGTGGATATTTTCGCAGAATATTTCCCGATATTTATAATCTGTCTCTCGCTAAATAGGATTATTCATGAATATTTATCTTTTAACTCTGAATATTTTTTGTTCAATTTTAGCTGCTATTTGATACTTCGTAATCTGCCATTTAACTTATTGTGAGATTTTTTTTATTTATCAGTTTTATCTTTCCAGTTTTAGAGAACTTACTTTCAACGCTTAAATTCTTTAATCCAAACGCACAGGGCTATTTATTGAGTCGGCAGGATATATCTATATGTTATTTAAGTAAATTTACCTATAAATAATTTCTTATGCACATAGTGGTATACGGAGCAGGTCTTACCATAAGGTAATTAATTTGATGTCATATAGAAATTCTCCTATTCTTGAAGTAGGTATTAAAAAGCTCACCATCTATAATTTAATGGTATTTTGACTTGTTTGTTAAACTATATCGTAATTTGTTGATTCAGAACATTCATATAAATAAACATGATTTTGGATATTTCTGAATTTCCACTTATGTTCAGAAGCAACACTCTAAGATAATTGTTGATTAGACTGAAATGCGGGTAATCTTCGTAATGAATCCTGACAGTCACGGCAATTCTTCATCTATTAAAATATTTACAGGGTGTTTCACGAAGGACCTCTAACTTTGAAAATTAATAAATTAATTAACTTAGTTTTGGGGCTTCAGTATCAGATTTTTACGGTTTTATTAATACACATACTACTGGTTTCATGATTATATCTATCACCGTTTCCGATTTATTTATTTTCAAAGTTAGGGGTCCTTCGTAAAACACCTTGGAAGATGTTTGTAATAAAATTTGTCATACGAAGATTTTAAACTTAGTATACATAAGAGATTTTTTCAGAGTGATTACGGTTTATTTTCGAAAATGGAAAAACTGAATGGCAAGATACTCATGCTTGCCTTTAACATTCAATATTTCCATATTTTGCCGCATTCTTATATAACTCTAAAAAAATAATAACTTAAAGTTCGATTTCTTACACTTAATTTGAATGCCTCAAGACTCAGGTTTTTGGTGATGTCTTTCGAGACTCAAAGCTTGTTTAAGGCGAACAAAAATGAATCTGTAACAATAAAAAAACAAGTTATATATGTAAGTATGGTAGGCGAGTGACAGTTAACTCCCCTCCCTTATGTCATTAGCTACAGCTTAGCTGTAATACAAATCTGTTAGCTATTTTAACTCCCTTAATATGATCTCATTAAACACCTGAATAGGAATTTGCTAGCACACGACAATATCCGAAACTCTGTCAAAGTCACTGTCATAAAACCAAAGCCACAGTATCGATAACTTGGGCAAGCGCTCTCAGATCGCTCTCAAATCTCCACTTTATTACATTAATTTACAATTTCTATTAAATTTAATAACAAACCGGATACTTAATTTCTTACTAATACAGTTACGTGAAGTTTTAAACCTCGAACCTGTCGAGCGACTTAACTAAATAATAAAGTTACGATTAAAATTCTCAAGAGGAGAAGGAGCGTATAATGTACACGCTGTCACCCCGCAAGTGTTGCTCCTCCATTTACCGCTGAGACCCACAACAGCAATCAAAAACCCGATACTAATTTGTTTGCCGATGTCAATATTGATCAAATTATTCACCGCTGTTCCTAATAAGGAACCTGAATTTTTAGCCATCCCTTTACCTGTCAGGCCGCTCAGTCAATAAATTAGGCAAAGTCTCCTCGGTGATTATTGTGTTTCATGACCGTGCGCTCATTTATATTAACTGAGAGACTGACTATTTATAATGACCGCTGCATAAATGAGGGTTTGCCTTACCTTCCGTTGTAATTGAATGTATCTAATTAAACGAACCTCATAAATACTTATCGGTAGTGGAAACCCGGAAACACGTCTGAGTAAGGATCTGAAATATGAAAACAGCCTGAAATTCAGACACCTTTTAACGGTGGTTCTTAAATATGAATATTGATACTAATATACGCCATGAATGCGTCATTAATGTGAAGTTTTTTTTTCACATTCAGGACTTCACATGGATGTGAATTTTTTCACATCAATGGGAAATTTTTTTCCATTCATGACGCAATTTGTCAATTGCATCATGAATGTGAAATTTTTAATTCTATATGTGATACTAATTATTATCACTAGTAGAATTAAAAATTTCACATTCATGACGCTGAAAAAAATTAACTAAACGCTGATGTCATAAATATCTCTAACAGAATTTGAAATTTTATTTGTTGTTGCTCATTACGTTAAAAATTCTAATTCCAAGACTCAACAGTTACATTCAAAAGATTCTTCTGATCTGCAAAATCCTTCAACTAGCTTCGGAAAAGTCTTCGTTATCATTCGTGTAGCAGAGAAGAATTCGAATTTGATTCAAGTATAAAGTACGAATCACAAATGCAAGATATTTTCAGAGTTTTTTTTTTATTAAGGATAAAAAAAATTAATATTCTTTTATAGTTAAAATCTCGAAATATCATACACTACCCATACGGAAAAAAATATATATATATAGTACTCCTTTTTATTCAGAAGTAATGAATTATTCTAAAATTAGGGTTGCAGCAGATAAATTAAAATTATTTTAATTAAGGCAAACATTTGGCATGATTATTAAGTATATGATCTTTGATTTTCAACTTATTTGTATACTTTGTATTAACCATTGCCTTAAATTTTAGAATGTTTATATAGTGTCTGTTTCTTAATTTAAAATCCGTCAAGTAAGTTGCGTTTGCTGAAATTGGGTAATTTTGTGCCTTGACGGCATTTGTCTATGGATAACTTTATATTCCTATACTTCGAATTTGGGTAATTTTAACTGAGCAGTGTGATTAATAAAAGTTTCCATCTAATTTAAGCTTTAAAATATTGTAATGAAGTCAGCATATTAAAAATAACGAGCTTGGACTTTCTTTTATAATGTATGCAATGTGCCTGTTTTGAACTGGTTGTTGGTTTAGAACAGGAATTCATGCTCTATGGGGGAAAAAAGCAATCCTTTGTATCACTTATTTACATATTCAACATATTAATCCAGTTTAAATGAATTATAGTTAATATCATGCTACTGTGATTTGTTTTCTTCGTGATCAACCCATTACTTAAGCTTAAATTTGATAACATATCAGTGAGCCCCAAAATTGATTAAACTGGCAAGGGTCCATTCGGCATGAAATTGTGATCTGAAATTATCGAAACTCTTCAATTTCAGGGTATATTTCATGCAGACACACGCAGAGAAGTGACGTCAGTATTAAGCAATTTCCCAAAACAAAAAACTGCGAGCGAAAGCAAGAGCCTGTGCGAAACACATTAAAAGAAAATATATATTTCAGGTAATCTCTTCTAACGAAACTACCGCTGGTTATTATCGTAGGATTACTTATCGTTGCTTACCTCTTTGTCACCTCATCATTTTGGTACTTTTCTGTTTAACTGTTTACTGCTTGCCCAAGCGATACAGAACTGGGTTTGGCGTGCTGTGAAAATTATAACTCGCGACGACGCTGAAATTTTGCTTTCCGGAGGACCGTTATTGAGGAACGTAATCCTACGTTAATACAAAAAGCGAGAGCCCTAAATATGAAAAAGTTTTACTAGAATATTTTGTACAACTAATATACGATGTTTCATGAAAAAAATTTGATAAGTACAGAGCAAAATTTCAAAATATAGTTTTTTTTCTATCCGTATATATTTTTATACTGTTACCATGACACCGAAACCTAGTCTAAATAATATATATGAATCTAGTTTGCGACACCATATTAATTATTTAGAAACATAATGCAAACATACACCAACATTACATATCAGATCATAGACACATTATGTATGTATGTATGCATGCAGGCATGAATGCATGTATGTATGCTATATGCATGTGTGTATGCATGTATAAATATTTCAAGAAAAAAACTTGAATTTTTAAAAGAAAATCGAGTCTCCCCAAACCTGAAGTAAGGTTTTCACCGCTCTCAAAAATTCAATATTAATTTGTTTTCCGATACAAATATCGATCAAATTATCCCAAATGAACAACCTCAACTCTGGTTATCCCCACTCACCCTCATCACCTCATTCTTATGTGTCGTTCCTGGGTGTCGATAAATCGAACGAAATCTTGCTAGTCAGGTTACAACTATTTGAGACTACATCAACCAAGATCTCCTGTATAAATCCAAATAAAAATTTTCTTATCTAAGTTTATATGCATAGGAGGACTTCTCACTTAAGGGGAAGAAAATTCTTATCTAATGTAATTTACAAGACTATATCCGATCAAAATCTTTGTTTAAAATCATAGACCATTGTTGTGTTGCCTGTCTTAAAATATTTATTTTTGGGCGTGATTCGTAAATTATTTGGGTTAGTACAAAATATTTATAAGTAATAGGTATTTGGGTGCGTTGTGTTTTTAATATTTATTTGGTTAAATACAACCCAAAGCTCAAGACAGATTTGCAACCGAACAGGTCAAACAAACTTTGCTTCTAAAACCTTCCTTTAGATCAACTACACAAAACAAAGATGACTGATTCCAAAGTAACCAAAATAAAATTGATTTATTTACAACCTTATCTATTTACAATTTAACTCAAAAACCGAATCACCAAATCTTAGTACACAGTTTACACATTTTACTAATCTTTTAGCATTTTCTCCTCGATTCATATCGAATGACATGTATTTAATTGAACCTACACCTTTTGGATTCAGGGAGCATAAATTTATTTATTTTACCTACGGCAAAGAACTACTCTCTCTCAAAATCTATATTTTAAAAAAACAAACATTGATCCCGCACTAAAATCATTCAAATTTTCGAGGTTGGGTCTGAACAAGACAAAAATGATTTGACACTCACTCGATTTGATGCTGACTGCACTGGAACACGTGTGATGATCTCATCATTGGACTTGGGATCTCCTTTCTGTCTCGGGTAGCATGCACTCAAAATATTTTTACGGTTGTAGGTATCTATCGTCTGCTTCTTCTGCTCCCTTCATCTCCGGACGACTCAATCGGAACACGAACGGGAAATTGCCATTCTCTCCACCTCCAGTCTCAATTTATTTATCGGTGAAGGCAGCAACCATATTTTCGTCATCAACAAAAACAAATTCTAGTCTCAAGATCAGGAGGCTCTCATCTCGGCACGCATCCACTCAATTTCTGCTCCGCTAAACGACATCTTTCTTTGGGAAAGTCCCCAGGCAAGATCAAATTTTTCTCGATAGTTAAGATAACCACACTTCATCACCTGCGATGCTAAGCACCGGGAAGAGGGAACCCGGCCTTGCATGCATAAGTGAATCTTCGAAAAAAACTCCAAGTCTTCTATTTATTTATTTTTTTATAACAATGTCCACGCCTTCTCGTGACTCCTAATCCATTCAGGAAAGCTTTCAAAAATCCACCACTTAACATCAATTTTCATTTCTTTGATTGGATAATCCCATAACCCATGCACGCCTTCCTTGCGTCATAAAACAGACCACCCAAAGTCCAGTCCACGTGTTTTGCGGTATACCTCCCAAACAGACCCAATAAATTTGTTTACAATAGGGTATTTTACTTTAATGTCAAACCCTGGTGCCATCTCCTTATCTGCGTCTGCAATCAACCTACCCCCTACCGCGCAACGCCGCTTTTAAATTGGCTAAGGCGTAAAGACGACTGTTCCGTCCTCTAATCAAAGGCGGCTTCCTAGCATTCTAACCAAAATGTGATGAAAACAACCTTCGATCACTTTATCTCTCTAAAAAATTTAATTTTTCTTATTTAATTTAATTTAAATCGAAAGCGCTTCATCACAACCATTTTATTTTTACCATGTGTGAAAGGTAAACATGAGTACAAAATGGCACATTTCAGGGGTTTGGGATCTACTAATGTCTGCAATTCTGAAAAGCTTTAAGGTAAGGGGATTTAACAGGTAACAGAAATTACTGCTAAAATTATGTTGGAAAATATATAATGGTGCATTGTTAATATTAACCATATCTTTCTAATATAGAGTAAGTAGTAGTTTCAGAAATTTTCTTTATTTAGAGTACTTCCTGCATTTACATAAACATTGTCAAAACTCGATATTAATGTCACCTCCTTTATTAAATTTATTATAAAGTAAACTAGGGTTTTAGAAAAAATATCCTAAGTGTCCATTAGTTCAGATATTTTCAGTTCTTTTGTAAATTATGATTATACGTTTATGAAGCAATCGGGATTTTTCAGGAAACACTCTGAATACTACAACGATCTTGATTCTTTTATCAGATTCTAGTCTACATCTTGTAAAAAAAACTGGATTCTTTACAAAACCCTACCTTACTGTGCTATTTGCTTTAAGGTTCTTCCGGTTAATGGAAACGCTACCATTCATCTATTACAATCAATTTCAAGTGAAAATTATAATTGCAAACTGAATAGAGAAATACAGCTACTGACTAACTACATTATTTACTAATTCTTCCCTGAATATGTTTTTTTACCCTAAAATTGCAAAAAGTACATTATTCTTATCATGTCGAAGCGAGTGTTACGAAGTTTTGCGAAAGTGTGTAAAAAATGCGGCAGGAGAGAGAATGGAAGGAAACGTCAGAAGCAAAAAATATGACAATATCCTTTGAACACGTACAGAAAACTGTATTTCAGTGTTATATTCGACCGTAATGTTTTAGAGTAACACAAAGCTATCAGTTTGGGAGAAGTATATCTAATGCATAAATACAAATGCATAAAGTTGTTATAATGAAATATATTTTTTCTGATTCTATAAATCAGAGTGAAATATTAAACAGATTTACTTATTGCTTTCTTTATAATAAGCACCCAGAAATAGAATAAAAAAAGATAAGTGGCTTTCTAACCATACATCTACGCAATAAAGGGCTGGTTGTATAACTTATTTAAAGTTTATGAAACTTTATTTATAAACTCTGAACAAAGTCTGAGACTAATTCTCGGCGCTTTTGTCGTGTGCATTAACTAATAATAAACACTTTTATCTGATGCCAACCTCTCTTTACTTAAGTCAATAAATTACTTCACAATGCATAAATTGAATGAAGGAATTCCTCTGTGGTTATTGTATTTCAGTAAGCACGCACTTAGGCATAAAACTTTCGTGGTGCTTGGCGTAAAATCAAAATATCTTTATGGATATTATTCGTGAAGACTTATTACTATTTAAGCCTATTTTGTTTATGTACAGAATGCGTTGACGTGTATCTGTAAATTAAATAGAATTAAATTCTGTAGAGAAAGACATGCTGTAAGTTTAGGGAGAAATAGCAAAGTTTAGAGAGTATAAATAGTTTACGCAATTATTATTTAGCTTTTTTCAGACGTTTTTATTTCGGATAGTGTTTGATGCCCAGACAGTCCCCAGCAATTCAGCGTTTCTTGCACTTTTATTCCTGAAATTTTTGATTTTGGTCTTTTGAACCCGTGGTCACTGGTAATGCAGAGGACACCAAGGCAGCCATTTGTTTAAGAAGCAAGTGTGGGTATGAGCCTTCTTGTGTTGAGTTCATGCCATAGTATTTCCAAGAAATGGATTTTCCGTCAAAATATTCAGCACTTTATTAGGAAAGGTGCTTTTAAAAGTTGCTAAAATAACGGAATTCACAATAATAATGCTTCCCGGACGGTTAGTCCATAAGCTTCATGAACCCGAAGACCAGAAGCTGCGTAAAAATACTTGCAAACTCAGCCGAGGGTTTATTCCTCCTGTTCGCTTTACGTTTAGTATGGGACTGGGCGCCAGACGGACAGCACAGATCTGCCGACCAATTTGGGCAACCCGGGGCCCCTCTAAAATAATAATATGGAAGCGAATTTCCATATATAATTATATGGAAGCGAATAATTGTCCAGTTTTCTCCAATGGTAAGGAATCGAATTCAAAATAGGTTTTTTTCTTTTCTTTTTCGGGATAGTTCCGTTGGCAAAAGAACGGATTCAAAGTTATGAGACTCCTGTTTTGTCCCATAGTGAAGTGCAGCCGTCAAACAATTACATATTATGGGTCATCAACCATTATGGGATAAATTCGGGGCAGGGAAATTTCCACATAATTCAATTGATAAATAAATAAAGAAAACTATATATGTGCAGCTCAACATCCTGTATAATTTGCCTATTAAAGAGATAAGAAAATATATGAAGTATGAAATTTGAAAAATGATAGGTGGTGTCACTAGAATCAGTCTGTTGTTAGAACACTAGCATCGAGATTAAGCAACCCGGGTTCGATGCTAGTCATGGAAGACGGTCGTTATATGTAGGCTAATATAAATTTTCGAAGCCTTTTAAAAATTAAATTATAATGTCTTTATTAAGAATACTTCTAAACTAAGTTCCTTTATTAACAAAGAATCTGTAAGAAGAAATTAAACAATACCGGGAATGACTAGTAAAGATTTGTTTTAATTCAGCTTGAATAACTAATGGGTGCTTGAAACAGATCATAAACTAAATTATACAAAAACTTTAACCAGCGGTCATACAGCTAATGAACTTTAATGTTAGCACATAATTTTTGATTCAGTTGCACTATTTTCTGATATCTATATCCTATATAGAGCTCTAAACCACCTAACAAAATCTTCCTTCCTGACTGAACTCACTGATTTGGACGATGATTTATTCCTTACTATCTAGAGCAGCTTCATCAAATGACAACTCTCAACTGCTATCACTAATGAGCTCTCATAATTTTTCTATTGCATTCCTATTATGTATTTTGGTCACTTGTTTATGTCATACCTCTAGATTTACAAACTTTTATATCCTTCAAACCCGCCCTAGGGAGAGAGCTTTGGGAGGTTTAAATAAATATTGGTGCCTAGAAAATGGTGATTCGAAGAAAATTGCTAAAAAGGGGGAACAGTTATAATGTAGTACCTTACATCTTTGTATCGAATTGTATCTCACACTACTTTTTCTAGATTCCTTGAGTGTATCCAGCAAATAACATTTTTATGTTTGGTACAGCTATTAACTTTTTTCAGATTTCAAGGAACGCTAAATCTAAGAACTTAAAAAAAAGAACTGTGAAAATTGCTTTCTCCATGATTTTATTTCTTAGATAGCTTTTTAAAAAGATGAAAACACTTTTTTTCTCAGAATTGTTTTGTTTATACGGCAAAATCAAATAGACCATATCCCCTTTAACGTTTAATGAAGGACAGTTTTACCATTAAATAGTTTGAAGAAAGATACTTGCATTCCCGAGCTATTTAGCCATTATTCCACCCAATAGCGTTCCTTAATGCTTGAGGCAAGAGATTAGGCTCCAATCACTGAAAATCTTACTTAATTACCCAGTTTGTGATTGGACTAACGATATCCAATCTGTCACTAGTGTATGTGTATGACACCTTTGTACATGTGAGACTTACTGATAAAGATATCCCTAGACTCCTATCTAGAGAAAATTGATTAAGAAGAATAGTATTATGTAAGTTTTACTTGCAGTTTTACGGAACGCTTACCAGCTATTGTTTCCTTTGTTCAGTGTCTAAGGTTCGTTCTGAACTGAGAATATTAAAATAGAATGCAAAATGTAAATCTTAGGATAAAATTTCCGTTTTTTGTTGGTAAAATTAGCTGTTTCAGACAATTTTACTTTTGGGTTTTTGGAAGGGAAAAGGGTAGCTTGTAAAATATTACTTTCAGAAATAAAATTACTGCAGCTTAATTCTCTGCAGTCGTGCAATTATTCAATCGTTTCGTCCATGAAATCGTTCATTATGAACAAAATTTACCATGGAAATTTACAATTTCTTTTTTTTTTCTTCTGAGGAAACATAACTTTAGATTTTATCCTTTAATGCATGAATGCATTTGAAGAATCCTTCTAATTTTACATTTTGTAAAATTGCCCGGATAGTCCAAATCATCGACATTATATCATTGTTCTCAAGGAGGAAGCTAGGAGCCTGGAAGGAAATTAATGTGGCTGCAGTTCTCTCCAGAGCGATATGTAGTTTACAAATAGACTTACAAAAAATAATCGTGTCCAGAAGAAGTGATATTCCAAGTTATTGACATGAAGATTTTTACCAGCATTAATGGCGTTCCAAGTTGTCGACATGGATGTTCATGCCAGCTTATGTGGTATTCCCTGTTATCGACAGGAATGTTTGTGTCAGAGTAATTGGCATTCCACTTGGGGGGGGGGGCATGGATTTTCATGCCAGCATGCTCGTACAATCAATAAGTTCGGGGACTTTATTTAATACAACAACGAATACACTTACAAAGTCTTTTGAACACAATCACCTTCAAAATAATGTCCTTCCGCAAATATACACTTCTGTCAGCGTTGATACAGCTTCTGGGAACAGTCCTGGAAACCGTTGCGTGAGAGCTGTCGTAAAGCGGTTGTCGCTGTTGCCATCATTTCTTCGGCATTTGCAAACCGCTTGCCCTTGATGCGATCTTTCAGTTTCGGGAACAGGTAGAAATTGCAAGGAGCGAGGTCTGGAGAATATGGGGGATGTGGCAGAACTGTGGTGCCGTGTTTAGCAAGGGCTTGTTGCACCATCAGGGATCGGTGCGCTGAGACATTATCATGCAACAACATCCACATGTTGGATTTCCAAACATGTGGACGTTTACCACAGATTGCCTCCCGGAGACGACGAAGAACCTGTACAAACCATTTGTTGACGATGTTACCTTGTGCTTTGCGCAGCTTGTCCTTTCTGGACCTTGCGCCAATAAACTTCAACCAACCAAACAACCACTGCTCCTATCCGTTGGATGTTCGCCTCCGTTTGTAGGGTCACTGGCCACCCACTTCGCGGATCATCTGCAACAACGTCTCTCCCATTATTAAACAAGCTGTACCATTTGAAAACTTTCGATCTGCACATAGTTTCATCTCGATACGTTTTTTGCAGTAACCGTAACGTTTCTGCAGTGGTTTTTCTCAATTTCTAGCAGAATTTAATGCTGGAACGTTGCTCCAAGAAGGACATTTTGCTACATCGATATCATGGGCTGACAGTCTACAGCCAAATGGTGTGCTGCGTGCCTTAGCAGTTGTGCAAAGCATCATATGACGTCTCACGCGTACGCAGATAGCCAGACTTGCAAACCACATCGTTGTTTCGGTTCCCCCAAGCACCTGGCAAGAGGGGGGAGGGTAGTCCCCGAACTTATTGACTATACTGGTATAGCGTATTCCAAGCTGCCGACATGGATATTCTTATCTGCTTGATCAGTATTTGATGGTGCCGTCATGGTGTGCCAGATATGACATAAACATCCGAGTTCCTGACATAAATGTTCACGCTAGCATAACGCGTATGCCGAGTTGCCAACATAGATGTTCATGTCAGCATAATGAGTATACCTACGTGCCGCCATGGTGCCACATATGCGATGACAACACATCCGAGGTGAAACATCTGAGGCTGACATGGGTATTTGTGCCATCACATCATGTATTCCGAGCTTCCGATAAGGATATTCGGGACTGAAAGCTCATGACATCACCGCTGAAATTTCAAGGGTATAACGCTGATAAAACTGCAGAAGTTGAAAAATCTGTATGTAAAATGAAGCTCAGAAAATCGACAGAAATTATATAGTTCTTTTAGTTTACAGATTAATTTCAATAACTAGGATAGGATATAATATCACCCTTCCCTTTCATTAAAAATCCAGGAGAAAATGCAATTACAGGACCTCAAATAATTATTTCTTATTTTAAGATTCAAATCTTTAATCATCAATCTGAAATAAAATCGGAAATCATATCCATACATGAAAGATTGGATGCAGATAAATCATGTATGTAAAGAAACTTTCTGAAATGTGTCTAGAGAAGTCAAAAGATGAGAATCATGAAGTAAATAAGAAAAGAAACTGCTTTAAATTACGCCTCGATAAAGTGAATTGGATGTAGTCTGTAGGGGGGAAGGTGAAAGATAGAGGTGATCAGTCACTTTTTTTCTTTTTTTATAAGTAGAAAAGATTACGAGAGTAAGAGCTCCTCGTTCCTCGATTAAAAAAATGTGTGTGGTGCTTTTGGGCATGGACTTGGAATTTTTTAAAGAATAACAGATTTTTCGGGAAGAGGTTCACGGGGAAATCTTTAATATAGTTTGATATACTGCCACAGAGAGTAATCTGTTTTTGTTTAACGCAGGACAGTGAGTAATCATGTATAGGATGTATAAGGTTTGAAAATTTAATGATTTAGTTTAATATTTGAAAATCTCTTCTTAAAAATATGGATACAGAATTGTTACAGTCCAAGAAATGAAATGAAAATCTCTATTTTGAAAACAGATTTCTGTATCTAACTTTTTATATTTTCAAGTCTTCATTACCAGAATCACCAGGTTCATTTCCTTTGTTAGCGTAAATGTTTTCAGCCATTCGGAATGAATTTTAAAATGTATGTAATGACCCGATTAACTCTAGTATAGCAAAAGATTCTACAGCCCTCCAGAAATCAGCCAATTGGCATCTCTTTCATCATTTCATTTGTATAGATCTCCAATTGAGGTAACTTTGAGGTAGAAATTGCAAATGGGAAATTTAAGATAATATACGGAATCCACAATTGGAGATTTTTTTTTGTAAATGTGAATAAGGTTCGAGATTTCTTCTGCCTTATTGTACTTCTAAACACCATTTGACACCCCTGGTAAGTCCAATATAGGAATAATGTTGAGGTGTACTTACATAAAACCGCAAGTTTATTCATTGTGTGGTTGAAAGGCTAGGTTTGCACAACTTTATTTTCAGAAATGAGGTTGCACAACTTTATTTCACTCAGCTATTGCAGCCCACAAACTATTGAATATCTTGAATTTAATTCATATATTTTAGCTTCCAATTCAATTTAAATTATACAATACATTTTCTTTACAGTACTTTTATTGAATTACACATGTGCTGGGGACCAGTGCAGCATTTTGCATCAATCAATTGCGTAATGCATTCACCTCACCATTTTTTTTCCCTCTAGATCTTTTAACAGTTCTGGTGGTGTGCCTTATTGATGTCACACAGAAAATTATAATCATGAAGATAGGTCATAAAACCAGACAGGAAATAAAATATATAAACAACGTGCTTTCTTTACTACACTTGTTTTAAGTGGTGACGAAAGAGATCCGTGCTCTGTAATTCTTTATAATTATATAACCCCTCTTAACTGTTATCTAAATATTTAATTTTTCCTCACTTTTAACTAGTTTTAATCATAAAATTCCGTTTAACTGTTGACCAAAGATTTATTATTTTTTTAATTAATCATTCAACGAGTTTTCTGAGATATTATTTCATGCCTTTAACTTGACATTATATAACTTCAAACATGTGTTAAGTTTTCTACATTTTTTTACATGATTTGCATATTAACTCGAAAGTAAAACAGCCTAATTATGGACGTTAAAGAATTTGGAGGATTATTGTTATATATATATATATATATATATATATATATATTTCAATAAAGAACAATGTAAGTGCTCATTCTAATCCATCAAATTTTATCAAAAAAACCCTCTCTCAGTTATCATTTAAAGCAAACACATTTTTACTTACTTAATATTTAACTGTTCTGGGCTTTTAACTTCGTTCATCTCAGTGTTTTTGCAAATACATGCTATGATATCACCTTATTTTGGGTTGCTATTCTTACTTGATGTTAAATAAATATTGACTCTCAACTTTAACCCAGGGAATGTTTGCAATTGAATGTTTTATATATATATATTTTTTTTTCAATGAAAAAAATGTAAGTAATCATTGAAATCTAACAAATTTTATGAAACCCTCCTCTCTGAATTATCAGTTTTTAATTAAATTAACGCAAACCCATTTTTACTTACTTAATATTTAAGTGTTCTGGGCTTTTAACTTCGATAATCTCAGTATTTTTGCAAATACATGCATATCACCTTCTTTTGGGTTGCTATTCTTACTTGAAGTTAAATAAATATTGACTCTCAACTTTAACCCATGGAATGTTTGCAACTGAATGTTTTATATATATTTTTTCAATGGAAAAAATGCAATTGCTCATTTTAATCGACCAAATTTTATCATAACCCTCCTCTATCAGTTATCAGTTTTAATTAAAATAACGCAAACACTTTTTTACTTACTTAATATTTAAGTGTTCTGGGCTTTTAACTTTGATCATCTTCGTATTTTAGCAAATACATGCTATGATATCACCTTTGTTATTTTGGTTGCTATTCTTATTTCATGTTAAATAAACATTGACTCTTAACTTTGACCCAGGGAATATTTGCAGATGTTTTATATATAATTTTTTCCAATGAAAACAATGTAAGTTCTCATTCTAATCCATCAGATTTTATCAAAACCCTCCTGTCTCAGTTATCGGTTTTTAATTAAATTTACGCAAACACATTTTTACTTACTTAATATTTAAGTATTCTGGGCTTTTAACTTCGTTCATCTCAGTATTTTTGCAAATACATGCTATGATATCACCTTATTTTGGGTTGCTATTCTTATTTGATGTTAAATAAATATTGACTCTCAACTTTAACCCAGGGAATGTTTGTAATTGAATGTTTGACATATAATCTTTTCAATGAAAAAAATGTAAGTGGTCATTCTAAGCGGCCAAATTTTATGAAACACTCCTCTCTCAGTCATTAGTTTTTAATTAAATTAACGCAAACACATTTTTACTTACTTAATATTTAAGCGTTGTGGGCTTTTGACTTCAATCATCTGAGTATTTTTGAAAATACATGCTATGATATCACCTTCTTTTGGGATGCCATTCTTACTTGAAGTTAAATAAATATCGACTCTCAACTTTAACCCGGGGAATGTTTGCAAAGTGCATTAAATATTAATGATTTATTTTTGGAAGCATCAAAATATTTTAAGCCCTCTCTAACAGTGAAAATGTCATTCTGAAATATTATCATATTCATATTTATTGAAACTTCATCTTATTCACGAAACAGGGGAGAAAGAAAAAAAATATATTCTGCAAAGAAATAAATACATAGTGCATAAAAAGTTCTCCCTGCATTTTCCTTCCGTGATCTTTCCGCATATCGGCAATCTCAAACTAGAGTGTCACAGTTATTGACTGAAGAAGCCTACTCCCGGAATAACAACTTATCATAGTAGGATCACACATGTTATGGAATTTATATGATTTATGGGCCCAATAACTTGACAGCTCGTGCACATATCCGAAAATTCCGGCAAGTACAGTCACGTAACCAAGACATTACTTTCAAAATGCAATGAGTATTAAATAATACAGTTTTTTTCCCCTTTCATATTAATGCTCATGCATTTTAGGGTGAGAGCATGAAATATAAATACGAACGTAGCTTGTATTATTTTCGGGTATCTCTGGAATGTGATGATCTCCCTCTGTATTTTTGAAGTGCGAGAGACTTTCTTTTTAATATTTGAAAAACTTTCATACTGATGTGCTTCATAAATGCATGGAAATATAGTTATCAAATAGGATATTTTTTCGTTTTTTTGCTGATCATTAAACTTAAATATTTGAGAGGACAAACAAGCATCATTTCATATTCTATTAAAATTTATTTATAAAGAAAAATCAGTAAATAGATTTAGATTTTCTAGAGAATTTGCCTCTTGCGCTGAAATTATACTTGAATGATAGATGGAAAATTGTGGATACTGTTTTTATATTTAAAAAAAAATTAAAGTGTAAAAGCAGTGTGACACATTTTAAATAACAGAGATCGGGGGTTTGTATCTACCCCTAAGTCGTCCGTTTACAACCAATTTCTTGACAGAGTCACACAAAAAAATTTTTTAAACAAAATATTTTGGCAATTTTTAAGCAGTTGGTTACCCATATTCGTATTTTTCTTTTATGTCTAAATGAATATTTTACAATTTAATGGTTCATTTAATTATGTTTTGGAAGTGGATTCCCTTAATCCTGCAATAATTGCATTAAATATCTGTAATAAATTAAAAAAAACACAAACACAAACAGCTTAACTATTCATATGTTATCTGCATTTACCATTTAACAAAGTCTATAGACACCTTGCACTGTCATCATTTAAAGTTACAACCACAACAAGTAAAAAAAAATGCATTTGTATAAACCTTGGTGAAAGTTCTGTACAAGGCTCCTTGAAAACATTTCCTACAGTTACTTATAACAACCTTATTTTTTTCTTGCTTTCATCGCTAAAAGCTTTTTATTCACTATGAGATTATTCGGAATTAATCTGTTTACTTAGGCAGAAATAAAGAGTATTTCTGATTTTCAAAACTTCTTTTTTTACATTTCTAATAAGTAGGAATTGATCTTGCACATTTTTCTTATAAATTTTTATTTTTAGGAATTTATTAGCAATTAATGTACAAGTAGAAAGTACTTCTGACTCTAAATGATAACCATGTTGCTTCTCCTTATCAGTGAATTAAAATTGAAGTGTTTTAAAAGTATTTAAACAAAATATCAAATAGAATATTTATGTCTAAATATGTCCAGATATTGGAATGCTTATGCACATAAACATATCTTGGACATTTAGACTCTTATAAACATCCCCGTTCAAAAAAATTTTAAAAATCAGAAGGCATTATTCAAATAAGTTACAGCTCACAATATTTGCTTTTATTTTCAGTTTCCAATACTGATGATGCAAGCAGGACACGCTATAAACCCCCCTTCTCTCTGTCTCTCCCACGAATTCAACAGCGATCAGCACTCGGCGGTAATCTCTTTAAACTGCACTTCACAAAACCTCCTGTCTATTGTTTCGTGCAGTCCAAATCGAAGCTAGCCACACCTCTCAAAACGCGCAAAAGGCTCATGTATGCTAATTCAGAGTTATGTCCGCATTATCCCTCTGTCTAAATGATGGCCCCAAGCAGTGCGGTTGGTCCAGTGCCATTGCTGCAAGGATCTTGTTCGTGCAATTAGCCGCCCGCGCTCGCTAATTCCATTTCACAAGTTGTCCTAACGCCGCTAATTAGCCCGGATTAGGCCCGATCGGCATTTGCATAGTTTTACGGCACTTCCTTTGTATCTGCCGATGGCTTTGGGGATGTAATCCCCAGGTCGCATTATTTCGGATACGTTCGGCGTCGTCCAATACTACACTGTATCATCATTTCGGTGGTACAACAAGTTGCCCAGAATAGCTGCGGACAGTGTCAAATTTCACTTCATGAATATTTTAACTCACAAGAGCGTAATCTCTTAGTTTAGCGTATTATGAACAAAGGGCGAGGATGCTTTTAATGCAGAAACGCGTTTTTTACTGTTCATTTTTTGCTGATGTCAATGAAGGAAAGGTAAGCGGTTCAAAAAGCGAAAGTGCAGATCCTGCGTTGACTTTACAACAGATGTTCTATGACGAAAAAATGATTGTTAACATTTTGTTTTAGTGTTAACCTTTAGATTAATGGGCCCATTTTTCCAATTCCCTCTTTAGAACGGGAAATTTCATACCCCTTTGTGGCTATTAAAGGGGTTATGTATATATATATATATATATATATATATATATATATATATATATATATATATATATATATATATATATATTCATTCTTGTGCCCGTATTCTTGGGATACATGCTATCCACCCCGTAAGGAAAAGGTTAACATTATTTCTAAGTACAGGTTTATTAGTCAAGTTCGTTAAGAGGAACTTCGAATGTTCTCTAAAAGTGCGGGAAAATGCATGGTGTGATAAGTAGTCTTAAATTCACAGTTAAAAAAAATTCAAAAACAGAGTACTTGGATCGCGTTGACTTATATGTTAAGAAACAAACCCTGAGGCAAAATTTCAGTGACTGACTGCATTACGGCACAAAAACTTTATCCACAGATTGGTATGGATTTCTGCACGTCCCGTTCTGAACCTATGAGGTCCCTGTGAGATTCAAAGAGTCAAGCAAAATACAAGCGAACATAAATTCATGGTTTTATGGAGGGAAAAAATTAGAAATAATTTTATTAGAATAGATATATTTGTCATTTTCTGTGTTTAAACAAACATATAGCAATCAGTAATTCGTTACTTTGTAACAACGATTATTGAAAGAAAGCAGTTTAATGTCTTTTCATTCTTGTATAACAATATATCCATTACTTCATTTTTAGGGAAACTCTCTCTTTTAAGGTGCTAGAAAATTACAAAAAGCTGAACGTTTTCAATTAAATTGACATAGGAATTTTTAGCCATCTTTGTAAACTTTTTGTAGTTTCACCGAAAAGCTTAGTCTAAGTAATTATAGTTTCTGAATAAAAAAAAAGAAAAAAATTTGAAAAATACGTCTTTCTGAAGGAAGTAGTTTTAAAAAAGCTCATTTTTAAAATCCTTTCCCGGCACAAAAATACCTTTTTTGTATAATTTTGTGTACAACAATATATAGTTGGAACATTTGTAAGAAATATCGATGTTAATCACTCAAAGGTGTAAAGAAAATATCGATTGCCAAATCCAGTTACCTAGAGGAACGGAAGTACTGGGCCAGGAAATATATTTTTTTAATGAAAAACAAACTGCGGAAATAAATCTTTAAAATTGTTATGCTTAGAAACCGTGTTGCCAACATTACTCACTGGATCTAAAATAATTATTAAACTAATATACTAGCTCCTTAATCCTGTAAAAACTTAACACTATCATGTACTGAGTTTTATGTTTTAGCATTTGGTAAAGTTTTATGGCATCGAATCCCCAAATTAGTGTAAATTTCATCATAATAAGTAAATAATCCCAAATATCTAAACTCTAACTTGTTTTAATTTAAAAAATATCTTCTGGGAAATTTCGCGTTAAATAAATCAAAAATCCTTTAAATATATTAGTTAAGCTAATTAAAACTCAAGAGGTAAGTATTACATCCACTTAGTTTTAATTCCAGTTTAGCATGTTACTTCAAACTATTGCTTTGTTGACGAAGAAATTTGTTTGCAAAGTTAATTATAAGATTGTGTTAGGAATACGTTGTAATTTTTGTTTTAGGACTCAATTTTGTTTCATAATGCACTCGTCGTAGATTATACTATGCAAAATCCCTGTAATACACTATATACTGTAAGTCAAATCTTGGAAGGATTACAGTGTACTGTAATCCTTCCCGGAATTAACTTCAATAAACCTTTAATTAACTAGCCATTAAAGAATCAATATAGAGATCTGTAATGCTGTTCACGATTTAGCATCCTTTATTTTGTCGGAGTGGCAATAGATTTAATTCTCGTATTCAAGGCCTATAAACTGTTGCATGAAATTTATAAAGCATAAATTGGGGAAGTATAAAGGTAAACTATGGTTTATAGTTAGCTTCAAGCTGTTATCTTCTCAAATAAAAATATTTGGCCAGTGTGCCTCTTGTTTTATAGATATCTTAAAGAATCGATTCAAATTCAGAGTAGAGAAAATCATATGGAAATTAAAAATTAAAGTTTTTCTGTTTTATAACAGAACAATAAGAAGCTGTGTATTAATTAGGGATTAAAGACTAAGTGATATTAAAAACAGTTAAAAGTATCATTTATGCATTAATCGAGCTTTATTTAAACTTTAATTCCGAATAACAAACTATGGGTAGACCAGCTATAAAATTTATTCCTAACGACAATAACCCTAGAATGTCCTTATTGTAGAAATTTATATAATTGTTGAATGCCTAAAAATGTCATTGGAGTGAAAGTTGTTGCTATCGTGTAACACTAAAAACGATTGTTTGCCCTTTAAATTGCTCTAAACAAATTTGTCATAGCTAAAATATTGTTCTTTTGTCTGTCGTCAATTACATATGGCATTAAAAGGTTTTGTTTGTTTCACTTGTTGATTTATACATGGGACCTTATATACAAATTAAGAACGTAAATAAATATGAAACATATTATGAAAAATATATTTTATTATAGAAATTTTTAGAATTAATTATAGTTTTCGAATAAATTGGTATTACTTAGTCAAATTCATCAGCAGAAATAGAAAAAACTTTGATTTGTGCTGTCTGTATTCGTCATTTTAATCACTAAATAAGTATTTAAGTGTTTCTCACAGAGATCTTTCAACACTATATTGTTATCGTACTTTTCATTATTGAATTTTTAATCTTTGTCTTTACAGTACAAACAAAATAACAGAAATAGACTTAGATGAAAATATCTTACTTCCAGATCACAATAGATTTTGAAAAAGCTGTAATTTTTATAAGAAAGGAAATATTCGTGCTCTAAGAATTTAATTTTACTTTGACTTTATTTAATGTTCCAGAGTGCATAATATGGTTGCTCACCTAAAATGTTCAGTATGTTGGTAACATTTCCATGACATATTAATATCATATACAGTCGAATCCCGTTATAACGAACTTCAAGGGACCAAAGGTTTTGTTCCCATTATCCGGTGGTTCGCTATATCAGAACCGTTAAGAAAAATGCTAGACTTCACAAAATGTATAACTCATTAGTTGCAATGTGCATTCAATAATAATGTATTAAAAAATGATAAAATCTATGAAAAATGATAATTAATTAATTAAATCGACTGAAATCGATTACATTAAACTGACATAATAAAACTGACACACTAATTAAATTATGCATATTAGGAAAACGACGGGACCAAAATGTTTTTTCGTTATATCCGGGAGTTAGTTATATACCGGGTTCGCTATAACGGGTTTCGATTGTATTATAATAAATATTAAGAGAGTTCTTATAAATTTCTTTACATAAATAAATCCAATAATTTTTTTCAGTATTTTATCGAATTAGATATTTTTTTAAATAGTTTACTCACTTCTGTAGTTTTATAATTTAAAAACTTGGTTATTTTGGGAAGATATAAATTAGTGTTACTTATTTACAACCCTCCAGTGCAAAATTCTCTATTTCCTCGCCGATGGAGAAAAATCCGTCGCCATAGTTACAGCACTGACGCCATGGGGTGCTAAACGTTGAGTAAATAATGCAACAGAGGACTTCGGCACGAATTCCCTTATTTAATTTGATGTCCCTAGAAGCTGTCATTATCTGTGTGAGCCTTAGAGCCCGTTGAATACAAAGAGATTAAAACGGACCTCGCAGGATAAATAATTTCTGAGTACAGTGCGCCCGGAAATACAATAAACTGCGTGTAACACAAATCTCTACGAATATGCGTCCGCGGCGTTGCTAAATCTCTTACTGAGCAATCCTAAATTATACGAATAATCAAATTTACACGTAGAAGTTTGATTGCCGCTTCAGCAATAAAAATCAGGAGTTATTGCGAATAAAGTGGGTTTAAAGCATGTTCTGATTTCATGTACGGGATTCGCGAGAGATGCAGAGGTTGTATTGTGATATTCCCCTATCTAGGGGCATTACAAGCATGCATGCTTACGCTTGCAAATTTATCTCACATTATAATTTATGCAACCTCAAAGAAAATACATGTGTAAGAAGCTTAATATCACTGTACCCTAGTTTATAACCAATGTTTTAATTTTACCTGCAAATTATTTAAAGCATAATTTTGTACTTTTGTAAATTACGCTCAAATTTAAAGTTAAACCAACTGGATGAAAGCTATATATTAAGGCACTTAACGTTTATACTTTAGGCCTACAGCCAACACAACACACACAGGTTTATAAGAGGAGAGTTCACTATAACTGGACATCACATGATCTATAATTGCACATCATTGTGAGATCTAACTAATTTTGCCTTCTTTTAGCAAATTTCTAGCAAAATTTCAGCGAAATCATTTGAAAAGATTGCTCAAAAATTTTAAAAACCTTAGTTTTACGGCAGTCAGTGCTAAGTTTTATTGTTTACTCTTCAGTCGAATACTGAATATAACAAAAAGTGTATTCAAATGAACTGACTTTGAAATGGTTAACAAATTTTTATACGCAAACTGGAGCCAATCAGTCAAAATATTTATAGTTGTCTTTTCATTGTACTATAATTATACAGTTTTACTAAAGGGTAAATAAAAGAGTTGAAGTATATTTCTGACATTTGTTTTGGTTCCATTTATGTTCGTTAATTTTAAGGTATTCATACTATTTTACATGTGTTGACACCGTTTAAATGTTTTATCGTATGGAATTGACATGTATATTTCTTTACTTTATTGTTGCAAATGCTAATGTATTACAACGAAGGCTTTCAAGCAAAATATCTATGTTTACAACAGTAGTATTTCAGGCACACTAGAAAATCTGTGAAGATTTGCATTCATCGTATTATTTCCTTCGTATAAAATAATTATGAATCGCATACATAGCTTAACACTTTTTTTTTTCGTTAACAGAAGTAGGTAACTGGGAGCAAAGCATGTGACAGGAAATGATATGTGGGACTGTACCTTAGGCAGTAGAACGTTAAGTTGAGCCACTAAATGGCATAGCAATACGAAATCGTTTCAAATTTTTGAATGTACTACTGTCAAGGTTGTTTGTTGGTTTGCCACCGCAATGCAAATCCTCCTCCTCTACCACAAATGGCTTAGTGGCCGTAGTATAACCTTCGCTTAAACCACAACAGCTTCAAGTTAGGACTTTCAAACCCCATGTTTTAATTTATTATAATAACTGTAATTATATATACCACATAGCAATGAAAACAAAAAGAAATTTCATTATGTACACTGCCATAAAACGCTAACAAAATTTCTTTCTCATTTTCTATTTTTTCCCTAATGTGAAGGCACTTGCTGTGAGACTTTCTCCTATTGTTATTCACCGCTAGCTTGATGGCTACTTTATTATGGAGGCACCCTTTAGGTGAGCCAGCATTGCTCTCTATGAGGAAACAACTCGGTAACGACCAAGCCTTATTCGGAATTTGAACCCAAGCCCCACTGCGTGGAAGCTCACGACGCTAATCTCTATACAATGTGGGCGGCTCGCTTTCTGTTATAACAAAGGCAAATTTTACAAGGTCTGTCTGTGACTAAAGCAGATATGTTGTTGTTGTTAATGCCCCTTGGTTGGAGATTCCATTCACCAGGTCCTAATAGGTTATTGGGCTGAAAGGGGCGGCTCCTGTTTTGAATTTGCACCACAAGGGTCGGAGTCCGACTTGGCTAAATGACCTGTCCCATAATTTTGAACCGATTCAAGTGACGAGACCAGGGCACTTGACTCCGCACCTCCAGAGGTAAATTTGAGAACGTGAAGGACATTGCAGCCACGACCTATTTTACGTGTCCCGGTCACCATTAGTGAAAACACGGCGGTGGATTTTCAGCGACGAGCATCGAACCAGGGACATTCAGATCACTGGCCCGCTGCTCTTGCCAAATGGGTCACCGCGCCCTCTACAGCAGATATAATCACATACAACTTCTATTTAAAGTTTCCTTAATGACACTGCAAAGGTTATTCCAGTCTGTAGCAGGAGCTATATTTTAGATTTCTCAACAGACACTCGATTTCAATAAGAAGATATCTATCCAATTAATGTCATTTGGATAAATAACCTCCAGGAATTTTGCTAAATGAACCAGTCGTTAGTACCTCAACAAGTGTGAAAGATACCGCTGACGTGAGCAATAATCCCCCAAATCTTCATTCATATGAGTCATTTTTGGTTTGTTTGAGTTAAAATAACAATGCTGAACCCCCTGTTTAAGTTATGAGCAGTATTGTACTTTTGTTGTTTTTCTTTCCTTCTTATAGAAGCATAATATCTACTAAACTATCGAACTTTACTTTGATGCACTAGGCCTATCATCAAAAGCTTATAACAACCCTATTTAATTGCCCTTCAATGATTTAATTCAATTACACAAATCCCTAATATTAAAACAAACGACTGCAAGGATAGATCATTTTTAAAGTAATTCAATAAAGACGTCTGCCACTGAATAATTCTGAACCCAAACTACTTGGAAACTCTTATTCAAGGTATAATTGCTAAAATAACGAAGGAAAATACAATTATATTTCAACAGAAAACGTCAATATAGAAAAGCTTAAATATTTAATCATTAAGTTCAAAACATATCCAGATAAAACCTATTAGTTAAAACTAACTGGCTCTGTGTTATACGCCCGACGTCAGTCGGGTAGGCTTGTAGTTTAAAACCGCACCACATAGGGGCCTCCCATTCAAGCTTCTAAGTAATACGTACATGATGGAGCTATTTTGCTATATTAAATCACAAATCACAATTCATTTTTGGTTTACTTAGCTCAGCTGTCTGTTCTAATCTTAGTAGAGTTAGTAATATGCATTATCATTGTTCTTGAAAACACTAGTCCAAATTATATGTGGTTGTATGAAAAGATAATGGAGATTTAGGGGGAAAATTGTAGGGCGGCTTTATTTTTTTAAGAGGAAAAAAAGGACAGTGCTGCCATCTGTCGCGTATCGCGGTAAATCTGTATCGTGAACCTCGCTCCGAAGACTTAAGTAATGATGCGTGAGCTGTCAGCAGTGACTTGTTTTGCAGCTTGCAACATTCTGAAAACTAGCTTCAAACATCCTTACTAAGGCTTTATAACTCTATGTTTTACATCCTTGTAACATTAATCATCCTTTTAGTTTTTTGACTTTGAGAGTAGAACACTGTTTAATTACCCTCAGATGAGGACATATGGGTCTGGCTGTGTCATATAAGATTAAACTAATATTTCAAAACTAAAAAAAAAGGCTAATTTTACACATTCCAATAATTTTCTATGTTATCAAAATGTCAATTCTAACTTTTACCGGGGTAAGGGGAAAATATTGAAGTGCTGTTTTTTTCCGAATCGCAAATAGTTTTTTGCACAGTATATTTAAAAAAAAAAAAAAAAACTTTAAATCTAAGTTGGCAATCCTTGGACAAATTTTCTCCATAGGTTAACATAGAGGTGATCGAATCCAATAGGGTTAGTACACAGTAGTTTTAAGAATATATTGTAGCTGCAGTTCAGGTCGTACACACTGAAAATAAATTATTTTTTTATGTCCAGTAAGTGTATGAAATATCTCTGACATGATCCGGTTTAAGAGGTAAATAACTCATAAATATTCGAGTAATTTAAAAAGATTTTAAAAATAATGCAATTGTCCTATAAGTGAGGTTTTCAATTTAATTTTTAATTTTATTATAGAAGCATCAGAAGGTTTTTTTTTTTTATCTTCAATTATACCTATTTCTTCTGTCACTATGGCAACAGATTTAATACCTTTGAATGTAGTTCATGTTATCTTAAATACGTATTAATTTCCTGCTCTAATTCTTTTCTATTTCTGCTTAATTTTATATTTCTGTTTAATTTTCTACTTAATTTTCTGCTATGCTTAAAATTTCTCAATTCAGTGGTCAATAAAGAATGCGAATATTGATCTAAAGATCTTAGGCTTCGTTTTTTAAAAAAATATTATTTTAAAAACATTATTTGAATTCATTGAAAGAACTAAAAAAATAATTTATGTAAGGGCAAATTACTTCTGAAATTATTCATATTTTATCAAAATATTGAAATAAAGCCAATTGAAGCACTTTCCAAAAGTATAAGAATTAAATTTTCAAGACTATCGTGGAATTCCTGAACAATGTATGATTAATGTAACTTTTCGCATTATTTGTGAAAACTCGTTATTTGAAACTGACTATTTGATTTCAAATAGCAGGAATTTATATTTCGAGAATTACTATCATGATTTCCAACTGTTTTCTTAATTAATTTTATGGTCTTTATCACGGTGTGAATAATTTCACTTCAAAATTACGAATCAATAACTTTCATTCATTAAAATAACACCATATCAGATTTCAAAGTCAAGCCATTCAAACTAGCGCAATGTTTATTTTTTTTAAAAAGGGAAAAAAATTAAGAATCATAAAGTAAGTTATTTTTTACTAAAAAGTATTTATGAGGAAATAAAAGCTTAATTTATCTCACCCGAAACAACGTAAATTCAGAACATAAAACTGCAGTTAAACTAATTATTTGTTTTCTTGCACTCCAATAATATTTATTTTACTCTAAAACCACAATTCAATATAATTTAATGCATTCCGAACATCTCAGAGTTAGAATTCAAATCCGGACATTCAGCTCCGGCAATCTCTTATTCTTGTGCAACATATTACAGCGGGAAAAAAAGAAACAAACGCATAGAAATGCTCCTAAATCTCCGCTAAAACCCAAAATTCATTCACCTTTACTACGCGCTCGAATATCGCCTTTCCAAATTAAGACAATGCTTTTTTTTGGGCTGTTATCAAATCCAAATAAACCCATACCCATAAAATAAAATCCACCTTTTTTTTTCTTTCTTGCTTGCTTTTTAAATCCTTAGTACAAACTTCATTTTAATCCGGAAAATTTTGCCGTTGCCAGATAAGAAAGTACTCCCATGGACTCCGAAATTCATTACCTCGGGTGTGTGTTGGTTATGGCGGACCAAAAAACTAATTAGTGTTCACGGCTATTTCTTTCTGTCGCGTAACTTTCACATTTTTATAAATTTTTAACGATACCAGGCAAGTTGGGCATGCAGGGGAAAAAGTTCCGGGCATTTTAAGTTGTTTAGGTTTTTTTTTGGGTTTTTTTCAGTTAATTATATTTTAAAAATTAATTTGCAGAGCGAGTGTTACGTTGTTATACGTTAGGATAGCTGGTACGCATACATAATTTTGTAATTTGAAGCTTTGAAATCCTGTTTTGGGGGCCCCGTGTGTTGAAATTTAAATATAGCATGGATGAATGCGTTTCATACTTTCTTTCCCAAAAAGTTTTATGTAATTTTTTAAGGCAAACTTTTTCTTAGTATGTTGTATTTACTTAATCTTTTATCGTTATACAGTAAGTGATATAAGCCACTAAGGGCCAGAAATATATAACTTAGTTCTACATTGCATTTTAAGACAAGCTTTTAAAATTTAATTTTATTTACAACGCCAAAATGGTATCTTAGTAACGAGGTAAATGGTATCATGTAACGAGGTGCCAGAACTGAACCTTCAAATCTTGACTTTGAGACAAGCATCATAACAATTGTGCTGTTCCACTTATGAGAGATAGATACATACATTACATTTTGAATTCCAGTTTCCTTCCAATCTCACTCCTAAAACAAACAATATCAAATTCTTAAAACAATATATAACTGAATAATGCTACAACTGTCTGCTATAATAACTATTTTATTCGGACATTACAACGGGAAAAAAATCATAGTTTTGGGTTTGTGATGTTGTTGTTGTGGTGTTGCTCATCCCTGTCACCCAGCAGATCTAGATTAGGTCCACGATACCGCACACTCTCAAGAAGTCAATGACCAACAATGGCCACTCCAGAGGATCTTCCTTTTCAAGTCTCAAGCACACTAGGATATGACCCAAAGTGGCTTGGCCTTTGGAACATTCGGTACAAGCTGGAAACACTTTCTCCTTGTCATTATAAGTCAATGTTCTGAGGTGGCTACTACGAAAGCGGGTTATTGTAGTTGTTTGTGATGTAGTATATTCAAGCTAAAACATTTACAAAACTATTCCTCTTTTATTGAAAAATCAGTTCATGCTTTAAACCAATGTAGAAAATACTTGAAAACAAATTTGCAAAGAAAATAGTTGCATTATACAGTTCAAGAGTAATGCTTACTAATCTCTAGTGTAAATAGTAACAAATCAACGTCTGGAATCTATCAAATAAAGACTCAAGTTCACATTCTAATAAAATTTGTATTCTGCGTATAACCTGTTTGTGTCGAATTTCCAGATTGCATTCTGTAAAATTTTGCTACTCTCAAACGTTATGAAAAATTTCTTGTCAAATCCAAATATTAGTTACTTACACCATTAAGCTCATTACTTAAATTTTATTTTACTTCTGTAAGGAGTTTTAACACGGGCGAAACATAAGTTTTATGGAAAATTCACATACAAAAAATCCTGAATCTGTTTCCATCCCATTTCATTACCTCTGCACAAATTTCTACCCATTAAACTGAGTAACTCCCTATTTTTTTTCTATTCTTTTACAAGTCTGAACATTTCTTTTCCAAGTTTTGAATATTCTTTTACAAGTCTTTTACATCTGAATTCGATTGAGTTTATAAAGCAGAAATAGGCAAGAAGATCCTATAGTCCGTATATTTCTCCAATAGAAGATGCAACAGCATGTATCTTATCGCCGAGTTTATGGAAAAATAGCGAAATACATTAATCTATGTCACTTTGTTTTTCCAGTTTCTTGTCCATTTAGAATGCTTCCAGAAGCAAGAGAAGAGTCACAGCTCCATAACCAATTATTTTTCTCCAAAATGTCCCCGAAAAAAATCCCTCCATTAACAAACACTCAAAATTTTCTAGAAAAAGCAACGCCAAGCTCTAGAAAAATAAAGGAAACGGTCAAGCGAAATAAAAAATAACGGCTTTGGTGTTTAACGTTAAGAAAAACCATTAAGCCTTTGAACGCTAGGAAGTTAAATGTGCAGCCTTATCGTTTAAATCAACCGGTCATTGTATGGAGAGGTCATTTAGTCTTTGGCCAGACCGCTTCATCAAGTTTCAAAGTCAATACGGCGCATTTATTGTTATTTCTTTTCCATTTCCTATTGACTTCTAAGGGAAGGAGCTGGGGCCTTTTATATAGATGCCTGTCAGAGAAATAAATCACGTGTAATTTGTTGCAATCATTTACAATGCCCATGTGGAATGAATGAAGTTCGGGAGTGGTAGTGTTTGGATTTTGTGAAAGTGGATTCAGCTAAATATACGCAAACTAACAAAGCTGCAAAATTCACTTAGTACTTATCCATTAACAAAACCTCTTCTTTTCTGATTAGCAGTTTTTAAGTTCTCATATGTAGTACCAGTTTTCTATCCGTGGGTGTAATAAAGAAGATTACGACATGTGATGGTTTTGATGGTTTGCAATGATACACATCTCCTAGCTCGTTTGAAAAGTACGTTCTTACAGACAGACGCAATCAAACCCGCATGTACGAATGTTGCACACAAGGGTAGTGTATCACTAGCAGAGCTGGAAAAGATGCTTGTAAATTATGCCTTCTGGATTATTATCTATCTTCCGAGAAATTAACTTCCAAATTTCATTTTAGGTAAATTCTGACTGATGCTTTAATTGTTTAGAGTATTTTAAGAATAACGTAAAATATCGATTAAGATGTTTCACACTCATTTAGCGCACACATACATGTGCATGAAATGTGCAAGGTTAAAAGAGGAGTGATATATATATATATATATATATTAACGCATCTACCGATCTAAAAGAAAATTTTTGAAGATTATTAAAACTGGGCGTTTTTATTAAATCTATTTAGATAGACTTACTATAATGATCATTTAACAAATTCTTTCATTTTTATGATGCTAAAATAAAATAAAATCGAGATTGTGAAACTGTATTCTTATAAAATGCATAGTTAAGTATCCAATATATCGATCTGTTTACGCGTAAACTGTTTATATTATCACTTCGATAAATTTAATAACCAACAAAGAGAACGGAATTTATTTAACTAAAGAATACCCTAAAACCAATTCGGTGAAATATATTTAAATGTGCCTGAATCTTAACTTTAGAAGAATTTAAAAAAATTTACTTGTCAAATTTTCTTTAATTTGCTACAATTCACTCGTAATTTGAACAATGTAACTGGCTTGAACTCATTAGTTTAATAAATTTATCAGAAAATCATTTAATAATTACATGTATTCCTCCTACACTTAACGTTAAAGAAATGATTGCCAAATTTAGCAGCGCTTTCACAAATGAAATACAGGCAGAACAATGCACACTTATTTTTCCTGTAAAAATGCTGATATTGGAAAATGAATTTTGATTTGCTTTTCTCTACAGCAGCGAGTCTAAAAAAAATTCCAGCTGCAAGCAACCCTTAAGAGAATAAATGAAAATATAGAGAGTAGGGCCCGATCACAGATAATGGATGTTGTTATTAAAGTGGCAAACCAAATATTTGTTGTGACAGGATAATCTCTTGGCGCTGTTTTATCTCGCCAACTTATAAGAGTAAATGTTCAACTAAACTAGAATGTTCCCATTAAGTGTTATTAAATCATTCTTATAATACAAGTGGATTTTGCGTGAAATAATCTTTGTCAATAAAGCACATTTTTTTTTATTAAAACAACTATATTTATGTATGTCATGGGAGTTAAGTGAACCTTCTGGTTTCGGTTGCAGTGATAATATTTTGTTTAACATATTTCTTCGTAGGGTTTGGATTATATGTAAAATCAACAAAAATAAATCAGTCCATCTTGATGAATATATGTTCCTAAACAATACACACGTGTGATTAAAGTATTTTAAATGCAGTGGAACAAATAAGGGAAATGTGTGTAAGGAAAGGATTAGTCTATTTGTATTATTAATTTATTTGTTATATTTATCTTGATTGTAATATATAAGTTTTTGTTTCCAACAGCTGGTTGTAGAAATGCAGCAGGTCGAAGATATTTTGTAATTAGACAGCCATTATGATGGTAAATTTTTAAAAAATTCCCCAAAATATTACTCTTTTCCTAACTTTTTTACCTTTAAAAAAATTTTGTAAAATCTGTAACCTGAACAGAACGAAAGTTTATGCACGTCCCAAAACTCAATGAAAGCAATACATGGAATGGATAAAATAGCTTACAAGTTTTAATATTCTTTGGTACAGTTCAAATGTAAATTTCTCGGGAGCTGTTTAAATTGAGACCATCTACGCGCATGCCAGAAGGAAAAGATATATTAATTTCATGCAACAATTTACAGGTCGTAAAGCTATGAAGAAATGGAAAAAAATGCAGATTAAAACTTTTATAAAGCATACATTCTACTATATTTAATATCCTCCTATAATGTTCTTTGATCTTTCATATTTTTAGCAATAAGTCAGATGCACGAGTTTATGAGAATGAAAAACGCTAATCAAGGGCAAATATTTATCCCCCATTTTTATGTATGAAAATAAAATAGCAGGAAGTTAGCCCTAAATAATATTACAATATATGGTGCTGATAAAAATGCTATTAAGTAGAATTAAAATGGTCTTCGTTATTTTAGTTAGCAGAGTGAACTCAAGGCGAAACCCCTAAAAACTAATTTTAAGTTACCTATCTCGGTACTCGCTGAAAAATTTCAACCTCTTATTTACTTCCTTGATGGTGCCGAAACTTTTATAGTCGTTAAAACCACAAGAATCTTTGACTCGACCACCTTATCGATTCTCGTAAAAAAAAAAGAGTTTATAATGCTACTTCAATAGCTCGTTTTTTTTTTTAGAAATGAGCCACTTGACCCAAATTTGCATTCCCTCTGTACTTAAAATTAACAAAAAATTTCGAAAATCTTCAGTGTTTTCAGCCAAGCTACGATAAAAACCCTAAAACTGGAGAAGTAGTGCATCTCTACTGTTTTGCCTTCAAGAATGGAAACAGTATAACAAAAATTTTTTAAAACAGATAAGGGTTAGTATTTAAAGTAGTTTTGGTTTAAAACTATTTGAATAAACACCTCTCCGATATTTAACGATCAAGTTCCTATAGTTTAATCACTGGAGCATTCTGTGAAGCACTCTGGGTCAGCCAATTTTAAGTTTGCACTGTAGTAATTCAATCGGCTTTAAGTTACTATCGTTCTACGCCAGATTTTCTCAACTTGGGAGCCACGACTCCAAAAGGGTGTCTCAGTGATATGTAAAGGGGTCGTGAAATAATTGCTACATTATAACTTAATAGTTTGCATTAGTAGCTCGTGAATTATTCATTATTATCGTTATTAAGTTTTGATCTGGGAGGTCACGAAGTGTTCATTTTATTCTCTTACGTTTAGGAGGGGGGAAAGAAGGGGTCGTGGGGCTAAATAGATAGAGAACCTCTGTTCTAATAGGTTCTACACTATTGTTGATATAGACACAACATAGACTGCTTCAGTGGTGATAATAAACTATGGTTTGATGCGCTACGGTCAATTTTTATAACACGAGGGGTAATTAGACCGGTACCTACTGCTTAACCCTTCAGCGGGCGCACCAATTTTTGGAACACCAGCAGGCGCGCGTGTCACAAAGTAAAACGTCTCTTTCAACCTCGATTCTTCCTTTTGTAATAAACTTTTTTTTAAAATTAAAAATAATAATTATCCGTTTTATGATATATTTATAATTAAAGGCCAAAGAATGTAGATACAATCGCCTTATTTCAAAACTGTCCGGTCAGTTGGATCTAAGGACAACTTCCGAATTGATTCCTATTATGTCCAAAAACCTAAAAAAAGATGAGACTGCCCATCTTCGTGACATACGGGGTATTGTGTAATAGCTGCACATTTGATCAACTACATCAACTCCTGCTTTTGTCGTATTGTAATCCAGTATAATCGCTGGTTTACCACGGTTAAATCACGACTAACAATGAATGAAAGTGAATACCAGGGTCAGAAAATCAGACCACTATTAGAAAGGGTGTAGCTATAAATACAAACACTACTTAGAACATCCAAACCTTACGTGTAAAAACAAACCATTCAAAATCACGAAAATGTTTCACTCTGTACACTGGCGCGCCCGCTGAAGGGTCAAAGCCGATTCTGAACGGCTACAGACTTCCATGCCAACAGTGGTACTCGAACCCACAGACTCTGGTACCGATGCGAGCGCACTAGCCATTCAGCCATCGTCCGGCATAATAAGGTATGAATTCTGTTTTTGTTTTTTTTAAGGAATTTAAACATTAATAGGATGTTTTATTGAATGAAAATATTTGCAACCAGCTCTGCTTCTTTCCCAAATAAAAATATTTCTCTTCTCCTCCGCATATTTTCTCCCGTAATTTTCCCGTAATCTTTCCTTAGAAGTTATGTGCCAAAAAAGCGATAACCCTGCCAGTACTGGAATACCTCAATGCATTTCTTAGCGAGGAGGCTATTTGTTCTCCGTGTGAAACGATCCGCAACCTCCGGATAACCGAAGCTTCCCCAAAACATATTCCGTTCTGAAAGGATATTTTTCCTTCCATGTCCTGAATACGAGCAAAGGCATTTGGATGAGAAGCTCGCAATTGGTGCTCGCTCATGTGATAGAGCTTCCTCGGTTTATCTAACGTCAAGCTTTTTCAATGGCTAATCGCTACGCAGCATGACGACTATGTTAGTTGCCGATAACCTTTGGGGGAGGCATGATTTTTGCCTTGTGATGGTTTTAATGAACCTTTTCATGAAGCGTCGGTTACGGGCAATGGATTAAAAAAATTTTTTTTTGATCAATTAAACATGTTTTTGTAAACACCTCGCTTGGTAAAAAGACATTTTCTTGTATTTGCCTTAACCAATTGAGATTTATTTTTCAAAACATGAATGAAATTTTTGGCCTTTAGTTCAGTGCGGGAGAAGAAAAAGTAGATTTAGATATTTGCCTTTATTTTCAAATGAGAAAAATTTTAAAAAATTCTAAGAATTATTTTCATTCAGTCTTTAATTGATGAAAGCTTTTAAAGGCAAATTTTCTGTCAGAAGTTTGGATTTTTTCCATTCCTTTCTCGTCCCATTATATATATATATATATATATATATATATATATATATATATATATATATATATATATATAGTGGAATCTAGATCTATCGTTTTTCAAGGGCCGACTGAACTGAACGATAAATGCAGGAAAACGATAGATGCGGGAGCATAACAAAGCAATATGATCATCGGGACTGGGTGAAATAATCGAGAATTAAGGGAAAACGATCGATCGAGATTCCACTGTGTATATATATATATATATATATATATATATATATATATATATACACAGTTGGCTCTCTGTTTAACGACTTTCAAAGGACCGTGTTTAATCGTCCGTAAGTAGAGATCGCCCTTAAACAGAATTTGTGAGAAAATAACATTTCCCTTCTCTCTTTACAGGCTTAGGAGTGTCAATATATTTCTTAATATACTGGCGTGTTTAAAGATGTTATTTTTATTATAATTATTATTTTATTCACAAAAAGTTATTTTAAATTACATTTAAAAAAGAGTACAAACAATGCAATAAATTAGGTTTTAAAAAAGTAAAAATGTGTTGATTGCTTCATTTTTCGCCTTGTTTTCGTTATTCTCTTTTCCAGATTTTCTAAAATGTTAAATGTGTCATCTTCCATATTCGATGTAACAGCGTCGGAGAACATCTAAAGCAGAAGTTGCATGTGTGTAAGACGGTGGCAGTGTCTCGTTTTCCGTGTCTTGAACTTTCCGCCGTTTGGATTTGGATCCCAAACCAAATTGTTGTGCTGCTTCAAGAATTTTCACTTTGCTTGCTAAAATGTCTTTGAGAGGAGACTCGGGTAGCTGAAATTGTCTTGCGAATTGGAAGTGGCGAATTGGCGTTATTCTAACACTTTCTTCAATAATTTTCACATTTCGTGTAGCGTAAGATGCTTTCGCTTTGATGTCATTTTGCTCTGCTCACCTCGTATTCGAACTGGAATGAGCCCCTACACACAACCATGAATTCTCTAAACATGAGCACCTGCTTCCCGGAAGGAGTTAGAGAGGGCTACTACCGGACAGTTCGTAAGTCACATGACAACAGATGGTAGGGACAATAGAATGATTCAGCTCCCGCACTAAGAGCTCCATGAAAGAATTAACGATCTTCCTAAAATCAGTAATTCCTCCCCCCCCCCATGTTTTTCCCACTGCAACAAGTCTATGATTGCAACATTGCAAACGTGGAAGGAAATTCCGGGTCTATTATTGAAACCAAACTCGTTCCCCCCTCATGCAGATAAAATGTTGAAGAAAAAGTTTATCATGCAAAAAAAAAAAAAAAAAAAAAAAAAAAATTCGTCGTTAAACAGAAACAATGTCGTCTTCCGACATAGAATTTTTCTATGTTGGAAGGGCCAGAACTGGGAAATATCGTCTGGGAGCGTCGTTAAACAGAAAGCCAACTGTATATATATATATATATATATATATATGCTTTAAGGAGTAAAACAATTGCAAATAAGCCTTACATTCACAACTACTGAAACATGAAGCAAAATCTGACTACTTAGCAGCAATGTTTCATTCAAAAACTAGTTCCGAAAGACATTAAAAGGATTTTGAAATAAAAGAAACGTTTTAAAAAATGACGCGTAATTGAAATCAGTCAACATAGATTAATTGAAAATTGCGGTACATATATACAAATATAGATTTTTTAAATTGTAAAATATGTGGACAAAAATATCTCAAATTTATTTTTACCCCCCCCCCCAAAAAAAAAAAAAGGCTGAAAAGAGTAGGTTTTTAAATATAAGGGACTATTTTTCTTATTATGCCTGCTGTGTTTCAAAAGTTAGTATACCATTTACCAATAATGTGCGTAATTCTAATCCTAAAAACCCAAGATAGAAATTATGTTCTTCATAAAAGTATATGGTGAAGCTTCCCTATGGAGTTCAGTAATGGTTCCGAAAAAAAATTGCCGTTTTGATGGGTTGTCGGCTAGAAAAGTTTAACTATATATATATATATATGTGTGTGTGTGTGTGTGTGTGTGTGTGTGTGTGTGTGTGTGTGTGTGTGTGTAACAAGCCGTGGTTGGATTGTTTTGGAGCACGGTTATGTCACTCGTGGCGTAGTCGAGACGCTTTGCTAGCCGGGCGGGTCCGAATCACAATTGAATGACTAGCTGGGAACATCTTGGTGGTGCACTCGGCATGAGTGGTATTGCAGATGCAGTCGCCCGTTGAATGATTAGAAATCAAACACATGGAGCCATAGAAGATTACGCAGTCGGTATCCGTGAAATCAACTTTATTCATATCGAACATGAAGAAAGCATTGTCTATAATGGCCAGCGGAGTTGGCCGGAAAAGAACATGACATCAGTAGAGTTACAGCATCTTACCAGGCCACAAAGCCACACAAAATCCCGCTTTTCTAAGCGTGTTCGAGCTTAAATAAGCTCCCCGAGGTCCTGTCACATGACCCGTGCAACCTGCATTTATTGCTGACCCAGTTATAAGAATGCCAGTTGTAATGAGTTTTTAGGTGCCCACGAGATTGGGGCAAAGGGACGGTATATCAATTGCCTACTATTGCTTTTAGATCACTCAGAATAAAACGAAAAACGAAAACGTAATTAGTCTGCTTGGTACGCCCAAGTCATTTTAAAGGAAATTGAAAAGAATTTGGAAATTAGAAAAGGTTTTTGGTTTTGTATGTTATATATACAGTAGAGTTACAGTAGAGTTACTGTAATTCTACTGTATATATAACAGTAGATTTACAGTAGAGTTACAGCATCTTACCAGGCCACAGACCACACAAAATCCAGCTCTTCAAAGCGTGTCCGAGCTTAAATAAGCTCCATGAGGTCCTGTCACATGATTCATGCAACCTGCATTTATTGGCTGATCCAGTTATCTGGGCATAAGAATGTCAGGTGTTGTTATGAGTTTTTAGGTGCCCACGTGACTCTGGCAAAGGGACGGTATATCAATTGCCTACTATTGCTTTTAGATCACTCAGAATAAAACAAAAAACAAAAACGAAATTAGTTTGCTTACGCCCAGGTCATTGCAAAGAATTTGGAAAACAGAAAAGGTTTTTGGTTTTGTATGTTATATATACAGTAGAGTTACAGTAGAGTTACTGTAACTCTACTGTATATATAACAGTAGATTTACAGTAGAGTTACAGCATCTTACCAGGCCACAAACCACACAAAATACAGCTTTTCAAATCGTGTCCGAGCTTAAATAAGCTCCATGAGGTCCTGTAACATGACCCGTGCAACCTGCATTTATTGGCTCCCCCAGTTATTTCGGCATAAGAATGCCAGGTGTTTTTATGAGTTTTTAGGTGCCCGCTGGGGCTTTAGGTGAGACTGAGGCAAAGGGACGGTATATCAATTACCTACTATCGCTTTTAGATCACTCAGAATAAAACGAAAACCGAAAACGAAATTAGTTTGCTTACGCCCAAGTCATTTTAAAGGAAATTGAAAAAAATTTGGAAATAAGATGTTTTTGGGTTTGGATATATATATATATATATATATATATATATATATATATATATATATATATATATATATATATATATATATATATATATATATATATAAACCTGCGTTTGTAAATGTAAAAGTATTTACACGCCCAAGTTATATATATAATTTCTTCTTTCCCATATCTCATATTCCTTTTAATAAAACTGACACGTCCTCAAAATAATGGCACATTTGCGGTATACGCTCCCCCGGTCCCATTCCCAGTTAAGTCTTCGGGCGGCAGTTTCGCCATTAACGCGTGGGCTACTGCGAAAAGCAGCTCACGTCTCGCAAGCCCCAGCGTCCGCGGCCAAGTCATCCAGAGCATTTCAATTACTCTTAAATCCCAACCCCCAGAAAAACTTCTACGAGGCCAGCGGTTTTTTTCTTTCCTCCCCCCACCCCTTTTTTTCCCGGATAAAAAGGGAGCAGAGAGAAAAAAAAATCGGGAGAAAAATCAGATCGCACCCCACACACCCTCACCCTATCGTTCACTCATTTTCTCCTCGGAATCCAATCACGGACAAAGGCAGAAAAGAAAGAATAGTTTTTAGACCTCTCTCCCGCACGCCCCTCCCACCACCATCCTTTCTGTCTGAAGGTGGTGGTGGTGGTGGTGGTGGATTTTGCTTCGGCCATCCGACATGACATGTAAAGGAAGAACACATAAGAAATTTCTGGGGGGAGATCTTGAATGTTTTTTAACTGCTTGCTGGCCGAGAAGTTGAAATGAAAGTAGAAATATGGTATCCGTTGAATTCCGGATTGAAAAAAAATCCTATTTCTTGTTGACATAAATATCATAAAATGGAAATAGGGATGAGATTTCATATCTTGTTGATGTGCATTTTAAATTTCAGAGATGTAAAGTGGATTGCTTTTTTTTTTCTTTTTGGTAATATGGACATATGTTCTAAAATAACTTTCACTTTTTTTTTTTACCATAGATATGAAGTAAAATACTCTACCGTGTTAAATAGAGGTTGCTCAGCCCAGAAATATGCAGGTTTAATATTCTAGTCTGCAACGTATTGTTCTCAGGGCCTTTAAATATAAGTTTTTGGATATGAAAGGTTTCATATCGGAGATAACGTATGTAAAATGCCAATTGAAATACAATTGGACGCTGTTATGCAAGTAGGAACCAACCTAGAAAAGTTTAAAAGTTGAGTTAAATAGCTGATAGGGGGCGCCACATGTTGAGGTATATAGGAACAAAATTATTATTATTGTAGGCTAAATATTACTCTTTTTATTAACTGGAGAACCATTAGCAAGAGAAATGTTTAATTTAATGCTTTATTAAAACTCAATTTTCACAGTTTTACTGTAGTGTGCTTTGGTACCTTGTCGCATAACACTGTCCAATCATATATAATATATATATATATATATTTCTGTGTTTTGAGAAGATCATAACTTGGTTAGAATGTATAAAACTTTAATGCAATTTCTTCTTAGTTAAATACTTATATATAACATATATTTGAGGCAGTCCAGGGCGCAAAATTTCATTTCCTATTAACGCGCATTTCACAAAGATTACTTTACTTAAATGTATTTTTAAGAAAAGATAATCATAAAGATAAAAAAAGGCTTGAACAGTTTAAAATTTAGTTTTTTTTTTTAATTTAAAGTTCTGATATTGAAAACACGTTTAGTTTTTCATAAATTTTCAGAACCAATAACTCTATTCTCATACATTTTTTTACCCTTTCGTACATAACATTTCAAAATAATTTGTCTTTATAATTTAGGAAAATTTTATTTATAAAAATTTTAATCACTTTCAAGGACAAAGAAAAAATTCCTTTTCGAGTAATATTTGCTCCGGGGAAAATATTTTCAGGATTTTTATTCCGAATAAAAATCTTGAAGGCACTTCAACGTGAAATATAAAAATTCATAACACAGAAAAAACCCTTTGCAGGAAGTTTTGTATGTTTAATTAATAGAATTTTACATGTATTCTTTTAAAGACAGCAAACTGGGAAAAATTCCATTCCTTCCTTAGAGAATCGAGAGATAACACTCATTCGGATTGATTCCGATTATCTTTCACAAACCGAGAGCTAACACAGTCATTCAGATTTCCTCCGAATATGTTTCACAAACCAAGAGCTAACACAATCATTCAGATTGCCTCGGATTATCTTTCACAAACCAAGAGCTAACACAGTCATTCAGATTGCCTCCGAATATGTTTCACAAACCGAGAGCTAACACAATCATTCAGATTTCCACCGATTATCTTTCACAGACGGAGAGCTAACACAGTCATCCACATTTTCTCCGAATATGTTTCACAAACCGAGAGCTAACACAATCATTCAGATTTCCTGGGATTATCTTTCACAAACCGAGAGATAACACAGTCATTCAGATTGCCTTCGAATATGTTTCACAAACCGAGAGATAACACAATCATTCAGATTTCCTCCAAATATATTTCACAAACAGAGAGATAACGCGATATTTGGATTTCCTCCGAATATACTTGATCTGTCCGTACCGGAGATGACCCCAGAAGAAGTAAAAGAAAAAAATCTGGACAGCGTGGTGTCAAGCCCCTCTCCACAAGCCCCTCTCCGCCTGACACTCTGAGGGTCAATTCGACTCTCCCTCCCACGCTCAATCTCCCCTTGTGTTATGGGGATTCGAGAACAGCTGTACCAAATGGGATCACAAACCACCCTCTTTTCAGTAAATGGTTCAAAAGAGCGATAGAGATCTCAGATCGTTACAATACTATTACTACCCTAATAGCACCGTGACCAGAAGTCGACGTCGCTTTCCAGTCACAGGAACTGGAGATGAAGTACTCATACCACTGATGTCTAGTTACAGCGTTACGTGGAGATGTCACGATGTGACTTCAATGTGAAGTCACTTCGACCTGTTTGTGATATCATATAATGAGTATTCAGTCAAGCAATCGCTTTACAGTTATGTCGCAAAAACGTCACTTGAAGGTCGCAAATAGACTATATTGTGTGAACGAAATTCAGTCAACCCTGTTACTCATTCATCACCCTTGTGACCAGTATTTTTATCGATGGTACAATGGTAATCCGTCTTTTGGGCTATTAATAAATATCTGCATTATTTTCACTGTTACTTCACTGAGGCGTTGTCATTAAAATTCATTCGACTTCTTTCTATGTATAAGAAAACACATTTTTACTGTACTGTATATATTGAAACATGAAAACGTCTATTTGTTTAGAATAGATATCGTCTTTTCTTGTTTATTTTTATCACACCAGTTCTATCAGAAGGCTAAATCAAATGTAGGAAATATCAACATCTTTAACAGAATTTCAAAATTGCTTCTCGTTACAGAATTTTACATTTCTTTTAGAAAAATGTCCGCACACTAAGTTGCTTTACCGTGGAACACCCCATAGCTTTCATAAGCGACATGTAACTGTAATACTTCACGCAATTCTTAATTGTCTATGATTAATAGTTGTATAGAAAAGAAAACACTCGAACCACGACCAGCCAAAAAAAAAGGGGGGGAGAGATTTCGAAAGTCAAAAATATACCAACCAAAATAAATTGATTGGCGAAGCATTAAACCAACACACTGCTTAAAAAGATTACTTCTGTTATCGAAACATATATTTTAGAACTGAAATTAACGACACTAAATCCTTTTAAACCACGCCGGGGCTTATGGCTGAAGACGAAAATGACGTATTTTTCAGGAGCGACTATTACAGGCTGATAAATATTTTGATGTATTTTGCAAACAGGCAGTAATCTCTTAAGCCGAAACTTAAGGAAAATTTTCTTCTTCTCGGCGACATATTGAGAATTAGCATATAAATGTCCTCACCGCTTGCATATATTTAACGCTACACCAGCTCGCATCTTTTCTTCAATAGGATTTTCGTCCCTTAATTAAACGAAATGCCAAAAGTTGAATACAATTAGGTACTCCGGAAAATTCGCACCCAAGGGAGGAACTACTTTCCCTCCCTCCCCTCTTTTTTTTCATCGCCCTCTAGTTCATTTTTGTAAAGTGGAATCAACCAATATCCATGGAAATGGATTTGATGGAGAAAAAAAAAATTCGCTAAATGACTTAATGTCCTTTGCATTTATTTTCTTTGCATATATTTCAAAGTTTCTTTTACAAATATTTGTCAGTTGAGCTAATTCACCCGCCTTTGTTATGAATGCGAAGAAGTAAAAAGCGTTTTAAACTGATCAAATTGGAATAGATTGAAAGTAATAAAAAAGTGCTTGCATCACACTTTTAAAAGTATTTTCTATGCAAAGTATTGAGATGGAAAAGTAAAAGAAAAAAATTATTTATATATATATATCTAGTTTCTTTTGTGTTCGTAATGAGATTTAAAGTCTTTATGGTTATCCAAACCGGTATTTTGGGAATAAGAGACCTTATTATTTTATTTTCTGGGTAAAGCAATATTAAGCCAATTATAAATCTACCATCTATAGTCGCTAGATTTCATTTAATGTGATTTACTTGACACCAGAATTCTATTTGAATAAAAGAGTTGGTTATTGTTCTTGCGCTGAATGGTTAGGGGAAAAAATAACTAAAACCTGTTGATCTTGATAAATACTTAAATTGCTTTTGTTGGACATCTTGAAGCGTTTTTCACCAGTCTTTTCTAAATTTAATCCAGTTTTTTTTTTTTTTAGTTTTAAAGATTTAAAAGTAAGCCCAATTAATAAAAGAATAGAATTATTTTTCTTCAGTTTGCTTCGAACAATTGATATGCAAACTTCTGGATTCATCTTATTAAATAATTTTATATCTATCCTTTTTTTTCAAATTTCAGCAATATTAAAATTTTCAGAACGAAAATTTATGCTGTGCATATAAAGTAAAATGGAAAATTTTTAATTTTGTTTTCAACATTTTGATAATAGTCGATAAGTATTCTAATATATTTCCTTTTTAAAAGGGGTTGAGAAGAATAACTAACGTTTCATATATTCCATTTAAAAACTTAGTTTTGACTAAAATTCGTAGATTGTAGATTTTAAAGATGGTTATTTTAATATTAAAATTAAATCACATTTCAATCATTCTAAGATAGAAACAAACACACACACACACACATTAATACAACATTTTCCTGGATTTTTTATATTCAACTTTGTGGAATTCATCCATAGTGATGGAACGTATCATCCCTTTTTGAGTTCATTGAGTCATAGCAATAAGTTCATTGTCTTACAGTGTTGATGAGAAATATAAAATGCAGGATTAATATAAATTTTCCTGGAGGAGATGATAGTCTATTATTTATAAAAAAAAATCCGTAATTATCAAGGTAAAGTTCCCACCTTTGAATAAAAAATAAACGACGTATTTAACTTTTTAATTATTTTCTAATAACATATTAACTATAATAAAGAACCATATAAGGAATTTATATAATTTATTATAGTTAAAAAAGTTTCTAAACTACCTGTTCATTATCATACCTAAAATTTGTAGAACCAATACTGTTTTACAGATGAAAATATATCAGAGAGAAAAAATATATTTGGATGTATGTCTGACTGTAAGCCACGTATTCTTTGCATGTATATATATATATATATATATATATATATATATATATATATATATATATATATATATATATGAAATTGAAAGGTTTCAGATCCCGTTATATAAGATTAAATTAATCATCTTCTGAATTGAATGATGTCGACACTGATGATAGATAGATTTTTATTACAAAGTATCATTACACTGTATTTCACAAGTTTTCTCAATTTTTTCCCTGGACTGAGTTTCAGTTTCAGCTTGTAGACATTTTTCTTCTTTCGACAGAAGTTCTTATATTAAAAATCCACCTCTCATAGTATTGTTTATCCGATATTGTCGATTAGAGCATTTGTTTTTAATCCCTATACTTTTTCAATTATTTAAACTTTCCTCTGTGCGCATAACGACTTATTAATAAAGCTCAAAAATCGCGCGTTAAAATTTTTTGACAAAGAGTTTTATTTTTAATTAACTAGATTAGGCATCTCAATTCATTTTATCAACCAAAATTTTATCCTGCCACCCTAATTTGCATTTCGGATGGAAAGTAAAAACCATTTATGAGCAGAGATAAAAAATTACCCCCTTCTTAAAATCCTTTCTGGAGGCTTATACTCTAGAAAATTGCTAATTTCATGTACTTTGTTTTATAATATTCAAACTCGATTTTTCTTTCCTCTTTCGCCACCTTTCTCTCTTCCCTCATAGGTAGGCATTTCCATAAATGAGATTAAGTTCTGCAATTAAAATCAATACAGTCTTTGAAAGCCAATTTACTCGGCTATTTTAAGATACAGAGCTCGTTAAATGGAAAATAAATATTCCGTTTTGCTCTTACCTGCTTTTTATTTCATTAGCTTTTTCAATTTTTCACTTGATAGAAATAATGGAATAATGCTGTTTAATTTTTCGTATTTGTTCTTCTCGCCGGATAAAAAAAAATTATATAACTTAATAGCGTTTTGTAAATTCAGTGAAAATAACTTCCTGATTTTATCAGATTTGAAAAAAAAATAAATAAAAATAAATAATATTAAAAAAATAAATATCAAACCTAAAAACCATTTGTAATAATAAAGCATTTTTGATCGCTCGAATGGAAAAGGGGAAGAAATAAACGCTTCTAATCCTTTGAACATAAATTTATTTCGAAAAGAATAAGCAAACGAGAGAGTTATTATAAAAACAAAACACAGTAAAAGGAAGGAAATTAACACTCACAATTCTTCGAATGTAAATTATATCGACTGCGAAAAAAGAAAAAAAAGATCAAATAAAAAGAAAAACAGAATGAATAAATTAATTTAGATTAAAAAATGTTTTATCTTAATTAGATCTCTAGCTCACTGTTAAATATGGAAGAGCTTAATAAGTCAGAATTTTATACACCGTAAATTAGGCAAAACGTTTAAAAAAATAACTTTCGAGTTCATTATTATTCCCCAAAGCACTGAATATCTTTTCACATAAAACCCTTTTCTTATTTCGATATTTCGACTATGTCAAGTTTGTCTGTTCAAGAAACAACAAAAATATGGCGTAGCTCATACGCGTTGAATCTCTTGGTATGAGAGCCTTCACAATAAATTTTGGTGAATGGAGTTAGGGGTATGGACTCTAAGGGCCTGTTCACATAGAATTCGTCAGCGTAAAAATTATTGACCAATCATATACCAACCTTTTCCCCATTTAACCAGTCTGCGACAACGGAATGCTGACGCTGACGGATTCTATGTGAAAAAGCCTTTAGAGAGCTTTCCTATGCTGTAATACCGAATAATTGCGGTAGGTGTTCAGTTCAGTCTCAGGCTGCCTTATCGCGAGTGTTGAGATAAAATAAAAATAAAAGTTCTGCCTATCTATATAAGTCTTCTGTTGCATCACCGCCAGTCAAATAATGTTGGCTTTTAGACAAATCGGTTCGGTCACATGCTGCACTTCAAATGTCAAGTGATTGCGTTGGCTGTGCAAGCAAACTGCGCACGTTCTTTTGCCGAAAGTCGCATATCCGGTGGCTACGTGGTGTCATGACGTTTTAACTGATTGACAAATAATTTTGGTTATTAGACAGATCGGTGTCATATTGCATTCCCAAGTGTCAAATAACTACTTATCATCACAGATCGGTCTCTTGTTGCATTTTTTCATAGTCGAATAATTCCTGTGGCTACACAGACCGGTCTCATGACGTTTTTACCGATTGTCAAATAATTTTGGTTATTAGATAGATCGGTGTCATATTGCATTCCCAAGTGTCAAATAACTACTTATCATCACAGATCGGTCTCTTGTTGCATTTTTTCATTGTCGAATAATTCCTGTGGCTACGCAGACCGGTGTCATGATGTTTATCCGATTGTCAAATAATTTTGTATATTAGACAGATAGGTGTTATATTGCATTACCGAGTGTTAAACAACGACGATATTATCACAGATCTGTAATTAGACAGATAGATGTTAAATTGCATTACCAAGTGTTATACAACGATATTATCACAGATCGGTATCTTGTTGCATTTTCCTAAGTCGAATAATTCCTATGGCTATGAAAATTCATCAGCTGAAACATTACGGAATGTTAATAAAAGAGCTCAAACCTTCTATATTTCATACAGCAGTAACTGTATCAATATAAATTGTATTATCCAGATTCACTACTATATTTACTAACAATTCCATTCATCAAAAATTTTCTTCCTACTTAGCAATGACTTAAATTCAATAAATTTGTGTATAGAGATGTATAATAAAGTTGCACCTATGTAAGTGCAGGATTGCAAGATTCATAACTTTATTTTCCGTTAAAGGGGATGTAAGTAAGTTAGTAAATAGGTAAAAACTGAATCTTTCCTCTACAAGCAGACGTTATATATCAGAAAAATTATGTAGTTATTATATAACCACGTAACATAAACTCCCTGAACTCTGTGACTGTTTAAATCTTCTCTGAGTAAACGTTTTCCACTACCTGATATCATATAACTCGCAATACTGCGTAATTTCTGCAATGTTTGTCATTTTAAACTTGAATAATTACAATCTTGCCTCTATTTCTTTCAGGTCACAAGCACCGACATTTTGAAGAACAGCTATGAGAAAACCGATCACTGGTAAGTACTATTAAATTTTTCTAAAATCATTTCTAGATAGTAAATTGCGTAGTGGCTATGGAATTGTCATGCATAATGTCGGAGTGATTTTCTTGGTCAGTTAAAGAAGTGAATATATTCTTTGAGCTTTAATGTAAAACAAGGATGTTAACATCAGCAATATAATTAAGATGAAAAAATAAAATAATTCAATATAGTTATCTAAAAGATAAGCAGATTAAGACTACTTTTATGTTCATGTAAATTTCTGGCTAAATTCCTTCTCTTTCACACACACACACACACACACACACACACACACACATATATATATATATATATATATATAATGTGTGTGCAATTAAAGGGAAAATTTCTTTGAATTTATCGAAAATAAGGAAGCATGGATTGATTTATACATGCATCTTGTATTGTGTCTCACGTAACATGAGTTTTCAAGAACTTCAGATAAATATATAGTGGACTGAACAAACATTTGTATGAAAAAATTATATTTAAGTTATATCTGTCCCAAAATTATTTATAGTATAAATGCATTTAAATTTCTTCAAAAATTGTGACGTCGTGTTGCCTCTCTCCGGGAAAAAAAGTATATGCATCATTCGTCTCTTGGCTAGAAAAATTCTTAACGTCAAACCGTTTACCTAATAAGTCGTTGCCATTTTCCAGTGGAAGTTCTTGACATCTTTATAATGTATATTTTCGCCAGTCTGAGTCGGGATTAACATTACTTAGAGATACGTCTTGATAAATGTAAATAGTAACTTAAACATTAATTTGTCCAAGTAACTAAAAGTCGATGCAACAACGGGGAATGCTATCAGCTGGACTTATATTTATTTCCAGTCGACAGGGGATTTGGTCGACACTTTCTTATATGTGACCTGAAAAGCTAATCTTTGATGTTCTTTAATCTTTTATGAAGGATTTGTCTAAGAGGCGAAGTACTCTCTTAGTTTATTTGATTCGTGCTGAAAATATTATTGCCCAGAAACCAAATATTTTTATTATAAGACAAATTGGTTAAATTTCAACATTCTGCCTTTAAAAGCATTTCGATTTTTGCGTGGAAAGCTTGAAAAGTTTTGACGTCAGCAATAAAATTTTTTGAAACGTAATTTCAGCATTTTTCCTTCTTCTGGAGTAATGATTGATGCCGTACATTTTAGTCGTAAATAAACGTACATTTTCAAAAGTATCTTCTGACAGACTATATATAAAAGCACATGTTAATATGATGTAGTATAATAATAGACATTTGTTTAAGTCTTCATCGAAACAGACACATTTTACAATCTCGTATTCTCCCCACGTCTGAAAAGTAAACAAAAATTGGAGTGCTTAGTTTTAGATGAAGGAAAACAACTAAAGTATTTGAGTCTTATCATTTGGCAACATGCCGAGGTAAAGACTCTTATTTGTTAAATTGTTTTTGCTGTTGTGGAAGCTTTATTCATTGCAATAGTTAGTGTCATGAAAGATAATACAAAGACTTGGTTATGATACAAATATTGAAGATGCATATAAATTTCGCTTTTACATAATATTACGGTTTTTCTGTGATGTAAACGGAAGAGTAACTTCCAGTAGCCAATATTATGTTAAAGTATTAAATGTTTAAATGTTAAAATCCTCTATTTTAATTTGTAAATCAAACATCCATTATGCGTTTTGCATAGCATACATGCATACACTTATGTATACTTTTTATCCCTTGTGAATTATAAAATGTCTGAATCCAAATACCCTATAGTTTCCGTTAACTTCTATTTTTACTATAATGTAATTAAAAATGTACATTTTAATAATGTGATCGAAGGGGAAATTTATCTCAATTTAATTAAAAGTAATTTAATGTAATACATTCTTTCAATTTCAAACATCCGTATACCTCTCCCTGCAAAATCCCCAGAAATTCCCCATCGTACCGCCGAAATGTAGTATGCAAATTTCAATTTCGACGTGCTTCTTAATTATCTGACCTTTTCTTTTCCTTCATTTAATGAAGTTGCAAATCAATATTAAATACTATCTTACCCACTTGGCGAGCTTTTGGCGCCGTTCCCCCGTGCTAACAACTGGCAAATGTCCCATCAGTGGCAACCCCGCGCTCTTACCCAGGGAAAGAAAAGGAGCACTAACTCGAGAATTGCAGTTCGGGGATTTGGCGAGGATAGGCCGTGCGGAACGTGAACTTCGCAACATTGGCAGATCATTTAATTTCTTGCAACGTTTCGCTAAAGAATGGGTCGTAGGAAGACGAAGGGGAGGGTAGAATTCTTTTTCCTTCTTTTTATTTGAAAAATGATGGAGGCTTCTTGTTTTATTGTATTTTCTCTTCGTGAGGGGCTGAGTTGTCAATGACTAGCTGCCCAGGGAAATAAAATTGGATAAAATAGGCGAAGGTTGCCTATTTTTATGTCTCATTCGGTTATCTAGTGGGGCGATTTCGTACTCGGGTTAGTTTTCGAGTACTATGTTTTGTAAAATCCTCATAAACATCTCGAAACTTAGTCAATATTTTATTTCGGTTTTCTTATCCGGGAGTTAGATTTGAGCCGTAAAATAAATTTTAAAGCGAAAAGAGTTTTTCGTGGGCATTTAATGCGTCACGGATATTTATGCACTCGGCATTTATATATAAATATATCGAGCATTTATTTCGTAAATAATGCATGCTTTTTTATACATAAATCGTTTGAAAGGACTTACGTTTCAGCATTGCTGGATACCAAGTGTTTTTAAGCAGCCAAAAATGAATGGGATATATAAAGCCATAATCTGTTTATCGTAAGTCATGTGACCCATTCAGAAACACACATATTAATTAATTTTTAATGTTTCAGCTACAGATAAAGGTACATTATAAAATTTAATTCCCAATCACCGCTGCTCACTTTAGCCTATTAACTTCACTGGAACTGGGGCAACCTAGTGGTTAGCACGTTAGTATTCGGCTCTGAGAGTGCTCGGATGAAGTCCCGATAAGCGCCATTGAATTCTAGCGTGTAAACGTCGGTTATGGGCACGTTAAATCTCTAGGCCGGATAGTCACTCTGTGAAATTTGTAGGGGTGTTAGGAAGGCGTGATCCCCCAGATGTCACCCCGAGAACGCTAGATCTAAATTGTTGTTGCACCAGGGGGTTATGTTGACTCACCTGACTGTTACAACCGATTAAGGATAAGCCAAACATGGGGGGGGGGGGGTTTTGGCTGCAATATTAGATCATTGCAATCCTTCCTTCCCATAAACACTTTAGCCTATTCAGCGCTAATTCAGTACCAACGTTTACCCGGTCCAGCTGACCCCAATCTAGTGTAGCTGATCACATTTCACAGCTCTGGGGTCAGCTGAACCAGGCCCCTGAAGACTCTTATTTTTAATATTCCCAAACATTTCTAAAAAATTGGCAAGTATTCTTGTTAAAAAATTGGGTAACATACGATGTATACTTTTAATCGCCAGTTTTCAATTTATTGTACCTGTTGACTAGAGGTTTTTTTTCTTTGTTATTGTTGTTTTGCTGTTGTTTACCTCTTAAGTTTGGTGTGAATTTTTCAAGACTGTGTTTTTAACCTTTTTCGGGAGTTTTAAAAAAACTTAGCAATGACTTAAATTCAATAAATTTGTGTATAGAGATGTATAATAAAGTTGCACCTATGTAAGTGCAGGATTGCAAGATTCATAACTTTATTTTCCGTTAAAGGGGATGTAAGTAAGTTAGTAAATAGGTAAAAACTGAATCTTTCCTCTACAAGCAGACGTTATATATCAGAAAAATTATGTAGTTATTATATAACCACGTAACATAAACTCCCTGAACTCTGTGACTGTTTAAATCTTCTCTGAGTAAACGTTTTCCACTACCTGATATCATATAACTCGCAATACTGCGTAATTTCTGCAATGTTTGTCATTTTAAACTTGAATAATTACAATCTTGCCTCTATTTCTTTCAGGTCACAAGCACCGACATTTTGAAGAACAGCTATGAGAAAACCGATCACTGGTAAGTACTATTAAATTTTTCTAAAATCATTTCTAGATAGTAAATTGCGTAGTGGCTATGGAATTGTCATGCATAATGTCGGAGTGATTTTCTTGGTCAGTTAAAGAAGTGAATATATTCTTTGAGCTTTAATGTAAAACAAGGATGTTAACATCAGCAATATAATTAAGATGAAAAAATAAAATAATTCAATATAGTTATCTAAAAGATAAGCAGATTAAGACTACTTTTATGTTCATGTAAATTTCTGGCTAAATTCCTTCTCTTTCACACACACACACACACACACACACACACACACACATATATATATATATATATATATAATGTGTGTGCAATTAAAGGGAAAATTTCTTTGAATTTATCGAAAATAAGGAAGCATGGATTGATTTATACATGCATCTTGTATTGTGTCTCACGTAACATGAGTTTTCAAGAACTTCAGATAAATATATAGTGGACTGAACAAACATTTGTATGAAAAAATTATATTTAAGTTATATCTGTCCCAAAATTATTTATAGTATAAATGCATTTAAATTTCTTCAAAAATTGTGACGTCGTGTTGCCTCTCTCCGGGAAAAAAAGTATATGCATCATTCGTCTCTTGGCTAGAAAAATTCTTAACGTCAAACCGTTTACCTAATAAGTCGTTGCCATTTTCCAGTGGAAGTTCTTGACATCTTTATAATGTATATTTTCGCCAGTCTGAGTCGGGATTAACATTACTTAGAGATACGTCTTGATAAATGTAAATAGTAACTTAAACATTAATTTGTCCAAGTAACTAAAAGTCGATGCAACAACGGGGAATGCTATCAGCTGGACTTATATTTATTTCCAGTCGACAGGGGATTTGGTCGACACTTTCTTATATGTGACCTGAAAAGCTAATCTTTGATGTTCTTTAATCTTTTATGAAGGATTTGTCTAAGAGGCGAAGTACTCTCTTAGTTTATTTGATTCGTGCTGAAAATATTATTGCCCAGAAACCAAATATTTTTATTATAAGACAAATTGGTTAAATTTCAACATTCTGCCTTTAAAAGCATTTCGATTTTTGCGTGGAAAGCTTGAAAAGTTTTGACGTCAGCAATAAAATTTTTTGAAACGTAATTTCAGCATTTTTCCTTCTTCTGGAGTAATGATTGATGCCGTACATTTTAGTCGTAAATAAACGTACATTTTCAAAAGTATCTTCTGACAGACTATATATAAAAGCACATGTTAATATGATGTAGTATAATAATAGACATTTGTTTAAGTCTTCATCGAAACAGACACATTTTACAATCTCGTATTCTCCCCACGTCTGAAAAGTAAACAAAAATTGGAGTGCTTAGTTTTAGATGAAGGAAAACAACTAAAGTATTTGAGTCTTATCATTTGGCAACATGCCGAGGTAAAGACTCTTATTTGTTAAATTGTTTTTGCTGTTGTGGAAGCTTTATTCATTGCAATAGTTAGTGTCATGAAAGATAATACAAAGACTTGGTTATGATACAAATATTGAAGATGCATATAAATTTCGCTTTTACATAATATTACGGTTTTTCTGTGATGTAAACGGAAGAGTAACTTCCAGTAGCCAATATTATGTTAAAGTATTAAATGTTTAAATGTTAAAATCCTCTATTTTAATTTGTAAATCAAACATCCATTATGCGTTTTGCATAGCATACATGCATACACTTATGTATACTTTTTATCCCTTGTGAATTATAAAATGTCTGAATCCAAATACCCTATAGTTTCCGTTAACTTCTATTTTTACTATAATGTAATTAAAAATGTACATTTTAATAATGTGATCGAAGGGGAAATTTATCTCAATTTAATTAAAAGTAATTTAATGTAATACATTCTTTCAATTTCAAACATCCGTATACCTCTCCCTGCAAAATCCCCAGAAATTCCCCATCGTACCGCCGAAATGTAGTATGCAAATTTCAATTTCGACGTGCTTCTTAATTATCTGACCTTTTCTTTTCCTTCATTTAATGAAGTTGCAAATCAATATTAAATACTATCTTACCCACTTGGCGAGCTTTTGGCGCCGTTCCCCCGTGCTAACAACTGGCAAATGTCCCATCAGTGGCAACCCCGCGCTCTTACCCAGGGAAAGAAAAGGAGCACTAACTCGAGAATTGCAGTTCGGGGATTTGGCGAGGATAGGCCGTGCGGAACGTGAACTTCGCAACATTGGCAGATCATTTAATTTCTTGCAACGTTTCGCTAAAGAATGGGTCGTAGGAAGACGAAGGGGAGGGTAGAATTCTTTTTCCTTCTTTTTATTTGAAAAATGATGGAGGCTTCTTGTTTTATTGTATTTTCTCTTCGTGAGGGGCTGAGTTGTCAATGACTAGCTGCCCAGGGAAATAAAATTGGATAAAATAGGCGAAGGTTGCCTATTTTTATGTCTCATTCGGTTATCTAGTGGGGCGATTTCGTACTCGGGTTAGTTTTCGAGTACTATGTTTTGTAAAATCCTCATAAACATCTCGAAACTTAGTCAATATTTTATTTCGGTTTTCTTATCCGGGAGTTAGATTTGAGCCGTAAAATAAATTTTAAAGCGAAAAGAGTTTTTCGTGGGCATTTAATGCGTCACGGATATTTATGCACTCGGCATTTATATATAAATATATCGAGCATTTATTTCGTAAATAATGCATGCTTTTTTATACATAAATCGTTTGAAAGGACTTACGTTTCAGCATTGCTGGATACCAAGTGTTTTTAAGCAGCCAAAAATGAATGGGATATATAAAGCCATAATCTGTTTATCGTAAGTCATGTGACCCATTCAGAAACACACATATTAATTAATTTTTAATGTTTCAGCTACAGATAAAGGTACATTATAAAATTTAATTCCCAATCACCGCTGCTCACTTTAGCCTATTAACTTCACTGGAACTGGGGCAACCTAGTGGTTAGCACGTTAGTATTCGGCTCTGAGAGTGCTCGGATGAAGTCCCGATAAGCGCCATTGAATTCTAGCGTGTAAACGTCGGTTATGGGCACGTTAAATCTCTAGGCCGGATAGTCACTCTGTGAAATTTGTAGGGGTGTTAGGAAGGCGTGATCCCCCAGATGTCACCCCGAGAACGCTAGATCTAAATTGTTGTTGCACCAGGGGGTTATGTTGACTCACCTGACTGTTACAACCGATTAAGGATAAGCCAAACATGGGGGGGGGGGATTTTGGCTGCAATATTAGATCATTGCAATCCTTCCTTCCCATAAACACTTTAGCCTATTCAGCGCTAATTCAGTACCAACGTTTACCCGGTCCAGCTGACCCCAATCTAGTGTAGCTGATCACATTTCACAGCTCTGGGGTCAGCTGAACCAGGCCCCTGAAGACTCTTATTTTTAATATTCCCAAACATTTCTAAAAAATTGGCAAGTATTCTTGTTAAAAAATTGGGTAACATACGATGTATACTTTTAATCGCCAGTTTTCAATTTATTGTACCTGTTGACTAGAGGTTTTTTTTCTTTGTTATTGTTGTTTTGCTGTTGTTTACCTCTTAAGTTTGGTGTGAATTTTTCAAGACTGTGTTTTTAACCTTTTTCGGGAGTTTTAAAAAAAATTCAGTTATGGACCTTTTTGTTCGACGTTGGGGTGAAAGAAAAGCTTGAAGTCAAAAGACTAGGATATTATTCGCAAAACTTTCTACTCAAAAAAAAAAAAAAAAAAAAAGGGGAAGGGGAAGGGGACAATGATGTAAAAAAACACCATGCTTTTAAAAATAAAGGAGAAAATTGTTATTTCTTTGTGTGTTAATTGACTGGACCAAAATTAATTGTAACTAGCTGTTTTAACAAATTTTTTCGAACTCTTTAAATAAGGATATCCGAATTTTAACGAAATCGACAGAATTTCTGCGTTAGTGAAGGAAGGTAGTTTTTTGTATTGAATATTCTGAAATGTTTGTGAAATGCTCTTTATCGGAACGCATCCTATATACAAGGAAATATGTCGATCAGTGGTTGAATAAAAGTGTTCGATTTTCCCTTCATAAAATCTGTTCTGCAGTTCAAAAGAAAATAGAAACATCCTATATATTTGTCAACTAAAAATGTGTCAGTTAAACATGTGTTTTTAATTCGAACCGTTAAGTAACTGCTTCCCTCTTCCATAACAAACAGACACACCACATTTATTTTAAATACTGTAAAAGATATATCCACGCTTCTGTTAGTATATAAATCTATTGCAAATTCTTAGGCTTGTATATACTCTGTACCATAACTATCCCACATTGAAATTTACTTACAATAACATTTCCTTCTCAAGTAAGCTGAGTAAACACGATAACTTTTAAGATACTAGAATATAAATATCTCATCTATGCCGAATTCTTACGCATTTACAGAGATCACGTGATGGGCATAAAATTCATTTCGACTAATGGGAAACAAGAATATAGCATTTATTTAATCAGATTAATAATTAGTATAGGGGATAACTCAATCGCCAGCTGAATAACTTAATTAGTTTTCATAATAATTAACTGAAAGCAGATAATCAATAAACTTGTTTTTATATCTAAGCAGTTTTCTTCAGTGCCTAATACACATGCAGATTGATATTATTAACATTTGGATTTTTATCCCGTACTAGAGATTATCATGAAGAAAGTTTTTATATCTCAGCAATAATGTAAGCATCTAATCAGTAAGTGCCTACACCAAGATAGAGATAGGCAGACATTGCCGCTAAAGCAAAATCTGGTGCCCATGGATCTAAATTAAACGCCTTTTTTCTAGCAAAATTTTCATAAGAGTGTTAAGTTTATAAGCAGGCAGGAAGCTCCGTACATAAAATTCCTTCATATTGAGGCGTTAATTTTATATCATACTACGATAGAGCTTTTTTCCCAATGCAGTAGTTTCTTTGCAGCCATTCATACCATACGTTTATGAAATTGATGGAGAAAAAAAATAGCGTAAATTTTTCAAGACTTTAAAAATAAAAATAATTGTAACAATTTGTTAGGTATTGTCTTACTTTATAGTTGCAAACCGGTATTGTGTTTGAATTTTCTTTCCTGTCGCAACTCTTTATAAACTTTTCGCCATACCCCATACCGTTCTATTCTGGATGTTTAAAGAGTAAATCAGGAAATTATAGGAAAATTAAGGATGAGGAGCAGATCACCGGCAACGTACAAAATATGTTCATGGATGAGAAGTAGTTTATATCGCAACTGAAGACTTATAGTTGTAAATGCCCCCGGAAGTTACCCCGCCAAATAGGGGGTCACGGTAGGTAGGTACGAAATTAAAAAGGGTTTAACTTGCGGTACGTTGTGGGTTCACTCCAGAATAAGAGCTATATTCTATCCTGTTACATAATTTTATTTGTGAACTGAATATCTAGTTTTATTAACAGATCTCTCCCGTTAAGGCTTTGTGTTACCTTAACTCCTGAACTACTGAGAAATTAGAAAGTTATACTGTTTCGTAACTAGGAAGAAAAATTCTGTTTTAAGAATTGAGTTGTAACTTGCCATATTTTTCGAGAGAGCAAATATTCCAAATCCTACTAAAAGGCCTAGTTGTCCTTTTTCATGACTTATTGCCATTTCGTTGGAACAGCGTAAATATAAACATTAATAATGTAAAATTACTAATGAAGATTTGCGAGTATGAAAACATATGTATAACTATCAATTTTGAGTTTCCAGCTATTGGGGAAAAATTCAATAAAATATTCACTGCGTTTAGTAATGAACTTTATTCATATCTATAAAGTTCAAACTTTGAAACAGAAAACCGAAAGAACGGATTAGAAATTATTTTTAAATTTCTAGTTGCAAGAAAAAAACACATTTTATAGTTTTTGTTTATTACTTAAAACAAGGAAGCAATAACTATTAAATGTCTTACCAAAAATATTAACATATTTAGCTCTGTGCTATATATGAATGTTTAACAGATCTAAAGCTTCTAAATCCATAAATTTGAAAACATTTCTAAGAATGGTGCCGAACGTAACACTTATTATATTGCATTCTAAGCTCAATTAACAGTCTCGCTTTAATATTCCCTGTGTTAATAATGTATAAAACCAGTTTAATGCATTGTGCTCTCTGTATCAGGGGGGGGGGGAGCATAAATTGTATGCATAGCCTTTAAACGGCTTTATTGGAATAAACAGTCAGTTGTAAGACTGTACGTTATTCAAATTTTACAAATTAAACTTTTGTATCGATTTATTCGTTGAAATAAAATTTCACCGTCAACAATTATTAGATAATTGCACTCATTGTAAGATTTTTTCAATATATATAAATGATAATATCTTGAAAAATGTCTGAAAGAGATTCAAAATGTTTCAGAAGAAACCGTAAATAATTAAATCTTAAAACTTCGCTAAATGTACAGAGACTAATTCAACGAAATTAAATGATATTGAATAAAATAAATATTCTCTCAGCGCAATTTTTTAAAATTTAAATCCGCAGACTTATTATTTTTCTAAAAAACATATAACTCAAATAACTAACTGAATGTAATTTGAAATATCATTTATGTCTCTCATAAACAGATTTGTTCCAATTAAATTAAGGTAATAAAAGAAGAGCCCTCCTTCCTCCTTTGTACAAACATTGCTATTGTCCTAGTTTTATTGATCGATTTCAAAGATTAGGCTTTGTAATGCGCTGCGACTGCATATAGAATGACTAAAAGAAGATTTAACTTTAAATTAGATTAAAGTACAGTGCAAGTTTAATCTGTTGTAAAATGTCCGCTAAGATCTTTTAGAATTTAAAATTAAAATAAAAAAAAGTCTTGACTCTCCTTTCCTTGTTAATTCGAAATCTTTCCTCTTTTTCCCCAAGATTCTATTCCAATGAAAAACTCTCAATCCCCCCCTCCCCCTTTTTTTCAAAGAACTAAGCGCGCGAAAGGGAGAAAGAAGCTTTACCTGTCTGAAATCCCTTTAAAGAAATATATAAAAAAAAGCAGCGAGACACAGACAGTACGAGAAATAACGTAGGGAAAAAAGGAAGGGATTTTTTTTCTCTTATACTTGCAGAGAAATCCGATACAGAAGGCTGTTTTGTCCGACCTGGTGTAAAATTAATGGATCTAAATAAAGCTGGGCTCTTCATTTTACGATCAGCTGTAGTTGGAAGGGGGTAGAGAGCATCCCCCCTCCATCCCCGTGCTCTTCCAAACTGGGTTTTACAGCGAAAAAGCAAACAGAAGCCTTCTTTGCAATCTCCGGTATTTTTTTCTACACTTTTTAGACAAAGCTTGTTCAAAAAAGGGAGTTTTTCCCAGGCTCTCCACCGCGCTTTTTGTGTTAGAGGAAAGGGGAGGTGGACTATTTGCGCTCTAGGCCGTTCCGTTTATCTCACCGTATACATTACACTTTCTGGGAATATCATGCATGCTGCCGTGTCAAGTATTGGGCAGCCCCTTGACGTATCAAAGGAACGGGCTTTGTTCCCCGAAATTATATTTTGTAAAGAATTAAAAACTATTTATTGGAGGAGCTGAACCGAACTGACATTTACCTCTGTTCCGATATAAATAAAATATAAAGGAATATTTTAAGACATTGATTTTATATAAGCAGCATTATAGTCGTCGATATTTTCTCGAGTAAAAAATAACAAATATTTTATGTGAAGTGAATAGGAGTACCATACAATGGATATAACGTAACAGGCAAGACACCGTTCGCAAATGCGTGACGCCTTCGTCTGGAAACAAGTGACCATCATTTTCAAGCTTATTATGTAAATGAAATTTATAAAATAAATCTAATATTCAGCTAATATCACTTCATGTAAATAAGCTGAGCTGCAACATTTATATAAAAATTATACCCATTTTCTCCCTGGAGGATATACAGTTTTTTTTTTTTTTTTGTAATACATATAGTATAAAATTTTATTTTTTTGCAATTTATAAATTTTGGGAGGACAAATTTATAGTTAGTATTCAAACTATGACGAATTTATTTTATCCATATTGTTTGGTTAGGTCACTATCAGTGACAGAAGAAAATTAAATAAAACTTATCACTGGATATCAGTAGCAAATGTAACAGTATTTTAGAGATATTTTTAAATCTGAATAAGATCTTACTTTTGACAAATTTTTAAATAATTATATATATATATATATATATATATATATATATATATATATATATATATATATATATATATGTGTGTGTGTGTGTGTGTGTGTGTGTGTGTACAATATGCCGTCCCCGTGGATGATGAAGATGAACGGAGACGGCATACCACAGCAGGGAAAACGTAGTAGCCGAGTGGACAACAACAAATCGTTGTTCTTCTAAAATTATAAATTTATTCACATTCTGCTCAAAGGGTTACAGCGTGTTTAATAGGCTATAGAGAATCTATGCTCACTTCTACCCAGACTTGGGTGTATATAATTTGAAGTAGCACTCTATTTGAATTATATACAAACACAGTTTATACATGAAATAATGTTTATTGAATTCGCTGCACATATAATTGGCTTTTACAGCAATAAGCATGCGTACTACTTGTACGGAATGTAAATACAGCTTTTTAAGAACAATATATTTTTATACTCACGAACAGTAAGTCAAACCAGCAGTACTGCCACGTAAACTTCTGGCCCGCTAAGCACTAGCGCAGGATAACACCTTTTTCAACCTTAACAACAACTCCCCTTTTTCATTAATGACGCTGCGTGGTATTTATACTAAGCGCGTATGCCAAAATTAGCATATCTGAAGCAGCTTCTTTAATTCACTCAAAAGTTCGATTCTTGTGAATCGAATCTTGTGTATACCTTACACTGCAACAGAGTCACGCAAAAATCCCGCTCTTGGAGGCATGCTTGAGCTTTTATAAACTTTAGGAGTCCCTTGTCACGTGTCAAATTAGTCTGCAATTATTGGCGAAACCCAGGAATCTGGGACAGAGGTCATCTGTTTTCTTATATGAGTTTCGCGAGAGAGATTGGGGATTTTAAGGGACGATGTGTTGATTTCCTTCTTTAGTTTTTAGGTTACTTACAATTCCTTTGTTCTTAAAATTGAAATGCGTAATTAATCGACGCCCAAAGAAATTTAAAAGAATTTAGAATTTTGAAAGGGTTTTGGGGTTTTATATGATATATATATATTATATATATATATATATATATATATATATATATATATATATATATATATATATATATATATATATATATATATATATATATATATATATATATATATACGTAACTGATTATTTGAAAGTTATTACTTGAAAATCTAATGTATCCTTACCTTTGGGGTAAAAAAAGAGATTGAAATTTATTCGTTTACCTTGTATCCTCTAGTTGCCTTTCCACATAAACACAAGCCCAGCCAGGCTTGTTCTAATCATACCATTCAATAAAAAGAAATCTATGCATGACTGGCCGTCTGTGAACAAAAATGTATTAAGTTTTAAAAGAACTGGTATTAATAGTCAAATTCTTGGAATTGTACCCTTCTGATAACTTCCTGCTAATTCCCCTTTTCTACATGATGGGAGTATTCGAAAGAGAGAGAGCGAGAGAAAAGAGTAGAGAAAATATCTCCCTTTTCTATCCTGGAACACTTAGTTTTAATCCCCCCTTTCCTTTAGATCCTGGAAACTTATACTCAATCCCTTTTGCTTTTCCTCTGTAGAAAATTCAGGCATCATCCCGAAATGTGAATTCATTTACCTACCTCTTCTAATCAATGAATTTCAAAGAGATAGAGCGAAAAAGAATGTTAAAGAGAACGTTGTTGCTTCGGAGAATAACGCTTCGGAAAAATGACCTACTACACCCCACTCTACCTTTTTACTTCATCGGAACTACTTTTGAGCGCGTTATTTACCTGATTAATGCTGTAAGCTGCGGGATTGAGCTGTAAACTGGATTCGGCGCAGGAATTCTTTTCATTCTGGGATTATCGTTGTTTTGGTAGATGGTGTATCATGGAAGACATTTTTGTGGAGTTGAAGGAAAGGATGTTAAAAGAAATCCAACGGTATTTGATTGAGGGGGGTGATCATTTATAAGTTTAAATTACGGAATAACAATGCAAGGATTTAATATTAGTCTCACCAATATCGATTGGTCTATTGTCTTTAAAAGGAAATGTGGGCTTATCCTGGTTACTTTTATTCATGGTATTCCCTTAACCTTTTCCTTACGGGGTGGGATGTCATGTATCCCAAGAATAAATATTATATATATATATATATATATATATATATATATATATATATAACCCCCCGTAAAGACCGTTCTAAAGAGAGAATTGGAAAAATGGGCCCCGTAAGTTAAAGGTTAAGAAAGCAATGGTGTTTTTATCAGATGTATTTTATTCGCAAAATTAAACGTCATTAGTAGAGAAATCGGAACTTAAAATTCATCTAACTATTACCATAAGATCATTATTGAATACCAAACGTATGTTTTGTCACAAACGTGTATTAAAAAACGACTTATCCCCATAACATAATGTGTGTATGTAAAGGATCAAATTAGTGAACCACTTCCAAATTACTCGTACTAAACTCATTCCATTTTTGGATTAGAAATGTATTTGAACTTTCCAATATGGCGTCATGAAAGGAACTAAATAGATAAAATTTGCTTCAAAAATCGAGTCTAAAATATTCCAATTTTTTTTTACTAAATACCTTGTAGTAGAAGTTGGGGAAAGAACTTTTTAAATTGATATAGAGTATAAATTTTATATCTTTTTCGCTAACAAAAACTGTTCATTTAAGAAATATTCATTCAAGAAATATTAATCTCGTAAATTTAAAAAAAATAACCAAATTCCATTATATGCTAAAACAATCTCCCAAAATATCAAAAATATTTACTTTCTGAGTTTTACTATAAAACCTGTAAATGTCACTGATTGTAAAATTTTACTTCGCGAAAAAAATATTTTCTCCTCTTTGTTTATCCCAAAAAATTCTTGGTGAGTAAAGAATTTTCCACGCTTCGCAAGTTTAATGTTTACCAATTTTTTTTCCAACTGAGATGCTTATAAATCAAAGGCCTTTTTATGCCAGAATCTTTTAAAATTATAAAATCAGTATATTCATCAATTAACTGGAAAAAAAAATACACGCAGATTCTGGGAATATCTAGTAACGTTTTGGGTACGAATTAATTCATGTATACTGTTATCTCATTTTGAGTTTTCTTTTTTTCTCAAGTTCCATCCCATTTTCCGGTATGATAATTTTATTTAGATATTAAAATTAAAAGTCTGACGTGTATAGCCATTACTTTTATTCCGTTTCTTTAATTGTGCATTGTGTTTATTCATTGTGTTTATAGGGTGACTGTTTCCATTTTTGTGTAAAACGATCCAAATGAAATCTCTGGTACAATAGAAGTAATTTGCATGAGCAACGCAATTAAAGGCCTCTTTTCCTCGTATTAAAAGTCACGGATAACAAAAGAAGGCTTCAAACTAATTGGGTCTCTTTTGATCATAAGTTAATATAATTATGCAAAGTACTGCGGTATCTCTATCTTCCCGGTCTGGAGAAGAAAGAAAGAAAAAAAAAAGATAAGGATATTAGAAGTTAATCCTTTTATTCTCTTCAAAAGAATCTGAAGAACACAAAACCAATTTTCCTTAGATTTGAAAGCAGTGAATCATCGGGGAGACAATAAATAAAAGTTTTAATCTTTAGCCGCGGAAAATAGAGAAGCTATAAATAAGCGTTCCGCTCGGCAACAATACACCGGCTGTAAACGCCCGCGTCTAATTGATCTCTCGCAGCGTTTCGCTTTTCAATGACAACGAAGCGTTAATTCCCGTGAAATTTGTCCTCAGGAGGCGTTATGCCAAAACACCAGCAGCCATCCCGCGCACATACCCAGTAATCTCGACAAACAAGAGCAGGACAGGCTAAATTGCTTTGACGCAAAAATGGCTGCTATGCACCCGGGGACGGCAGCAGGTTCATTGAAAACTGCTTTTGAATAGCTTAGGCGGATAATTTAATTTTCCGAATCCCCGTTGAAAGAGGATTTTCGCAGCGCGATCCTCGGCGCCGAGATTCAATTGGCAGTTGTTAATCTCCAGAATTAAAATCTCCTCGAATAGGGCCGCAAATCAAATTAGAATCACACATACATCCTCGGATTCGTCCCCACTCGCCACGCGGGGGGTACCGTTCCCGAGATATACGCTCGATATCCGATTCCGATTGTTTGTTTTTGTGTACCGGGGATGCATCTCTTCGGATAATATTCTTTTCCAGACGCCATAAAATAACTGCTGCGGTCTTTTGTTTATGAAGGAGAAAAGGGGGGGGGGAGGACACTTTGTGGGAAAACCGGGATTTCATTTGCATATGAAGTAGATTTCCCGACTCGCTTTTCTAACGTCGATGTGCTGAGCTTTATTGATATTGTATTCATGGGCAGTTGGCAGAGGACTAGAGAGCACATGTTGCATCGCATTTTGTCTTTTATTTGTTTTAGGGTTATTATCTGCAAAAGAGGTGTTAGGCATGGCTCGCTTTTTTTGTGTTTACCACGCCGGCCCAGTCATTATTCTATCGCAGTTCAATGCTCTGAAGAAACAGACTTCAGATCATCAAGTAGTTACGTCAATGCTCTTGACTTCTTCATGGCTTCAGCTCGTATTAAATATTATGTCGCAGTTAAGCCTTTTTTCGTCGGTTATGAAATTTAAACTCTTAATTTAACTCTTACAGAATTTTTCATTATAATAGTATAAGTTTGTACACTAATTAATTTTGATTTCAATAATGACCTTAAATGTATTGCTGGATAAATAATTTTCAACCACAGTTTGACTGCTGCTATGTCACTGGGAGAGTTTAGTGTGACGTCATCGCGAACATATCTTTGTACAAAATAGCATGGATATGTTACATCATAAGATAATGTGATACATTATAAAATAAGGTAACTTCTTTCCAAAAAGCATTCATCTATCATATCTTGCTTTAATCGTGAATAATAAATTAGCATCAACATTTCAATAGGAGGGTGGCAACAACAGTGCTTAAATATGCATACATTACAAAACAGGGATGAAAAGGTATCATTATTACACTGTAAAGGAACTATATTTAATGTAATGTTGCTGATGAGATAGAAAGCATGCACCCTTAACAATTTGTTGAAAAATTAAAAGACGAAATCTATAGTGACAATGAGTTGGATATAAATTGCATACATCAATGCCATGTACCCGATCGCACAAGTAACAATACTTATAAAATCATATACACAGTGGGTTATAACCATAACAGAGAGATTAACGATTTCATTAGAAGAATTTCAATAGATTATCGTGGGGATAACGGTGCGGATTTAGTTCATCTTCATAACCATCACTACAAACCTCACATTAAAGTCATCCACACACACACAAATAAAAATTCCTCACAACACCAGGCTAACTCTGTTTGTAGCTCAACCTCACTCGAGTTACACAGTATGTAATAACCATAAAAGAGAGTTACAAAATTGCAAACTACTTATAATTTTCTTTTTGAAATGGTAAAATACCACTCAATTACAAAACAAACTTAGGAATATGCCGTAATGTGTTCACAAATTTCGATTATTGCATCGGTTTGCGTGTGTTATGTTTTTCATGTCCAAGTTAATTTTAAAATTCGATATTATTATTTTTTTTATTTTGATCAAGAGAAACTCGCAAACTATAAGATAGAGGGTCTCAAGTTTAATCAACAATTTGTTAACTTTTTAAAAAATATATCAGTAATATAACGATAGTGAACTATAAATCAGTCCTTTTAAAATAACACAAATTTTAGTGTAAATATACTCAGTTATTAAGTAAATAAATGGAAGTTGCCATAGTTTTGTTATGTTTCCTTGGGAATAACTTGAAATAATATATCTCGCACTGGATAATTGCGTTAGTTAACTTGGTTTATTATTATCTTATTTCATTTTAATATGCAGAATTTCGTAAGTCTTAAAAAAAATTCAGGTAGTTTTCTCTAACGAAACTACCGCGGGTTATTAACGTAGGATTACTTATCGTTGCTTATCTCTTTTGTATGTATATATGTATCTATATATATGTACGTATGTATATATATACTTATATGTATGTCACAATTTTGACGCACCTTGGTAGTTTTCTATTTAACTTGTACAAGCGATAGACTGGGTTTGGCGCACTGCCAAAATTATAACTCGCGAGGTCGGATGGACGGACGATTTTAGCGTCTGAAATTTTCCTTACTGAAGGGCCGTTATGGAGGAAAGTTATCCTAAGTTAAAAGAATAAGTATAACAAAGTAGTTGAAAACTTATTAAATTTCACAGATGAGCAATCAATTTTATCCAAATTAAAAATTATGTTTTAAATATTTCCTCTAGGGTGATACGAAACGTAGTTAACAAAAATTTCAAGAGATTTGTTAACATATTTTCATAAAACTGTAACAGGTTAAACTGAACTCCGAACTAACCAGTAGTTTGAGTTTTAGGAATGTTTTACAAAACCTTTTCCTGTACATATATAAAGAAAAAAACTTATCTTTTGACACCAACCTTCAACACTACACCGGTTACTATTCAATGCATGTAAGAAAAAATTTCTCCATTTATCCATTTCCTAAAAGTTTACATTTTATTGACAAAATAGTCCTTTCCTATCCATCTCTTTTTAAACATTTTATCTAACTGAGGAATGGATAAAAAAAAATCATACGACCCCCTTTTACAAAGATGAGGAAAAGCTTTTTGATACGATATATAAATTTGACATTTTTAAATCCTTTTCAACTGCAGGTCTTTTAAAAATACTGAAATATAAATCCGTTTGATCCCGAATATTCCAGTTCTTACTCTAGTAAACGGAATCGGTTATGAACCATTAGTAAAGTTATTAAATGAAAAAGCTCTTGGTTTGGATCGTAGTGCTATGTTCTGAGGTAATAAAATCCACTATTTGACATTTTCAAAAAAAAGGAAAAAAATATCTAGGATATTTATGTTAGCGTTCTTTATAGAAAATATATACTTGCTTTTATACTACATGTACGTATCATTTTATTTCTTGTATATTTTAGGTCTGAGTGATGAAGATGAACATTTTTTTTATGATCGAACTATAGAATATTTAGGAACTATATAATATACGGGGATTTTATAGCATTTAGTTGATTGATAGTATAAAATATTTAATATTTTGTTCCTAGGAAAGCATGTCGAAGCGTATAATTTATAATTTATGACCAAACGTTTTATTATCCGGCTCTGTAAATAAATGCTCTAAGAATGGTCAAGCGTTTTTTGATATAAATTGACGTCTTTCCGTACTTAGTTGATTACAGACTTTTCTATATTATATATAATACACAAGTATTCATTTATGATTCCATATAAGTCCAGAAAACTAACTCATTTGTTTCCTTTTATTTTCCTGAAAAGGAATTACTGTGAATGTTACAAATATAAAATATGTATATTTTGGTTGATGCTATATGCATTCCAATAATTATATGAGCTGATTATAATGAGAAAAAAAATTCACACGTGTTTGCATTTCCAGTCTACATCCTCCACCCCCTCAACCCTAGAAAAGAATATGTTGATTGAAAAACAATAATGTCGACAGAAGTCTGTTAATAAATATTTTGTATTGAGTTAAGTAAATAATTATACACTCAGCACCAGCGTCACCTGTTGCAACTTCCTTATACGTGCACGAAAGCGCACAACAGCTCCACAAACTCAATTTTTCCTGTTTTAAACAACTGTGACCATTACAGTAAAGAGGTTTTAATTGAGCACAGACAAAACGCGGTCGACGATGCCTCGATTACATCGCAGTCAACAATTTTTAACAAATGGAAGACTATATAGTTTTTCAAACGTATCCCTCTGTACCTGAAGTCGAAGTTATTTGAGTCTAGCGTGTTTTTGGCCTGCTGGCGTCAAAAACACGCTAGATTCAAGTACCCCTCAAAAAGTACCGCCAAAAGTACTGAAAAAGTACCGTCAAGAGATTCTGACAAGGTCATGGAAACGGCCACCTTGTATCTGTCACTATGGGAGCAGAAATAACATCCCCAATACACTTCTATCACGCGACAGGTAGCGCCTCGTGTGTTATCGAGACTAACATTTGTAAATTATCGCTAAATACTGAGTTGTGGGCACCTAGAAAGCTATCATCGGCATGTCGTCAGTGGAAGCTCCGCCTTAAGTTGTGACCTATCGTTATAATTGCAACGAAGGTCCGATAGGCGTCGCATGTTTAGCGAGATATCCTGCTTTTCGAAGCAAATGACTGCTGCATTCATGTTTGAAGGATGTTTCGAGAAAGGTTCAACTCACTTTAAGTCGTAGACAGATCTACCAGGGATGCACCTAGAGCAGTGGGAGATTATTCTTACGATATTCGATTTCTTCTGGGACCTTTCAAAGGCAGCCTAACCGATATCTCGAGGTGACGAGTACTTATTGCCCTGGCATTGTTATCATGACAATATCTATTTTCTAATACCTCGCTACAACTACTTCTCTGTTTTTTTACTAGAGTAATGCAACAGATCACTCGGAACATGATTCTCTGGACTATCTTTGCTTATTGGCTTTTTTAAACCCCTTATGACTCAGACAGACTCGCTCCAGTTGAAAGCGTGTGGATTCATATAGTGGGACAATCAAGCAATCAATGAACTGGAGCAAGAGCTGCAAAATTTTTGGAGTTTTTTTGCAAGAATTGCAAAGGTGCCCAAAGATGATGTCCTAGGAATTATTTGCTGATGTTACTTACTTACATCGCTTCATCTTTTTTGTGTGTGTTCGACTTCGCTTTTAGGGTTGCCTTTTCTTCAAAATTACAATATTTTAACATTATTAGTTCAAACACTACTACTTTTTTAAAATTCAAGTTTTTACCCAAACACACCCAAAAAAACATCCACTTGCTTCAGAATATATTTTTTTCTTTCTCTCAGAGGGATTTTTCAAGAATAGACACATGCAAAAAAATAATAACCAAAAAGAGGAATCAGTATTTAAGAAGCTCTTAAATATTATATTTTAGATGGAAATTTCTCTAAAACATCATTTTAAAACACAGGTTTTTTTTTCTCTTTCCACTTTTGTTTTTCGATATTTTTAAAAGCAGAAGTTCTATATAATATTTTTTTTATCTCTAACTTATTTTCCTAGTTCGAATTTAAATATTAAACATAACCAGCTTAGTTTCTGAACTTAGTTCAAGTATTATGATTTTGAAATTTTTTCTTTACATGCTTGTATATTTTCTTTTTTGATCAAAGTAGTTCAGAGAAAACCATATTGCAAATTTTTCTTTATAGAGTCAAGGAGTATCTTTAACTTCTCTTTCTGCTACTTCCTTCTTATGTCGTTTTGATGTGTCTATTTTATCGCGTTTTCTGTTTTAGATCGGAAATCTAAAATATAATACCAGTGTATTTCTTCTTTATACCGATAGGATGTGAACAAAATATTTTTTCTTTACACAGTATTAAAAAAGTACACAAATATCGGCAAAATTCAAATTTATTTATTTTTGTAAGCGTATCCATTTTAACGCTAAAACTACCGACAGTTTAAGGAAATTTATTATTACGGAAGTTAAAACCAATCATTTCTGACTGGTTTGGTTGTTCTAATGTTAAATTAACCAATACAATGCATTAAAAAATTGTATGATACAGATTTTGATGTTTACATTAATCTTATTTGAATATTTCAATGAAGCATTTGAATCCGGGACAATAGTCCGCCTGCAAACAATGTAGGTCCTTTTCATATTCATCTAAACATGGGAAATTAGGTGTATGATAATCTAACTAACATAGCCTGTACGATAAGCCTTTATGCTAATAAATATCAGAAATTTCATGCATTACCCTTCAGCTTTAAAATGCAAATCAATTTCATTTGTGAAACTTTAATATGAACGTCAATATCTAGTTCTGTGGGACTTTGATTTTTACGAACATGAAAGCTAAATGAAGATTTATGATTTAACTTCAGTTTCCAGTAGCATCTAATATTATAATTTTTCGCTATTATCTCCTGTTTAATCTGTTGATTGTAGATATATCAGTGAACTCATATGCAGCAGAAAATAATAAGATAAAAATTAATCAATCTTCACTTGAGATATTGATTACTACGCTTTGTTGGCATTGTTTGTTTTACATGCACTTGTTAAATCATTTTTTACAGAAATGAAAATTAACGGTAATGTACCGAAGTTTACTGTTAATATATATCTATACATACAATACTTAATTTTTACCGGCTAAAATATATTACTTAATCTTACATACAATATTAATTTTTATCTGACAAATCAAAATCCATTTTTATAGATATTTACTTTCTACACACTGATAAATTAGAAAACCTACCTTACAAAATGCTTAAAGCCGTTTCATTTATTTAACATGTAAAACAGAGATTTATTTATTTAAAAAATAATTCTCAGAATTTAAGTATTCTTATTTCATATAGTTCCAAGAATTTCTTTTTCATTGATTTGCTTCTTATTACAGTTGTAACCAGTCAAGTAAATGCATGTTCACATTCTTCTTGCTATCGAATCCTGCGTATCTCGTTCTTCTTCCCCATTTCCTTAGAAATCTAGTTTATCTGAGTCCTTTTTTGTTTATCAAGAGCTCTGGATTTTATTTCTGCACTTGTCCTCCCTTATTTCTACGGAATGCACTACTTCTCTATATGCCTTTTTGCAGCTCTCCTTCCTTCTTATATAATCTCGTTTTGAAGTATACATTAGAAGCAAATAATTTGTAATATGAATCCTTTATTAATGTACAACTGACCTAGCTTACGAGGCCCATTTTTACGATTCCCTATTTAGAAAAGGGAATTTCATACCCCCTTTGTAAGAACGGCCATTAAGTAAGTTATTTTATATATATATATACACTGCTCAAAAAAATTAGGGGAGCAAGCAAAGAAGTTAAGAAAACCGTGCGAGACAGCCACGTATTGGCATAAAATGGATAGTACACGCGTATCAATGCGCAATACAGAAAGAAAAGTTAAAAAAATTGTAATTAAGCTTTAATTCTTTGAAAATATGGAAAAAACATGAAATGATGATTTAGGGCAACAATTTGGTTACATGTAAACGATAAAAAAAAGTATTGTTTAGAAATGATGCAAGATTTTTAATATGGCGTGTGGTCTCCTCGAACAGCTAAGACTGCTGCACACCTGTTTTCCATGGATGCGATGATGTTATCGATAAGACTTTGGGGAATACTGTTCCACTCCTCAAGAAGTGCAATATCCAAGTCTCGGAGAGTAAAAGGAGGCCTTGGTCTCGCAGCAATGCGTCGTCCGAGTATTTCCCAAACATGCTCGATTGGATTCAGGTCAGGAGAGCACGCTGGCCATTCCATATGCTGTATTGTTTCAGCTTCAAGCATGTTCTCCAGAAGACGAGCTGTATGCGGTCTGGCATTATCATGCTGGAAAACAAAGGAATCTCCAATGGCTGCAGCGTAAGGTATGACATGAGGTCTCAGTATCTCGTCTGCATACCTTCGGACCGTCAAAGTACCATTCCGAATGATATGCAGGTCCGTACGTCCACCTATGCTGATTCCACGCATACTATAAAACCATCTTGTCTGTATTGTGACCTTTCACGAACGAATGTGGGGTTATTTCGAGTGACCCTTTCCCTCCATACCAAAACACGTCGGGTGTCACACTCCAGACTGAATCGGGAATCGTCTGTAAACAGCACTTGGCTCCAAACATGTTGCTCCCAATCTCGATGTTCAGCAGCCCATCTTCTTCGGGCCGCACGGTTGTGTGAGGTCAACGGAATGCAGACCATTGGCCTACGTGCATAGAGACCTCCCTGATGAAGCCTTTTACGTACTGTTTGGCTGGACACCCTTCGTCCTGTTGCCAAGAGCAACTGTCGTTGCAGCTGAGTAGCATTGTCTGTTCTGTTTCGACGAGCTGTTAACAGTATATACCTGTCATCAGTTGCTGTAGTGGCTCATGGTCGACCTTGCCCTGGTCGACGTCTAACATTCCCTGTTTCTTGGAATCGATTCCACAGCCTTGCAACGACACTTCTGGTGACTCCAACAGCGTCCATGACACTACGTTGTGTTTGTCCGGATTCAAGTCTGCCTATAATGCGCCATGCCATGGATTCCGGTAAATCACTTTGTTGAGACATTTTCAAGTCACCTTTTCTCAAAAAGAATAACTGAGCAATCGAATTTCACTGTTAAGGCAGTGAAACAGACGTTTCTGCAACATCCCGATTTCCACCCTTATATTCTTTTTCTGGTTTTTGACGTCATGAACTTTGATTTACATATGAAGTTTTCTTCTTCTGTTTCCTGCTAGGCTTTAAATTATGGATCATTTATTTTATGTTACTTATCGGTGTAAGTATTTGCGTAATTTCGATAAAACCATGTGCTCCCCTAATTGTTTTGAGCAGTGTATATATCCATTCTTGGACCCGTATTCTTGGCTATACATGCTATCCCACCCCGAAATGAAAAGTTTAAAGAGATTAAGAGAAAATCGATCTTTTAGCATAATATTAATCATAGTAAAAGCTACAGGTATGCATATAGCTCATAATAATCAGTTAGTAGAGAGAAGGGGGATGGGTAGATCAAAGTCCAAGTTGATCTAATACTAGATAAAAAGATATTCTTCTATGTCGAAAATCAAGCATATTTATATCTATGAATGTAAATTTAGGGAAACATCAAATTCCTTAAATTTTGATATTGTGCAATTTTCTCTCGTATATTTTAAACAGAGTTATTCCTTAAACCTATGAAAATTAAATCTGAGGTACCTATAGTTGGTACCTGTAAAGATTTGAACTATGTCGGTGCTAAAAGATAAATGAAAAGTCTCGCGACAACATAGAAGTCTCCAAACAAATTAATTCTTTTAAAGTTTTACGCAAGTTTTCCTTTTGAGAGTCTGCAAATCAGATAAATACACAACTTTATGTATCTGAATTGATTGACAAACATGAATGTTTTAAAAGGAAACTTATTGGTTATGGGAAATCCATTGCGTACACAACTTTAAGCTTTCACGTCTTAAATTAATAGCAACGGAAACAAAATAAATCAATGCATCAACTTCCCTTTGATAATAATTATCAATGTATCCGAAAACACCCCACTCGGCATTTCTTACATCTCGCCATTGAATGATTTTGAAATAAACTCATAAATCAGAATTACGTCGAATATTTTGATAAAGTAAGTTAGTATATTAAAACATTTCGTCTTTTTCTATTTTTTCTTTTTCTTTTAATTTTCTTCCCAGTTTTAAAGGAACTTATCATGAATATTTACGTTCCGCCGAGCGCAATAATAGATTCCTTTAAAACACCTCAGTTTTAATTCGATTTCGGCCGATCAGCTTAATCAAATATCGGTCGCTGGAAATGTCCTCTAGAGCGCTGATTGGATTAGGCCGTAAAACCGCAGCGCAGAATACTCGGAGGTGGGTGACGAATAAGGCCCCCTGTCTGCAACTAGGAGAAGTAAATTGAGCTTTTAAAAAGGTAAACAATTGATTAGTGACAAGTGCACCCAAGAGGAGGATTTTAACTCTGAAAAATTGGGATAAAACGAAGATGGAGAGAATCTTTTGTGTTGGACAATAGAAGTCTATGTGAGGGTATATTTGTGTAAAGGTATGCGAGCAAATAAATGCATCCAAATCCAAATCAGTTTTTTCTTTAGAACGGAGGTCCTGGATCATGTTGACTTTATCTCCTGTACGCAAGTTATATGCTATCAAGGTACGAGTGCTCAGTAGTTAGGAATTTAAAGTTAAGATAGTTAAAAAAAAATTAAAGTAAAATCAAATTCAAAAGTAAAAGCAAAAAAAGAAAAAAGAAAATTATTACTATAAGTGAAAGATTGAAAAAATATGATGAATTTTGAAGGTAATTAAGATTGCAATTGAAAAATTAGAAAACACTAATGATCCACGATAAAAGTAATTAAGCTAAGAAAAGCTGAAATCACAGGTTTAGATTAACTTTACATAGCCCGGATTCGAACTAGGGAAGAAAGCTTGACAAGCGTGTACGCTGCCAACTGCGATAAGATGTGACAATAAATGCATTGCCTTAAAAAATCATAACACTCGCAGAATTGTTTTCCACCTTTAGGGAACACCGGACTATTGGTTACAACCATGTAGCTTCATGGTTACAAAACTGGCTTTTGGTTGATTGTTGTACTTGTCTGTTTACTAAAGAAAAAAATACGAAAATATATCTCCACTTAAAATTACCCTACTGTTTAAAATGTCTGACACATTATGCACAGTTAGAAGGCGAAAGGTATTATGAATAGTTAAAGTAATGTAACCATGCTTGAATACACTACGTTAACTATACAACAACAATGATAAAAATTATATATATAAATCAATTATAATACAATAAAGTAGTAATAACATTAGCAAAAATGTTTAATGAGGTGCATTTAATTTAATTTTCGCTACTATGCCCCTTTGAAAGATAGTAACGTCCCTTCTATCTTAGATAATCACCATACTCATAACACCAGGGCACTTCATTGTGCCCTGGTGTTACTTGTACTTTAATTAAAGCAACTGAAGAATGGGAACAAATATGAAGCCCAATCATGGTTATATACTTCCAAGTAGAAGAGTTGAACTGATATTAAAAAAAAACTCATGTTCGTTCGGGGGGGGGGGGGTGTATAGGCTGGGGTATGGTATAACATCTGACAATAAATTTCTTAGTTAACATCATTTCTTTTCCTTGCGTATTTCATATTGTTTAAATTATTTAAAGGATGAGTAAATTTAGAAACCCACTCATTGTCACTTAGTTAATTCTGAATGGTAGAAGTGCTAAAAGAAGGTTAAAAAAACTCTCTCTGGCCTTTGCTAAGTAGATTTTTGAATGGTGAGGTGTGCAATAGTAATTTACGGTGATGGACATCATTTTCTCCCCTAAGCGTTACATATTTAGAGCTGTTATTTGTTACGTAACAATTTATTTTCCTTGTTATATTAAGGCTGCTCTGTACTAACCCTATTGGATTCACTTCCCTCAATGTTAACCTATGGAGAAAATATGTCCAAAGATTGCCGACTTGGATTTAACTTTTTTTTAATTGTCTCCGTAACAGAGAATTAGAAATTTACGCTTTGGGGCATTTTTTATTTTTTTAAATGCAAAAAATATTTAAATTTAAATTATTCATTGAAAATATCTGGTACAGTGCGTTTTAAACTCTCATCGATTCCTTTGGTGGACGAAATTTATAAAATGAATCCTGTTGCAAGGTGCAGAAAAGTTCAGGCTAGCTGAAAATACAATTCTTATTGGATTATCAGCATTTATGTAGCTGTAAAAAATAGACAAATTTTCTCCATAGGTCAACATTGAGATGAGCGAATCCAATAGGGTTAGTACACAGCAGCCTTAAGTTTCTATATCTACTGTTATGATTTCATTCAACACATTTATTTGGACAGTGTGGACATCTTTAGTAAACTACCTACGTAAATAACAATCATGGGCTGAAATTCATTATAGATTCACAGCAAATTAAGACGAATATTCAATTTCCCATTTATAATATTACGCGTTTGACCTCATCATACTTCTATAATAAAGGAATTTTTTTCATTTCGTTAACGTTTCTTCTTCGATGCCGTTAAAACATCAAATTTCGAGAAATTACATCCTTATACATCTTTCAGATCTTGATGTAGTTTCTTAAAAGAGGAAATATTTAAGTGTTTTCGAAAACATAACCTTCACAGGGTCTATTTGAATATTTTTTTTATTGTCAGAAGTCTTTATAATTATTTTTTTCTGATAAGAAATCATTTTGATAGCACGTCCACATAATTAAATTGAGAAAAATACAGTTTAAAATATTTAAAAATAGCAAAAATATTTGCCACCAGAACTAATCCCAAGTTCAAAATGCTATGTTTTTCATTTGTCATTAAATAGACAATTATGTTTAGTTAAGACAGACAAAACTTTTTCCATAAGCTTTTAAAACAGTATTCGCATCATAGACACATTCCGTTATTTTATGCACAACAATTCAAAATTTTACATTTTACACAAAATGGTATATTTTTCATTTATTATTAAATAGACAATTATGTTTAGTTAAGACAGATAAAACTTTCTTTTATAAGCTTCCAAAACAGTATTTGCATCATAGATGCATTCCGTTATTTTAGCACAACAATTCAAAATCTTCTTACATTTCACACTTTCTACTGAAATGCCAATTCATTACTGAATTTATCGCAAAAAATGTGATAAAAAAGAATAATAGGTAGAATAAATGACTGCATGTAAAACTTCATTAAAAATTTAATGCTGTTTTTTAGAGATCTAAAAAGTGAATTTCTTTTTATAGGTTTCCTTTCCAAAATCAAGTTATATTTTAAAGATCTCCTTAGTTATTCTGTTTTCCTTTCTCTTCTTCAAAACTGAAAACTGAAGCAGTCTTATTAGAAAACCACAAAAACATTTTTTTTTAATATTTTCAAATGCTAAGAAAGGGAGAAGGCAACTAAAATAAACACTGGGAATAAAAAAACAATGTCGTTCCGAGAACAAAAACCACTCTTGTGCCATTCTATTAAATGCAATTCAATTAAATCAAGACCGAGTAATCGACCACAACAAAATGCTAACATGTAATTTTTTAAAAGAGATTTATCATAAAATATCAGATTAAAAAAAAGATAATGCAATGTTACAAGATATTTTTTGTCGAAATTTTTCTTTGAGGAGATTTTTCATGATAAATATCTCTTTTAATTCTTGGTTATATTTTTTTCTGTATTTAACCTTTCAATTTTTTATATCACCTCCCATCATCCGATGTTTAATTACACTGTGAAAATTACGAGTAGGAACACAACTGTCTTGGCTCTAAGAAAAACTGTTTGCTGTTTTTTTTCTCTAATTAAAACCTCATTTACCCTTATTTGTCTTTGTAATTTCCTTATTTTTTATGTTGGATCACGCTAAATGTTGTTACTCAGTTAAAAGTATGTAAGCTCGTTCATAAAAGATTTTCAAGTTTAATTTTATTGATATATTTACTCAAAAACTTTTGTTATGTAAATATTCAAAAAATTTTAGTGCATATAAATATGCAGGTATTATATTCATGGGAAACACTCCTTCATTTCTTAAATATACCTATACATAAACAAATACACTCTCTCTATGTGTCTCTCACTAATTATTAAAATTATGAAATTTCTCCTCACTTATATATGCCGTCTATAAATACCTATTCATTTTAAATGGTACTCTTTATTATAGCTTTCATAATTACATTTCACTGTCATTACTATATATATTTGCATATTTCAGTTCTTATTATTCAAGCTGACTGTATACCCGAAAATTTGCCTGCAATTGAAATTATACATACTTGATATGCATAGGTAGATTGCCTTATAGATGGACCTGATTATTTATGTGTCTACTGTAATGCATAAATATGGTAGAAGCTTTGAATTTGTTTTATTGCTTTTACACATATGTAGCTGTAACTTTATTTAGAACTAACTATACTGCTTCTGTAACTGCAATTTTTTTCTCGCATTTTGATGTGATTTTAGCAGTGTGCATCTCAGACATCTGATTTCGTGTTGGCTTGAATTTTGTATTTTTTTATGTGTTTAGCATCTTGTGATCAGCTTAGCTTAAAAATCACACTTTTTCAAAATCTGACTATCGTTGCTTGTTAAGACAGAAACAATACCAAGCATTTTATTCAATTTCTGCTTCCAATTTTAATTTCATCGTCAAATTTTCAGCTATCGATTCATTATACACACATACACACATATAGTCAAAAAATTAAAATCAATGATGTTGCCGTTATAAAGTAATTAGTATAAAGGGGCCACGACGTTTGTAAATTCGCATTTGAATTCCAGTTACGGCAGGCTGTCGTTAAACACTGTCGAGGGATTTGAATTCTCTATAAATTTAAACGTGTATGCATAATTTATGAAGCACACATACACTTTCGTGTAATTTTACGTACATATAATACATTTATGTGCGTAATATTGCATAAACTTGCTTCACCTAAACATCGTTCTGGGTATAATTTTATATATATTTTAAAGAAATTTAATGTTGAAAGGAGCTCATGGAATATTCATTAGAAATTTATTTTTGTATATTTTTTATTTAAAAAAAATCTTTGAAAGCTAAGAGATGAAATCGCGCGAGTTTCTCAGCTTGCTCTCTGAACTAAATCGATGATGAGGTATGCATTCACACAAGCTAGTTATCATTCGACTTTATATTTATACAAAGTTAAAACTTTCAAAATACCCATCTGGCTGCATAAGAAAGCAGCGTATTAACATACTATTTATTTCGCGGACAGCGAAATCTACTCTGGAGGAAAAGAAAAAAAAAGAAGAGAAATGGTCGTATTGAAAAAAAAAGAAAACAAATTTTGAGGTAATATAAACTCTTCTTTGAGCTGTGCCATCCCTTTCCCTACACACAAATTGTGGGCTGAAATGAAAAAAAAAACCGCGCAGTCCCTTTTGCTGCTTTATCGGCAAACTGAAAATAAAATTTAAATAATATTGGTTGTTCTGAATAAATCAGAAGAAAATAAACATAAACGGTCAGAATTCAAAATAAAATGAGACAAAATAGGACGAAGGAAACAGCAGCAGTTGCGGTTGAAGTTTTCTTCTGTTCCTCTCTCTTTATAATTTATTTTTGTGTGTCTGTCGGCTGAAAGTTTTTTTTCTTTCTTCTTTTTATTTCGTATATTTCAAATGCAAAGTTTGTATATAGTGGCCCTGATTTTTCCTGCAAGGTGTGAAAAAGTTTCGTTTTTAAATCACAAACACATATGCAATGCTTGTTTATACAGTTTATTCTAGCTTAACACATAAGACGGTGAATTGAAAAGAGAGACGATCGAGATGAAGAATGGTGAATTTTTGTTAACCTTTCTTTGCGTTCAACAGAAAACGTTCAAAGAATTTTGGTGGAATTATATCTAAAGTTCAGTTTATTACTAAAATAGTACAAAGTCGTAATAAACCAGCATGAGTAGAGTCAATAATGAGCTTGCTTGTTTAGAAAGTTTGGAAACGCACAGCCAATACACATAAGTACGTAAGTCTCTTTGAATCAAAGGGAGCAGAAATGATCACAAATCAAAACTTGTCTATTATACTTATAGAGTGAACTTTATATTTAATGAAGGGCTTTAATGATGTATAGAACACTAAGTGCATGATGCTGGGCACTTGTATACAAGCTATGACATGTTTCATACGGACTTTTGCTTAAAAGGACATTTTTAGCAACATATTCCAAAAGATTAAAAGCAGTGTATTTTGCATAATTATAAGTGTTCTATCAATGGGTTTTAATATACAGTTTATGTGAATTATCATAAATATATTTCTGTGATTTGGGGGCAAAAGTTTTTCACTTTAATGTTGAATAAAAATGTTGAAAACATATCTACTCTCTAAATAAGAGAAAGATAAACTAAAGTCTGCAACGTATTGGATGTTTTCCCTCCATCTCTGCTTACTTAATATAAAGTTTGTTCATGAAAAATGTGTAAATTTGTTTTATTCCCCGCCGTTACGTGGCAGCAGGCCGAATGTGTCTAGGTGGCATTGTAGCGTTGCGATTGGGGGGGGGGGGGGGAGACTGGAGTTGTAGGGGGCGGAACCCCCTATTTATATTTATAATATGTTTCTTCCTTCTCAGTATATCCCCCAAATTTTCATAATTATAATAAAGACAGAAATTACCTAAAATGTTTAAACTAAATTACTTCCTAATCCTTTGTTTACATAGAAACATCCCTCGTTACACTTATTTTGCACATTCTACGGCAGAAAAGTGAGTTTTATGCATTAAATTTCAATATTTAATCATTTAATCGTTTATTAATGGTGCTTTAACGCTCAGATTCAAATAAGTTGTTATGCGATTCACAAAACAAAAAAATACATGTAGGCACAATATGAATTTTCTGTGGATGTGATACTTTTGTCAATCAGTACTAATACTGGAAATCATAGTTATCGCTCTCTCATTTTTCGAGGTGAATAAAAAAAAAGATAACTTCGGAGCCTTATCACAAAAGCTTTACCACTAAGGATCCTCAAAGTGTTCGGGGAGTCATTAAAATGCGATCATCCGCATTACTGCCTCTTAAACATCACTGGTGAAAAGAAATTAGCCATACACATGGGGCATATTTCACTTTTAGTGTCACGATCCAAAATGAAGACGAACATCTTTCGCACACCGCAAGTTACTCCCTTTTAGTTTTTAATTCCGGTGAATTATGCTTGTTTAACTTTATTCTTGATGCTGGCAGTAATTACTAGATTAAAAAAATATATTTATCGTTCATGTTTTGGGTATTTTTTTATTAGTTAGCTGTCTCGTGGAATAAAAAAAATAATTAGAATTGGGATTTTAGTAAAAAGGATGGTGAAAAGATTTAAAAAAAAAATGTGAGAAAACGTTCATTAATTTTTAGTTGACATTATGTAAGAAGATTCTTATTATCCGTACATGTTTTAGGGCAATTTAAGCTTAAATTGTATTTAATATACATGTGTCATTATATCTTATAAGTATAATGTACAACAATAGAACAGTAACTTGAAATATTCTCGAATTAAAAATTTGATAGAAATATTCTGCACAAAAATATTTCCTAAAGCATAATTTTATTAACTTTGTATTTTAATGTTTTATTTGCAGCTGTTTTTAATAGTTTGTTTTGTATTAATATAATAACCTTTGCATTTTCTACGTTATCTTTTAAATTTATCCTGTTGAATTACTGGATATCCATTTCACAGAACAATAATGATAACACATTAAAGTTAGCAAATTTCAATTACACTATAAAACAAGATATTTTATTGCATTTTAAATCTGTGAGTTTACAAAAAAAGAACAACTTTTTATTAATACACAAACAAATATTCAGAAATATCTGTTTTCATTTCATCTTCCTTTTTTCGGCACGTTTACATATTTTTTTCATATTTTTTTTTTCATTTTGTAGGTAATCGTATCGAAACCTTTTTTTATACATGATCTGAATAGTAGTAAAAACGGATAAATACGACCATAACTCTGATGCACACACACAAGCATTTATATAGTTTTCGGGCATGCTACGATATAGCATATATATAAAATATATGTCTGTTTTAAAAGTATTTTCTAAACAATTCTACAGACTTGGGTACTTCTTGCATTGAAAATAATATTTTTTTAACGAGACATAAGCAAACAAAGTCATCTTGGAGAAATCTGACTTGGGCACTTCTTTTACCAAGCCACAGATATATATATATATATATATATATATATATATATATATATATATATATATATATATATATATATATATATATAGAGAGAGAGAGAGAGAGAGAGGGGGGGGGGGGAGATTTGAGAGATATGTACCCATAACGTTATTTAATATAAGTATTATATAATGTTAAATATTAGTTAGAACTGTTTGATATCCACGTAAATTTTATGATTTTGAAACAACCATGATGTTACATGATTCAAAGCTTTTAACTGTAGACTTCAGCGCACAGCACACAGTTCAATAAACAAACTTCATAATTATTTTCAACTTTTTTTCATTAAATTTTTAAAGTAAGTGTCAAGCAATTAAAGCGATGTCATTGTAACATTTTTCCTGGAAAGCCTCACAAATTTGTCTCAAAAATTCCCCATACTTTATTTATTCTTTTTTACATATATACTTCTTCTTCGTCTTCAACGCACCAGAGACATTTCGCGGGGACATATTCCCTTCCCCTTTTAAAACGCATTGTCTTCTGCGAGACTTTATTAAATTGTAAGCGAGGCGGAATAATAACAGGCTTTTCCCGCAGTAATTCACCCCCCGTTAATGGCCAGCAGATGAGCAAAGTGGTGCGGATCACACTTAATACCATTACAAGGATATTTAGTGTCAGGAATTCGGCAAATTACGGACTCCCGGATTTCGTAATTTCAGGGTTTCTCACTACTCTTTTACCAGAGGTACGTAGTAGGGGGTGTGCTTTTGCCATTGGCGCACGTATGCGGCTTTTAACGGTTTAATTACGGCTTACGGGTATTTGGCGGAGAAAACTGCTTTTCCGATATATGTGGGGAGGATAGGGGAGAGAGAGAGCGGTTTTGGCGCAGTTGTCAGACGTGACATTTGACGGCCAATTTTTTTTTTTTTTTAAACGCGCTTGAGGAGTGTGGCAATGTGTTCACTTGTCAGTTACAGTGACACAGTTCATTAATTAGGATTATCGGAATGGAGTGATCTATATATTTAGTTGCCGGAGTTGAAGTTGGGTTAATTGTCTGTGAAAGGCAGAGCATATTGACAAACATACGAACGAAAGATTATGCCAATACATATTTGCTGGCTTGATAATAAATTTTTATGTTTAGTAATGAGTTATTATAGGAACGGATAGAAATGTAATTATGATGTGCAAATATAAGGAATATTGATGAGGGTGTCTATTTCTTTAAAAAAAGTAAGGAATTTTGAAGAAAACTAAACAATCAATTTGAAAGCATTGACTTCATTTCCAAGTGAAGTGTTATGTACAAGGATGAAGAAACCTTGTTAATAAATCAGGATTTTTTTTACAATTTTTTTGTAATTATGATGTGCAAATATAAGTAATGTTGTTGAGAGCGTCTGTTTATTAAAAAAAAGTAAGGAATTTCGGAGAAAACTCAACAACCAATTTGAAAGCATTGACTTCATTTCCAAATGAAGAGTTAGGCACAAGGTTGAAGAAACCTCGTTCATAAATCTGAAATTTTTTTTACAATTTTTTTGTAATTATGTGCAAATATAAGGAATGTTGATGAGAGTGTCTGTTTAAAAGAAAGTAAGGAATTTTGAAGAAAACTAAACAATCAATTTGAAAGCATTGACTTCATTTCCAAGTGAAGAGTTAAGTACATGGTTGAAGAAATCTCGTTCATAAATCAGGAATTTTTTGTACTAGTATCTTTTAAGAGTTTAATTCGGAGGGTCGGTGTTTCTCCCTTAACTGTCCATTAATTACATTCTTTCAACCTGTCAAATACGTTCATAGATAAATCTGCATTAAACGTACTTGTTGCACTTCAAAAATTTCAGATTTTGTAAAATTATTCCTGCACTTTCTAGGTAATGACTGGCTGTATTTTATACATGGAGTACGTTTATGAAGACAGGTCATCTTTCCCTAAAATTAATAACACACCATAGCATACCTTAATATTGTATGGCATTTTATATACTCTGTAATAAATATATAATATTGTAAATACCTTAATTCTGATACGAACTCCAAATATGTATATCAGATGACAAAATAAAGCAGTTTTAAAAGTATTTATTCTTTTGCTTGGAAATTTTATGCAAAAGCTTATCTCAGATTGAAAAAAAAATGTTATTTTCTTACAATTTATTAATTTCTTAAAAAGTTAGACAGTAAGTTTATGACTAAATAGTTTCATCCATTTCTCACATTGATAATAATCTCTAATTGATAACTCTAAAGGATAATAATTTATTATGATGGGTCGTAAACCATTGACATGGTTTAATTGAGCATTTCGGTTTTTTTTTCAGCAAAGGCGGTTGAGGTTAGCCTAAAGTAGTTGGATTGCTCTGTTATAATGGTAGACGCATGAATGCAGTCAGTTCACTCTGAAACCACAAATATATCAAGTACTAGTAATGCAACATACATTCAGTACTTTATACCGTTTATTATATTCATGCACACGAATCATAGCCTTTATAGTCCCAAATATCGAAATATATAAACGCCATTGTCATGGTTCAATTGAGCATTTATTGTCATGGTTCAATTGAGCATTTATTGAGCATTTATTTAAAAAAAAGTAAGTAATTTTGAAGAAAACTAAACAATCAATTTGAAAGCATTGACTTCATTTCCAATGACTTCATTCCTTTGACTTCATTTTCTTTTTCCTGGAAAAGCAGTTGGGATTAGCCTAAAGTAGTTGGATTGCTCTGTTATAATAGTAGACGCATGAATGCAGTCAGTTCACTCTGAAACCACAAACATATCAAGTACTAGTAATGCAAGATACGTTCAGTACTTTATTCCGTTTATTATAATCATACACACGAATCATAGCATATATATTCCCAAATATCGAAATACATAAACACCATTCTATTTACCATTCAACCTTTCTAATATCGCCATTTGGCGCAAATACCTCACAGTATATCTCTAGATGCGGAAAATGAAAATCCCATACTATCAAATCTATAAAACATCAAAAAACTCGCGTTTTTTGAGTTACTCCTCGATACCGGGCATAACTGCATCTACAAATCCCCTATCGGCTCATGTGTAATGACGCCTAAAACACATCATCTTCTATCTCGGGGCAATCATCATTTCGTGACCCCTCAGCGACACGGCGAAAAATCGCGTTACCTTGTCAACATGGGGCGGGAGAGCCGGGGATATATATATATATATATATATATATATATATATATATATGGAGTCGTTTTGAGACAAATCTCTCTCCTATGCCAAAAGCGACCAAATGAGGTGTACCATATTTTGCCACTTTTTGAAATGGGGCAGTTTGTTTCGGGTAGTGTCTTTTTGTCGATGCTTGGAATCGGTTTCATTCCCGCAAATGTCTCTGTGAATGCTCGCAGAGTAATGAGATGAAATTTCGAAGCGTAGAACGACTGGATTCCTGAGGTAGTGCTTGTGGTTTTCGGTTAAATATTTGAGGGGAAATCACCAATGTATATACATATCAGTAATACAAATTTTATTGAGTAGAAAGTATGATTTTATAATAAAACCATACAAAACAGAGTTTTATTTCAAACGAAATAAAGCTTTCAATATTTATTCATTTAAGATATGCGCATAAATCTTTACGCAATCACGCATAGGGAAAAAATAAAATAGTTATTAACTTTCAAAGGAAAAGCTTTATAATATAGCTCACATGCATTAATTAAATGTGAGAATATAGTTGATCATAATTGTGCTTTGAAAGTATTTGGATAACGGAATGATCTTAGATCGCAGGTTAAACAGCTTTCCAGTGATTATGTCGTATAAAGAGCATTTTCTGCCAAGAAATGATACAAAGTTGCCCAAATTAATAGAAAATATGAGACTTGTATGTGAAAATTATTAATATTAATTAACCGATAAAAAAATTAGCCATAATTTCATTATATGTATATATATATACACTCACTTCCAACAGTTAAGCACGGAGCGGTAAAATGCGAAAAAATGGACAAGTACTGCTTTGATTGACATGAAATACTGCAAGTAAGTAGCTCTATGATTATTCATGAAACAAAACAAAGAATTACATACAGAGATAAAAAAAAATATTAAATTTTCATAAATTATAAGATGACGTCATATTTGCGCCATTAACAAAATGATGTTTAAATGCAAAACAAACAACAAAAACTGAAATTAATAGGGTATGTGAGCACCCCTCACCTTCATACAAAGTGTACAGCGTGTGATCATGCTTGTTACGAGGTGATCAACCATCGCAGAGTCCAGTAATCACCATTCCTCCTGTAGGGCAGTTTTTAAATCTCTGAGAGTGCCTGGAGGTGGGAAACGTCTACATACAGCACGGCCGAGGGCATCCCAAAGATTTTCAATTGGATTAAGGTCCGGTGACTAAGCCGGCCACTCGATACGCGCAATCCCCTCACTCTCCAGAAAGACGTCAACGATGGCAGCTCTATGGGGACGGGCATTATCGTCCATTAAAACGAAAGAAGGACCAACTGCTGCAGCTTACAGTTTCACAGAGGGGTCTAGGATTTCATCTCGATACCGTACAGCCGTCACAGAACCTCGCCTGTAGATGTGCAGGTCTGTGCGATATCCCAAAGAAATCCCTGCCCAGGCCATGATGCTTCCACAGCGGAATGCATGATGTTCGGTGTTGTTCTCGGGCCGATTGTGTGTGCTTTGTTCCCTCCAGACCCTTACACGCTTATCATCGGGTTGCAGGGCAAATCTGGACTCATCTGTGAACATAAGGTTGCCCCAATCAGACACAGTCCAATTCACATGCTGGCGGCACCACTTTAATCGTGCCCCTCTGGATTGGACGGATAAAGGAACACAAACTCGTGGTACCCGGGCGTACAGAACATTCACGTGTAGCCTTCGACGAACAGAAGTGGCAGATATCGTCTTACCAATGGCCGCTGCAACCATAGATGTCACACGTGTGGAGGTCGATCTTCGATTCCGCTTGCCTACAACAGCAATATATCGAGCTTCCGAGGGGGTCGTAACCCTTGGACGACCGACTACAGGTCTTCGGACAACTTTTTCGCTGGTTTGGAATTGTTTCCATAATCGTGAAATGACGGAATGATGAACGCCGAAGAAGAGAGCAACATCTGTGATAGACTGTCCTGCAACAATGCATCCGACAGCCCGCCAGCGGTCAGAATCTTCCATTCGTCTTCTAGAAGCCATAGAAACACGTCTAGCTTGAAAACTAGTCATACGAATGTTCTAAACACCTTTCATCAGCCCTTACACGCAACTCATGTAACCTTTCACAATGCCGGCTTCGTATACGACTGCCTGTTTTGTATATTTCTCGACGCGAAACCGTGATTGGCTGTTACCTAACATATTTGCATACTTCCTTCTACCTTTGCAGCAAATTTCAGCTTCTTTAATTCAGATTGGCCTGCGGAAATTAACATTTCCTGCTTAACATTTGGAAGTGAGTGTATATATACATATATATATATATATATATACATATATGAAATGACCCGAATAGTCATCTTCTGAAAAAGTGCACACATCATGGCCGAAAATAATACAATTCAGATTCACGAACAAAGGAATTTATTCCATGAAAACAGCGACATGTTACTCGCATCCAAGCCAACCCGCGTATCTCGTTGCGCGCGAATATAGAATTAGGTCAAAGCGCGGTTGCTAGGAATTGGCGGAGAGAGTTAGTATAGGCAAAGGGGTAAAAGTCGGAAAGATTACCATACAGACAGAGAAGTGGGATTACAGGCGATTATAGGTGGTTAAAATGTATTATATATATATATATATATATATATATATTATATATATTACTCGAAGTTTTAAGGCATGCTAAGATATAGCATGTTTTACATTCAAGTTCGCCTTTTCTACATCTCGACCACATTCAGAGCCATAAATACTATGGTGCGAAGTGCAAATTGTAAACCCTTGCATGGCTGATTAACTATAATATTTTCCATTATAAATAGCAAATACATGGGAACTACAGTCCTTCAACAGGGGCCTTTGAGCAGTCAGAAAAGGTTTTAGATATTATGAGTTGTCAGATAGAACAAACCTGTAAATTGCTGGCTCTTAAAAGTGTTAAGGCTATCGAAGTGTCTCCTGAAGATAAGAGGCTTAAATTTCCTAACTTTGTTCTTAAAGATTTGCTATTAAAGATTTTTTTAATCAAATAATGTTTTTGAATATTCATTAAGTAGTAGGGTAGTTTTATGTTTAGATTGCCTTTATATATACGTATATATGTATCCATGTATGCATTTGTAAATATGTCCATTTCTATTGTTTGTTTTGAATATTTAAAAGTTATATTTGGACTAAGTGATTCGCCATTTTATTCCTTATAATGCAATCCATCATGTAGATGGAAATGTATATTACCTTCCCCATTTAACTGATAGACAGGCTTTGATATCGTCGTTCTGAAAACCAGCGTTCTCATTTGACACTTTTACTCAGGGTGGAAACTGAAATAGCACAGTAAAAATCATCCCGAAACTTTTACCCTCTCTTTTAATTAAAATATTGATTAAGCAATAACAAAAATTAGATAAACCTAATCATTGATATGGAATATTACTTTCATAATTAAAAGGGACAATCCATTATATTGATGGCATATTTTTAATTACTTTCTGGATAGTTGTGAGGAAAATTAATTTTCTCTTTTTTTTTTCTTTCTTTCGATTTTTGAACAAAGGAATCTTTATGATCCAATTCAGCGTTAGCAACACGTGAGCGCATGTATGCGCATGCCGGGGTTTTAAATCCGCTGTTTTAAAAATAGCATTCCGAAAATAACGTGATCCTTTTAAAAATATTTATAGGTCCTTTTTATTTCGTAATATTTTGAAAGCGTGTCTCCTCTGTTGTGCAGCTTTTAGTCGTTCACTCCCACGTTATTTAGGCTTTCATATTAGGAGAACTCCTGTTTTCTAAAATTTGTAGCGTCAACATCTTTGTCACAGTTGCATATGTTGATAGTAAAATCTTTTATATCAAGTTTCATGAAATTTTCCCTTATTTTTTTACATATTTTTATATTTGAATAAATATTTTCTTTACTTGTAAATAACACTTGTATCTAAAAAGTAATCAGATATATAAAGTGCAATGACAAATGCTTAAAAATTTCCAAATTCAAAATATCCTATCATATAAAATTCAATCCAATGTACTAAAAGAAAAGTATTATAAGTATTAACATAGTATTAGTTAAATGTAATTTTAAATATAACTTTTTTTTTGAGTACTTCGAGACTCAAGTGTGTTGAAGTTTTTTTTAATCAAGAAAAGTTTAGTTTTTCGATTTTACTAAATCTTTGCGAAAAAGCTTTTGCCTTAAAACAAGTTGAATACTTTACATCATTTCGAGTGTTTTTGTTGGATTATACTTTAAATATTTATATCTGAGGGGTGGAATACTTTATAAAAAAATTACAAATTTTATTCTTTGATCATTCTCAGCTTGGCAAAAACAAAAGAGTTTAACAGATGTGTGCGTACTTGTGTAAAAAATGGAAGATTTAAATTTTATGACTTTGATACTACTGATACTTTATTATTTAGATCTTGATAAAATTGATTCTAAATTAAATTGCATATTTAATAAATGCTTCAAAAAGCCAAAAAAAAATTAACTTAATTACTCAACGAGTAAAAAGTTTATACGCTTTTCTGACAGGGATTCAAACCATAGATCATCAGAGCTGTAGTTTGATTCTACCATTAAGCTACTTTTACTAACTAAAGATTCATTTCGAATGATTTTATTGACATATTATCCTATCTATCAAATCCGTGTCTATCAAATAAAGAACACGGAGATCGAAGTATAGATTTATTGTTTATATGTCACTATTTCCAAATATCCGAAATTTTTCATCGTTTTCCTCGCATATTTGCATAATGTTCCAAAAACCTTTCTTTCCGAGCGTCAAATTCTGCTATAAGTTTTTTCCCCCGCCTGGTTCACGACTCAAACCATCGAACCTTCGAAATGTAGACGGATGCTCTAACCTTTAAACTACCCTCCTGTTGTGAGAACATCTAATTTTGAAAGACTTACCTCATGCAATACGGTGACCTAGTGATGCTGCTACATATTTAAAATCTATCGTGTAATTATTCGCCAAACTTTGATAATATAAACTAGAAATGTTAGTTATTAATTAATAACTGTAGATACAAAATCCGTTACACTCAGCTATTTACTCCGACATTTACATTTTAAATAAACCGATATCAAAATACGGTTTAATTATTGAGGGCCTGTTATAAGAGCACATTCAGATTGAATGATTGTAATGAGGGTGAAAAGCAGCTTAATATTACTGCAAAGTCATTAAATATTCTTACATTTAAAGAAAAGATTAAAGTAACTAGGAAATATCATACACCCGAGTAATGTAATTATCATCCAAACCGCTTGTATCATTAAAAAAACTAATTCAGACAAAATGAAGATCTTTAGCACCAGTAAGTATACGCGTACTTCTGAAATTATTGATCATGAAAACAATTTAATCTCATTACGGATGAGTTATTTGAAGCAAAATTTATCAAAACGAGCGGTTCTAAGTTGCTTTATAAATAAATTAACCGCACTGTTTTTGATCAAATTTTGTGAATATCAGAGATGCACCTGAATTAAATGTTGCTTTTGAATTTTTGGCCATAAAATGCATGTGGGTATTATTCCTTATGAAAATTTGATAAGTTCTTTCGAAGTCAATCTTCCTCATTCTTTTCCGTTCTGAAATTACGTCTCAAATTTCCTGGAAATTAGTTCCCGTATCATTCAAACCAAAAGTAATTTGACTTAAAAAGTTCTGAGTTCCAGTAGTTTCCCAGAAAGATATTTGCTTTAAAAGTACTGGCAAACTGCCAAATTCGGCCTTCGCATAAACTTTAATAGATCACTTAAAAAAATTCTTTCGGTAATATTGCATTTTAAACGCTTTTTAAATGCATTTATTCTTCGGCGTTTTCGTTCTCAAAAATTGCATTGAGTTTATTTAAATATTTTAGGTTCCAAGATCTAACTTAAAGACTCGATTTCAATTATATGATAAAGAAATACATTTCATACATTCGGAAAAATCTACATGCAAGAAATAAATTACTTTTTTCTCGAAAGAAACGAATTAAGATTTTAGTTTTTAGTTTAGTTCTTTTTTTTTCATTTCTTCCTGTTCTCCTTCTCTCCCCAAAATCCTTTTCTTTGGGGGGAGAGAGCTGATACCAGATGTGTTCGCTTCAAAAATAGAACAAATTCAAATTAAATGAAAATGTGTTGAAAATTACGATGAAAACATATCTTTTGAAAGTCGTTAAATGTAAAACATTTGATTTTTGGCGAAAAAAATATTAAAAGAAACGGAAGCTTAGGAAGGGATATAAATATTTAAATTTCAGTTTAAAATGCTAGGCATGTGTCACTTAATTGCCGGCAAAAAAGTTATATAAGAATTATTATACCACAGTACAGTCTGTATTTCAGACACATTTTCAGAATAATAGTAACTCTTAGAAAAGTAAAATTTGATTTTTGCGACTTAAACCCATTCACTGCAGTATTACTCGTAATAAATATTTCATAAATTTTAAATGAGAACTTTAGCACATGCACTCTATTTCGTCTGAAAACTTAAAAACGACTTTTACAACTTATTCATTAAAGATGTCATTTCGTGCGACGCAATTTTAAACTTTAAATGAACATCTAAAGAAATATTTAACATTTAGTGTAGCTGAATAAAAATAACTTCAGGAAGGATTCCGATCTTAAATTCAAGAATTTTTAAAGATTTTTTTTTTTTTTACCTTTCAACGTTCAAAGAAATACTAAAATTATTTTCTGTATAAAAACGGTGTAAAGAATTATACAATATTAAACAGCATTTTTTTCAAAAAAACATTCCAGATTCATTTAATTTTTCCAAACCAAAGAAAATACTTCTCAATTTGATCTTACCAACAATGAAAATTAAAAAAGAAAATAGTTTCTTTATTTTAATCATATATTGGTGAATGTAAATTGCCTTGTATCTTGACAGCTTGCCTTATCGCATCTGAAACTTTATAGAATTAAAAATCTATTTGAAATTATGCCACTAATATTACTCAGGTATTCAAGTGCCCGTGAGCACCTAAAGCAAATCAAGAGAGTTACTAAAAGTTAAATTTCTGTTTTCGTTGTTACTTTTTATCTGCTTGAAGTTGTGTTTTTTAATAGCAGACACTACCTGTTAGTTCTGTATTGGTGCGAATTCTTTGCGTCGAAGTTTAGTTGCAAAAATATTTAACCAATTTTGGAACTTGGCAGTTATACATTGTGTTTCGATATGCTACAGAGTTGATGGTGTTCGATTCTGTAAATCAGGCCTGCAAAACATACGGCTCGCCAGCACTCTGTGGCTCGTGAATCCTTTAGTGAAGACGCATAATATTATAAATCTAAAGAATAAGGATTATTATTTTTAGTTATATACCGCAAGGCATGTATAAATAATGAATATTATTATCAATTTAATTTTTAAAAGAATCAGTAATTTATTTTTTATTAGGTAAACAAATTTTCGCTTTCCCAACTATTCAATTTTCTTGCGATCCGCAGCAGCTTTTCATAAAGTAATATGGCCCTCCTCACTTTTCGAGTTGTGCAGACCTGCTGTAAATGGCAAAGTAAAGATACGGCCATTTACAGCAGGTCTGCGCCACTCGAATCTAAACCAGGACTCAAATGTAGGCATTGAAATATATATATTCACAAAATATATTCCTTTACGGCTTTCAATATTTACAAGTTTATTCCGGATTGATTTTACAGTTTTAATTTACTTTTAATGCCTGTAATAAATCTTTGAAGGCCGATATAAAGAGCTTAGGACAAAAACGGGGATTTTTAGATATTTGTTAGGATTGATCACAAAAACAAAAAACTTTTGACTGGTATAAAAGGCTTTGTATAAAAAATTACATTTCTTTGTACAAAAGACTCAAGTCAAAAAATGTGTGTGAAATTTACACAAAGCTTACTTACTCTCGTGTAAAATTTACACCAAGATAACTTACTCTCGTGTAAAATTTACACCAAGCAATCAAAAAAGCATAACTTGACTTGTGGCTTTTGAACCAATCGCAGAACTATAATTTCGACTTGACAGAATCTTGCCTCTGGTGCGTGGATGCCCCGAGTGCTTGATTTCTGTCTATACTCTTATTGTATTTATCTAACTCTGTTGGATTATTTATTTTTAGTTATATTTGTATATTTTCATTATGAGGATATGTAGCTTTTGCGCCATCCTTTATTGAAAAGTTTTATGTTTTCTTTGCTAGGGTAGGTTTTAAGTTAATGTGTTTTAGCAGTCTATGCTTGCTTTTAATTTTTGCTTATTTGATTTGTTTATATTTTACATAGTTATATAAGAAAATATAGTTACATAAAATTAATTCAAGAGCTATATACAAAACTTGGGAAAGAAACGAAAATGGAAGCATCAAATGAAAAGTATATAACACCGTCATCACCAGCCTCTGACAGGTGTTCTTTTGTATAAGTTAGAAGCTGTAAGCAAGTTTATAGATATATACAAAACCCAGAGGGCTTTTAAAAATCCTTAACTAAAGCAAATAGCGAAAAGGACATTTTACAGGTGTCATTTCCAAGCCACATGAAAGCGCATTGCCAAGTTACGGACGCAAAACCAATGCAAAATGATTTAAACTAATAAATATACCTCAAAATGAATCTGAATGCTCTAAAGCCACCATGAACAAGGAAATAAAGATGCAGAAAGAAGGTCATTGTTACTGTATAAATATATAGGAGTAAATACATCCATTATATTATATTATATTATACATATACGTGGGTGTGATTGGTTTGGAAATCACACGTTCACTTGAAAACATTAAAACTTCTTTATTCAACATGATGATGGATTGCAATACATTTACACGGGAGAATTGTAGAGACGTTAGATAGGCTGTGTCACATCAGACACCTTCACGTCGCCGATGCACCGGACCCTGCCTGCCTATGCACGGCACCGTTGACTTTCACTCCACGTGGGTCTCCTACGCGAAAGCCCAGTCAATCCGCCCGTTTCCTACGCGAGACCACATATCGAACTGCCCGTCTCTCATACGCGAAAGTCCAGAAAAACTGCTGGTCTTTCCCTGTGTTGGCAACCTTCCTCACGTCACGTGCAACGGTGCGCCCTCTAGCGGTGAGCCGCTTGCTCGATTTCTCCACCTACACACACACATACATATATATATATATATATATATATATATATACACACACACACACACACACACATACACACACACACACACACACATATATATATATATATATATATATATATATACATATATACAGTGGAATCTCGATCTATCGTTTTTCAAGGGACCTACTGAAATAAACGATAAATGCGGGAAAACGATAGATCCGGGAACATAAGAAAGCAATATGATCGTCGGGACTGGGTGAATTAAACGACACATACGGGAAAGCGATGATCCGGAAAACGATCGATCGAGATTCCACTGTATATATATAAATTTCAGTTTAAAATGCAAAGCATGTGTCATTAAATTGCCGCCAAATGGTTATATATGTATTATAATATCACAGGCTGGATTTGAGGCACTTTTTCAGGATGATAGTAACTTTTAGAAAAGCAAAATTTGATTTTCGTATTTAAAATCCATTCATTGCACTATAACGCGCAAAAAAATTTCCTAAATTATACATACCTACACACACACACACACACACACACACACACACACACACACACACACACACATATATATATATATATATATTTATATATATATATATATATATATATATATATATATATATATATATATATATATATATATATATATATATGATAATAATAATAATAATAGTGGGTATCCATTTCCTATTTTTTTAAACAAATGTAAGTTTAAATTATTTAAATAAACAATGCTGTCATACAACAGTACTATCATACGTTGCGTTTGCATTCCCTTGATACTATAAAACATGCAAACACTTTTTTTCCGTTAATTTAACACTTCTTATCTCCAAAATGTCCCTGAACATGAAAAATAAAGAAACAAAACCAAACTCGCGCCGAAACCATTTGCGAATGCGGGCTAACAAAATATCATTTTTCAACATCGTACTCATTATGTGTTTGATAGCCAAAAACGTATACGAATAAAAAACGCTTCACTCATTGCTCTAAAATAAAAAATAATAATAAAAAAATTGAAAGCATATCGAAGTGTCTAAGAGGACGACAGGGCTTTTATAACTTTTCCGAAATGATTTCCAATTTCGTAAGCTCTTCATGCTTTTTCTTGCTTAAAAATATTTTCTCCCTTTTTCTAAAGCATTTTCATATGATGCTCGTAAAGTAGTTTTTCAGATGTTTTCACTAATCACGCATGGAACAGGTTGAAACACTTTCGATTAAAGTCGAAATTGTGAACATATTTAGCGGCTCTTGGGAAAGAGAGGCAGATATTTTTTCTATCATTTTAAAGCCAGCTGGAAAAGAAAACTTTTCACATTAAAAGGATGTTTTCTTTTTTTTTACTCCATAAACACCCTTTGAATGCTTCTTTGAATTTGGAGTTTAAAATATTTGTATTTTGTATGACAAATTTGTAATGTATTAGGAAAAAAATAAACATGGGTAGATAGGTATGTTTTAGTATATTCTTGCTAAATGTAAAATTTAAAGGAAATATCCAGATAAATACTCATTTTTTCTGTGTGCTATGCTATTTTATCCGTGATTTTGTATCCGTGGTTTTGTAGTCTTGTAATTATACGCATAATTTTTTAGTTATTCGTACCCGTGATTTCGTAGATTTATTCGTGATTTCGTGCTATTTTATCCGTGATTTCGTAGTATCCGTGATTTCGTAGTTTCGTAGTATCTGTGTGCTATGCTATTTTATCCATGATTTCGTAGTTTGTCGTCACCACAAAGCTTTGCATAAAAGAAATATTACTTTAGCTAACTACTCAAGTAACACAAAACGGTAAAGAAATTGTTGGGCAACCGTATTTAGGATAATTGGCCAACAGTGGTTTTTGCCCGTTGGGGATATACTGAAACAACGGTTGTCATTGCAGCTCACCCAACAGTTGGCTGTTAGTTGGCCCAACCGTTGGGAGAGCAGTTCAACTCTCATTTGCAGTTGGGTCAACAATATTTGTTAATTGTTGGCCCAGTATGAAGCTGACCCACATTTGTTTCTAGAAATTCTGCCAACGGTGACCATTCCCCACAGATGCAACGAAAATTTTCATTTGGGCCAACGACGTGTGCTTCTAGGGTATCAGGATGGAATGCACTCATTTGTAAATCACAGATTTTTTTTTAAATTTTATTTTATTATATTTTTTTTTGCCAAAGACACACTTCAAAGTTCTCTAGAAACACAAATTTAAATGTATTACTGTATACAAGTTTTTGTCTGAAAATAGTTTTTTAGAATTTCCTATGAAAAAATTAGTATATCACAAACACAAGAAAAAGAACCACTGAAGAAATGTCCGATAATTAATAATCCTAATGTTGCCATCTTCAAAATAAGAAAAATATTTCTATTCAACTAACATTCGACTGCCCACCCTTTAATTCCTATTCTCTGTATAATGTAATAATTAATTTCTAGCATTACTTCTATCATCAATTTATTTTTTCTGCGAAACATTCATTACATATTTATGCATGTATGTAATTAGTTATACTGCTATACATACATTTTGCAGATGAAATAAAAAGAAAATAATTCTCTTTCAGTTTCGACTTTCTAAGGATAGCTATGGGGCAACTTTCATTGATTTCAGCTAATGCATATTTAATTTCTGTTTTTTGCATTAATTCTCAGTTTCATGCATTTCTTAGTGAAAATTTTGAAATATATTAATAAAACTTCACTCTAATTTTATGTTCCTTATTAAAACTACATTTTAATTTTTGTTTATAAAATAATACTCTAAAATTGATTCCCATATGAAGCTTATATAAACTGTCATTTTATATTTACTTGGATTAAAGTCTGAGCTCTCATTCCCAGTAGATTTATCACAGTATCTGTATTTTTATAATAATGAAAATTTTCTAATAGTTTTCTCTAAGATTCATGATATAATTACTATCCAACAGTCTTCTTTTCTAATTTTCTAATTAAAATATAAAACAGTGATTGCAAAATTTAAATTCGAGTTCTTTTTTACTACCCATTTGATTGGGTAGTAAAAAAAAAAAAAACACTGTAGTCAATCTCTCTTTGATCATTCGAGTTATAACTCTATACAAACGCTGTACACAGCGTCCGAAGAGTGGTACCAAATTAATCAATTATATACACCTTATGCAATGAGGTAAAAGTGCTTATGGTGCGAGTTACAATGCCAGTTTAATCACGCGCATTCACTGTAACGGTTGAGATTGTCAGCTCCTAATGTAACCACGTTAATGTGACCGCTTTCCCTTATATACAGGGTTGGAATGTCAGACATTTGTAGCTACAATGCCGGTAATTTCCGACAGTTTGTTTTCGTTGTTGCTGAACATAAATACTAAATAATACCGTATTATTCATTCTTTTTCTTCTACCGGATGCTCTTGTAAATTGGCACTACCGTTTTGCCTCTTATTAGCAGAGAAAAGGGTAAAACCCAAATAAAGGTTATATTTTTTTTACTTTCAAGTATTAGTTAATTTTTTAGGGAGGGGGTTACAAATATTTAAGATATTTTTGATGTACACGAAACACAGATTTGTTTTAGTTCGACGAAGTGGCAAATTTTAAAAGAAAAACAGAAAAAAATATCTTAAATACTTATGCATTTCTAACCATTGTGAAAACCATGGTATTTTTTATTTACATTCCCTAGGGTTACTAAAGGTTAAAATAGGTATTTTTGTAATTTTAACTATTCTATAAGAAAAACATTCGCAGTTTTCTCAAAATCCATCCTTGATTCTACCATACCATCTTGAAACGGTTCGCGGATCCTCAAATTTAATAAATCATATTATACATGCAGTCATTGCCTTGTTATATATATAAAAGTAAATAAATATATATATATAGGTCAAATTTCATAGTCTGCTTTACTTGCTTACTTTCGTAAATTGTTATAATGTTATAATTTCGTTTTATTTTCAAATGCATCTTTACGTATAAAAATCTATTTGTTATACCTTATATAATCTTTAAACAGAAAAGGATTGACATTGTAATGAAGAATGGCAAGATATAATGCAGGGCTGAATGTGACAGTGGTGGCGATAAAATGAAAATTCACAAAAATACAGCTTTTATAACTTTTATAAACTACATTTTGGGAAGACATAATTTTCTATCATTTTATAATGCAGAATGTATACTTCTATCTTGTGTATTGACTTTGACACAAATGTTCTTTTAAAAGTTGTTTACGTTAGTTTATTTTGATACACCTTAAGCGAGAGATAAAAAATATAGAAACAATTTGTCTTCAACTAAACAGAAATTCTAAAATATTTTTTTCTGTGCAATGATCTCAGAAGAAAAATGGTTAGAATGCGCTTAGAATATGTCAAATGGTTAGAAAGTGTCATTTTTATCTCGTGTTTATAGACAGTGTTTCAAGTTTTCAATTCTTTTTTTTTCTATTTACATAGGAATCTTTATATTTTATTGACATTAAATAAAATTTCTTCTTTTATTAAATTTCCTTTCTTATTTAAATTTTTATTCTAAAATATTTATAATTTTTTAACTGACTTTTTTTGATTTTACTTAAAAAAAATTTCTGTTTCATATGGTTTTGTTGTATTCAAGCCCCTGAAATTTAGTAATGACTGCATTTTTAATCCAATATTGAGCATAAAAAGGCCAAAATGGCTCAACCTATTTGGTTTAATCCTTCAGGCCTTATAACGTAATCTTCAGGCCTTATATAACGTAATCTTCAGGCTTTATAACGTAAATGCTATTGTCTCTATGGTAATATCTGGAATTTATTCGTTGAATATGTCAAATGGTTAGAAGGTGTCATGGTTTTTATATCGTGTTTACAGACAGTGTTTCATTTTTCTATTTACATAGGAATCTTTATATTTTATTGGCATTAAATAAAATTTATTTTTTATTAAATTACTTGTTTAAATTTTTATTCTAAAATATTTAATATATTTTTTTAACTGACTTTTTAAAATTTTATTTAAAAATTTATTTCTGTTTCATATTGTTTTGTTGTGTTAGGCCCTTGAAATTTAGAAATGACAGCATTTTTGATCGAGTATCGGGATAAAAAGACCAAAATTTCTCCAGCTATTTGGTTTAGTACTTCTTCAGGCCTTATAACGTAATTGTTATTGTCTCTATGGTCATATCTGGAATTTATTCATTCATTCATTACTATTGGTTTATTGCTACTTTCAGCCTCACTCGTTCACTATTAAATAACACACGCTAAACCCAACAGGTGTCGTTTGGTTTAGCGGTCCTACATAACTAAAGCTTTGGAAAGGGCTTATTAATGTGCTAAAAAAGGATCATTATCTTTGTTTTATATATATATATACAGGGTGTCCATAATTAAAGTCCCACTTTCAAAAGGCTGCAAAAAAAGAACCACTGGTCAGAATGACTTCAAATTTGAACTGAATATACTGGAAGAAGGGGGAACCGATTTGGCCTAATAAAAAAAGTTCCAAAATGTATCAATAGATGGAGCTGTAACATTTTGGAACTTTTTTTATTATGCCAAATCGTTTCCCCCTTCTTCCAGTATATCCAGTTCAAATTTGAAGTCATTCTGACCAGTGGTTCTTTTTTTGCAGCCTTTTGAAAGTGGGACTTTAATTATGGACACCCTGTATGTATGTATGTATATATATATATATATATATATATATAACAAAGGCAATATGTCTATTCCCTTTTCTAATTAGATTTTTATTTCATGTAAATGATTCCGATTACACGTAGAGTCTTGAGTAGCTTTTAATACAGAACTATTTGCGAGTGAAGATGATCACATTGAATATTCTAGATCAAAAGATAAAAGAAGGTATATTTTATTAAAAAAGTGTAGGATTTAAATTTTAAAAGAAATGCTAAATGTTTTGCAGGTAATAGTTTTAAGTCACTTTATAGGAAAATCTCAAAGCCATTTGTTAGAGGCCAAATATGTTTACAATCATTTGCTCGTTTCATACAAAGCATTTGTTTTCTTTCCGAATATAAGAAAATAAATTCTGTGTATTACCGCAGACGACCCATACATGTGGAATCCATGTACTCAGAAGTATTGGATACATTTAGGCTCACTCAATATGGGAAAAGAAATAACTTCAAAACTCTAAAATCCTATATATTTTACTGGAGAAAATAATACTTCATACATTTCTAGCCAGTCAGCTCCAAAGCCTAATATATCTACTTTGTTTCAGTTCTTATCAGATTCCAAATTCACTTGAGTTCGGATATAAATAAATAACCAATATTTCAATTTCCTCTCAAAAAATACGAAAATAATTTCCTATAATGCAATGACCTTTGATAAAAATTTAGAACTGTATCTCGTTTTCACTGTGTTACTTGGTCTCTTTCAATTGAAAACAAAAATTTAATCTCGTCTTCAATTCTTTCCATTCCTTCTTTTCGGAGACGGGAGATAATGTATCCGAACATTCCGTCTTGTAAATTTCCATTGTAATTTTCGTTCTCCGTTTTGCTAAGATGAAGACGGTTATAGACATAGAATAAAAGTCTGAGGATTAATCTTGCATGAGAGGAATTTTACAGTGTAACACTTATTTGGCGTGTTTCTTCGAAGGAAATATATTTCTTGTCTGGGTTTAGTTTTCTAAAGCATCAGACTTTTCTTTCGCGAGATATTACTGTTATTAAAATAAACTCAAGTATCTTGATTAAGTAAAAATTCGTAATAAAGTATCCACTAGTGTAATTTCTTTTTATGCACTTGAATTCCATAGCTTTAAATTTAGAGGATAGAATATTGGTTTTCTTGGAACAGGTGGATTGTTTTAGTGGTTGTCATACGCATTTTCTTATATGTTAACTGTGTCAGTTAGTTTTGTTGAAAAAATTTTAGAGTATTATTATATCAAAGGTCTCTGCAGCTTTCTAATGGTGTTTGAACATAAACGCAAGACTGAGTGGTTTCTTAATTTTTTCATGTATTTCTTGAACATTTGAAAAATGGGAGATTAATTTTTACGAATACATTGGATGAAACATAAATTTTTCATTCCTGTAATTACACCTTAATGAAACCTTTTGGTGAAAATTTAAATTACTAAGATCCTTTTGCATTAATAATAACTTGATGTACAGAATGCCAACAACTTTAGCAATAATGAGGGATATTTAATTCATATATAAAGCTTGTAAAGCGTTACGCTGATTTTTATCTTAACACGTCAACTATTTCAAAATGTTCTCCCTACTCTGTAATGACCATATTAGCAGGAACACCGTGGTTTATTCTTCCCCGATCTCTACTTCAGAACTGTGACGTAAATGCCACATACTTTAAAAATTCACCTGTGATCAAAGTATGACGCATCTTTGGAACATTGTTCCAAGCGATGGACGAATGGCTAGGGCGCTGGCATTCGATCCAAACCTGTGGGTTCGAGCACTACTGCTGACATGGATGTTTGTAGCCGTTCGTAATTGGCTTAAAATTGTAGGCTCCTGTCTAACTAGGCCTTTTGTAGCAAAAATTTTAAGGTGGTGCTGTCAATCAACAAACCAACATTCTGGATTTAGCAGAGTCGACAACAGGACTGCCTAACATTAGGATTGCACATATTCGCAGAACAGGAGAATACAGGCAATTTGGACAATTTGCCTTGCAAAACTATATTGAAAACGACAGACATCTCAAAGAAAAATTAGAAAACATCGTAACAGCAATGAAGTTATTAAAATTCCCCGAAACACAAATTCCCACTGAGTACAATTTCTCCCTAATAACACAAATTATACAGTTCCGTAAAAGAAAGAAATGGGTAGGGAAAAAACTCGGCCAGAGAACCCTTTTTCCTTCATATCAGTATGAAAAATGATTCTGAAATTCAATACAGCATTAATGCATCGATTTATATTATCCGCTTTCGAGTTAGGGGACAATGCTGGGGGAATATATATGAATAAATAAACAAGTCTCTCGCAAAGGAATCCTTCAGCCTAGCCTTGTTGGAAATTGAAACTACCCATTGAACTGGGTCAGCAAGACCGAAAAAAGAATTAATAAAAAGGAAAAATCTAAACGGATACTGCATAAGTTATATGATGAATAGGTCAGTACGATGACAGAATGAGCGAGATCTTTTGACTCGGGGAGTTCTGAAAGCTTGCCAACTGATGTTACATGTTGTTTGGGGGAAGACAAAAGCTTCGCGAGGCTTTCCCGGCGACTCGCCTTTTTTTGCAACGCTAAATTTCAACGCATAGATTTCAGATATGTGTTTCTGGGGTAATTTTTTACGGAACCCCGTTTAAGATGATTGCTAGTGCTGTGTTATTGCCGGCGCAAGTGCTTTTATTTTATTCTTTGTAAGAATGTCGCATTAGCTTTCTGAAAAATGTGGAGAATTGTTTGTTGTCTCATTTAAAGCTATTAATGCGGTACGCTACCGCCATAAATTTGACCATTTTTCGTGAGACTTTTAAAAGATTCTGTAGGAAATGTGCCCGGATGTATAGTAATAAAAGTAGCTCACGGCCCATGACAGACCATGCGTGTCTCAAGCATTGAGTTCAAACGCAATATGCATTGTGCATGTTTACAGCTCGTAAAATTACTGTATAGGCGTGGAGTTTTTATAAAACGTGTTCTTGGACCCTCGTAAAAGACTTAAGTGTTTTTAAAATGCCTTTAGAGGAAACTTAAGGGTAGTAGCAATACTTAAAATTGTAAATAAAACAATACTTCAAATTGTAAAACCTTTTTCAGCATAAATATCAGTAGCTACATTTGTTACACTATGAACATAACAAACTGGAAATTTAGATCACATTAAAAATGAACCTCATAAATTTCAACAGTTTAATGTGCACAGTTAAAAGCAAATTTTTTTTTTATCCTCTCATATTAAAAACTATAAAAGGTTCTATTTTTTTTTTAAATTTGAAGTTTCAATTCCCTCTGTCAAACAAAAATGAAAATAAGGTATTATCCATAAAGGAGCTTTTTTATGCATCAGAATGCGTAAAACAAATCCATTTTTTTAACCTCTCCTATTAAAAACTATGAAAGGTTCGATTTCCTTTTTAAAATTTCAAGTTTGAATCTTCCCTCTTTCAAACGAAAATGAAAATAAAATAATATCCCCAAAAGCGATTTTTTGGGCATCAGAATGTGTAAAACAAATCCATTTTTTAACCTCTCCTATTAAAAACTATAAAAGGTTCGGTTTCTTTCTTAAATTTCAAGTTTGAATCTTCCCTCTTTCAAACGAAAATGAAAATAAGGTATTATCCATAAAGGAGCTTTTTTATGCATCAGAGTGTGCAATACAAATCCATTTTTTTAATCTCTCCTATTAAAATCTATAAAAGGTTCTATTTTCTTTTTTAAATTTCAAGTTTGAATCTTCCCTCTTTCAAATGAAAATGAAAATGAGGTATCATCCATAAAGAAGCCTTTTTATGTATGAGAATGTGCAAAACAAATCCAATTGGAAATTATCAAAAAATTTCTAAGACAAAAAGTGCATGATTAAAATCCATTTTTTTTAAATGCCATAATTTATAAGTTTTCTACAGTCTAACATATGCCGGAATGCCTATTAGCGCATTTCTCAAATGGCAATACAGAAATATTAACCATCTATTTCTCAGCATTATCCATTCACTAACGTAATAGATGGGCAGACGGGACTAATTATGTTCCTAGATATTGCTTTGAAGCAGACTATACTCCTCAGGCTTCTTACTTAATATAATTGCAGCACGTGTTAAACAATTTAGATATGACCAAAGTCCGGTCGAGACAAGTCATTTATCTCGCCAAAAATATTTAACTCTATTATTTAACTGTAAAATTCTATAATATTTAACTATACAATATTTAACTCCATATTTTGTAGACTAAATGAACACTATACTTCAAAAATCTAAAAATAAATAATCATAGAACCATCGTTATAAAAAAAAGGCAAATTTGGAAAACTTAATGTTGTAGTAAGATCACATCAAATGAAAGGGTTTAATTATTTAATGTATAAAGTTTACTCAAAACCAGTTATCTATTAACTGATAAAAATTATTGATAAATATATTTTTTAAATTATTCCAATTGATTTCACATTTTATTTATTTATTTATATATTTTTTGGAATTTTTAAACATTCCAACGTACTCTTTATTCGGATATTAAACAAGCAACTCAATATTTCATTTCTGCTTTAAAAAAATGTATTCAAACCGAAAACATAGAGATTAGAGAGGATTTAATCGGTGTAGATCTTTTTATGTATATTTTCCTCGTCTAAATCCCATCACTGTAGTATGAATATCTCGCAAAGATGTTTCCTTACACTTAAGGAGGCTTATATAGTTGTTATAATTATAGTTCTGTTGTTCCCAATCCCCTTGTGTAGGAAAGCCTACACCAAGTACGAAGGGTCCAAGTCCATGGCGAAGGGTAGTAAGCAGCTTCACTTAAGGTGAGGTACCACTAGGGCTGAGGTCTGACTAGACCTCGAAGAACATCGGTCCCGTAATTTTGAACCGAGTCAAGTGACGACACCAGAACAATTGACACCGCACCTCCAGAGGTATTTTGGGAACTTGGAGGACATTTCAGCTACGACAGATTTTTTTTTATGTGCACCAGCCGCCATTGATGAGCACGTCGAAGGTTTTGTCAGAGACTGGCATCGAACCAGCGACGTTCAGATCAATGGCCCGCTGCCTTTGCTAATCGGGCCACCGCGTCCCAGTTATAGTTCTAATAAAGAAAACCTGCCAGAAAGTAAATATAAGTTCTGCCAGTAAAAAAAAATTCTTTAAGGTGACTGCCTACGTTCGGAGCAAATTTTTTAAAAAAATTGTATTTTTAAGGATTTTTCGGTCTTTTTTATGGTAAAATAGCATTTAAAAATAAAAAAAATAAAACTTGCCTGTAAATATCATACTTTTTTATAAATTGGTCAATTTGAAGTAATTTTTAATGAAATTTAGCTAAAACGCCTATCACTCTGTACAAAATTCTAATGCTACTATTTTAATTTCCTTCTTACACATGATACATATAACAGTTATCTTCAAACTGACCCTTAATCTAAGAGAAATTTTAAAATGCAAAAATAATACAGACAATTTTATGTTCCAATATGAAAATTTTCCCCAATTCTTCATTCCTTTCCTTTATAAAAACAGCTCCAAACCAAAAAACTATTTATTATACATCAATTATTGTGCTTCATTTCATTAACAATAGCATCTAAAACATTTCCTGAAAATTTTATCCAATTATATGCATTATTATGTGAGATATCATGATAACGGTAGAGATTTGTGCTAAAACACATAATTCTGAGAAAAACGCATTTAAAGTTGTTTGTCACTTCAATTTTGTATCAGACGATGTTTTAAAAAATAGTTATAACTCTGCTTCTAATTAATGTAGAATGAAAATCAAAACGGTTTTGAAAAGAGAAAAGATTGCATTACACGATTCTTGCAAAAAATAAAATTGACCAAAATAGTCAAAAAATGGGATTTTCAATGTAGGCAGTCACCTTAAAATGTTAATTACTCTGAAATGCACGCTCTCAGGGGGGGGGGGGGTCAAAGAACCATGCTTCGTATTTGCGAAGATTGTTCTGAAAACTACATAAAAATTTGCACTAAGTCAGTATCCGACACTTTTGCGCCCGGTGCTCAAATCCTTCGTACTACATAGTTACAGGGCCTTTCCGGGCTCTTTGAATAAAACATTTAAGGGGTGTGGGTAAAATGTAATGATCCATTGTACCTTTTTTTCTCCTCAAATAGTATATCCAATGTGTTTCTAAAACCTACTTCCGTCCCGTGTGAATGTCATGTGAATTATTTGTAACGTGTAAGCAAATATAACTTTTTGTTATGTTAAACTCTTATTCTAAGTTTAATCCAGATTTGTAACAGCATTACAATTCGCGTTGTTCAACTTGTAGCTTAAAAGGAAAAAAAAACTTTAGACATAAACTCTTAACTCTATGTAAATATGTAACTAGCTATATTAAAGATGTGTTTTAATTAAGCCAAATTTTCTAAAAATTGTTATTTATTTTTTTTTAAATCTATAGCTATCAGTAAAGTAATCAAAATACTTACAGGCCCAGAAAATCCAGCCCAGACCTAAAGTAATATATATATATATATAATACAGCGTGGTTATAATTGAAGTTCCACTTTGAAATGGTCATTAAAGGAAAACTACTGGACCAAATGTTATCAAACTTGGTAATAGTTTAAAGAAGGTCACGGGAATTTCTTTTCCGCCAAAGATTTAAAAAAAAGTTCAAAAACTTACCACCAGGGGGGAAATGGCGCTGTATGCAATATTGTTAAACGAATTAAGACATGAAGACATCAGTTTAAAATGTTTTTAATCGTTTCTGAAACGTGTTACAAAGCATGTTCAATGTGGCGTCCAGCATTTACCGAAAACAAGTTAATTCGCATTACTGCATTCTCAACAGTAGCTCTTAGCATATCAGGAAGAATGTTACTGACATGTCAGTGTACCGCATCTACCCCACAAGCAGTTTCGTTTAAGAAACGATTAAAAACGTTTTAAACCGATATCTTCATGTCTTAGGAAAGAATTCAACCTTCAAAATTCACAAATTTGCGATCTGTAAAAAAACGATTTTCGGAATGCGCACACTTTAAATGTTATTTTGATTAAGTCAATGTTTCTTAAGGGTATACAAAATTTTAAACCCGTGTAAGAAAAGGTTAAGTTAGATTCCGACCGTTATTTCGTTTATCAATATCACATATAGCGCCATTTCCCCCTGGTGGCGAGTTTTGAACTTATTTTTTTTTTGGCGAAAAAGAAATTCAATGACCTCCTTTAAACTATTACCAAGTTTAATAACATTTGGTTCCGTAGTTTTCCTTTTATGACCATTTCAAAGTGGAACTTGAATTATAACCACCCTGTATATATATATATATATATATATATATATATATATATATATATATATATATATATATATATATATATATATATATATATATACTAGGGGCTTCGCCCCTAGGCTCGCTACGCTCGCTCTTCTGCTAGGGTCAAGGTCAAGGTATATTGAGTTTGTTGGAATGCCATCGTCTTACGACTTTACTTCCAGTAGCAAGATATGTACATCAGAAAATATGTGCTCAGCAGTAAAATAAAAAGTAAGCCCTCTTCAGATAAGTAAAATAAAAAATATAATAAGAATTAAAAGAGTAAAATTCAAATATCTAGAATAATTAGTAAAAATGAGCGTCCACCGGAGACTATCGCATACGAGCAGCGCGCTCAAGCACAGCGCCAATCATGGCACAGCAAGTTGAAGGAATAAGTTGCTAATTGCGAGATACATAGGGGAGATCCTCGGGCAATGCAACAGCTTCCATCCATTTACTGTTGAAGGGGAATCACTGCGGAGGGGAATCACTGTCTCAGATTTAAAATTCAATTAAAAATCGAAATTTTAAGATAGAGACTTAAAATGAGGTTTATATGAATGAGAAAGCTTTCATCTTCCAGATGATGTAAATATTTTCTTTGTAAGATAAAAACTCGAGGAGCATTGATATTACATCTACATATGTGACGATATTTCTCGAAAAAGTGGGTTTAATATTTTGATGAAACTATTAGTCTTTTTTAAATTATTTTTAAACAAATGAGGTCTTGAAGGAGAAATTTTTGTAGTCTTAGATTGTAAAAAGATCAAAATTCTACGATTAATTTTTGGCGAGTTATCTTAATCTGAACATGAAAAAGTCAATATTTTTCCACAAAACATAAAATAAAAAAAACTTTGTCCGACGAAGACGTCGGACAAAGTTTACGAGACATGTCGTACTTTCTTCCCCGCATTTTTCTGCATCTATTGGTCTCGGTCTCGACCCCATACCCCCAGCGGTTTCGGAGGAGATAGCGTGACAAGCTTCTGACAGCGGCGGCGGCGGCGGCGGCGCCAGTTACTTTTTTTTAGAATATATATATATATATATATATATATATATATATATATATATATATATATATATATATATATATATATATATATATATATATATATATATATATATATATATATGTGTGTGTGTGTCTGTGTGTGTGTGTTTGTTTGTATGTATGCATGTGTGTTCTACATGTACGTATATGTATAAATATGGTCGGAAGGATTTATGAGAAATAGTCCTTGCAAGATATTCATCTTAATTAATAGGATCCCCCTGGACTTCATTTTCTCCCAGGCTAAAAACTCCAGTCGAATATAAAATTCATTTTAATGAGATAGTCATATACATTCAACTCAATAAATTTGTGTATAGAACTCAGTTTATCATTACCTCAGTGAATCATATTTATGCGAAGATAAGACGTAAAGTAAACATAAAATGAAAAATAAATATTTTATTTCATGCTGTTGAGAATGAAAAAGTGTTTAAAAACCACAGGACCAAAAACTGGCAGCTTTTCAAAAAAATCAAAGATTCCGTGTGGGTGAGGAATATAAATAAAATCGTATTTCTCACCCACTTTCCTCTAGAAAAATTGAGTTATATTTAGCATCATGGCCCAACAAAAACAACTTTTATTTGCCGCTGATCTTTCAACTTACGCTTACATTCCTTTCACCGCCCGTGAAATATTCTATTCATTTCTCACATGGAGGCTTTGTAAATCACTAACTCTTTTACTGACAAAATTACTTATATCTATCACCATAACAGCAATACCCTCGGGTAAATCCAACGTCATCATTTGTTGGCCCCTTCGCAGCGAAAGAAATTCCAAATAAATGGCTGGGACAAAAAAAGAAATCCTTAGACATAACATACCCTTCCCCGACACGACAAGGCAAAAGAGACTTGTCAACTTCCGGACCTTGCTTGACAGGACTTGGTAGCCTGCAGCTGATTTGACAGGAACCCTAAGATGACTTTAACTCGATCGAAGAGGGCAGATATTAGCCACATATACATGTATAGAAAGTTCGAGTTCTGTTGGGATGATGTTGAATAGAGAACCGGCCCGTGTGTCTGCCCTCTAGCAGATGCACTCAATATGGGTGTTGTTTGTTTCTTTTGTCACAGTTTGTGACATATTGTTTGATGCTAGTGACAGTTGCTTAGTGGCTTTTTTTTTAAAAATGAGATTTTGAGAATAAGAAAGAGATGTATTATTTTTTTTACCTTTTTTAAGATGGAGTATCTGTTATATTTTTTGAGTTGAGAATATACTTTTCATCGGTAAAGTAACAAGTTTTTATACATTGCCTTTTTTTTATTTCTCACCCCTTTCCAAAGGCAATTAAAGGAATCTTTTATATTTGTCTAAAGTTTTGGGTATAGATTTTAAGTATGTAATAGAAAGAGAAACTTCTCTACTATTTTTCATTTTCAGCAAAAGGAATATCTTTGTTTAATTCGACAACATTTTTTCTTTTAATTGTATATATATATGCACACACACACACACACACACACACATATATATATATATATATATATATATATATATATATATATATATATATATATATATATATAACCTTAATTTTATTTTAACAAAGCTGAAAAATTCTTTATTTTATAAATAAAATTCCCTATGCATTCATGAAAGATTTTGCACTTAATGGCGAAATTTTAAAGCAAATTGCCTTTTATGTTTTATAAGTTTATTTGAAATATTTTAATTAAAAAACAGAAACTAATAGAGCAACTTCTCAAATTTTAAAACTGTTTATTTAAAAATAAATTGTTTTAAACTTTTTAACACCAACTAGTGTTTTGATTCGTCAGAGTTGGCAAAAATAAAATAGCAATGTGAAGATGCAATATTATTTGTTCTAGTTTTTATTTTTTAATTATAATTAAGATGCATATATTGTAGAATTATTATTATAAATAACTTATCACCTGTTTTCGATGCATGCACTTAGCTTAAGAACACGCAAAAGGAAACTTCTTTCTCTTTGAAGGAAAATAGGATGTACAAAGTTAAACAATGGCTATAATTTCAAAGCTAGGACATTATGTTAATTTTTCCTCTTTCCCTTAAATAACCTTGGTTATCTTCCACGAGCCTCCGTTTACGAGACATCAGGGCCATGACTTAATGGCCAATTCTAGAATTTTACCGATGTTGTTAGCCACCTTAGCAAGTAGTTCTTCTAATGGCAAATGGTGTAGAAAACACAGAGTGTAGATGAAATCACCCAGAGGATCTGATGGTTCTGTTTGCATCATTGGCAACATTTATCATGGCATAATCCTCAGACCTTTTAGAACCATCAGACTGGTCATACTTACCTTCCCTTAATTAGTCCCAGATAGTAATAGTCATTTCTGATGGACAATCCAGCCTTTTTGATCCCCATAGCTTGATATATGCTGAGATCATTCAGTTTTTGAATATTCCAAGTGCGACATTGACAAGGCTTTTTTATTCTTGTCCGTTTACTGTTATTTCAGTGAGATAGATGCATTAAATAAGGCCAATCACGCATACGGGCTTTAATTGATAATTGTTGCTGAGTTTCCATTTATGTCTCCTATGTTAAGTCTATCTGTGTATAGAGTAAAATATTAATGACTATAATAACGAATGATTTTATCGAAGTACTTGATATGTTTTTGTTTTACGAGGCTCATATATCACTAAACTGAGTGGAAACGATGTGACATAATTTCATAGTTCTCAAAAATGTTTCAGTCTCAAGCGAAAATTATCAGAAAATATTTTGTAAGCTTTAATTTCCTTGCAAAGCACTAGATTCCCATAGGGAATGCCCCGTGCCTGAATGGAAAATTTCCTTTGGTATTTTCAACGGATTTGCTCAAAACAAATATCCAAATTATAAATGGGTCCCTTTAGATACTATGCATGATTTTCATTCAGATTTTAAAGAGGATAATACAAAAAGGAGCATTTCTAACCACACGTAATTCTGTTTTCTAATCTAAAACGGTATTCTCTGCAGCCCGTAGAGATTTTCTATTGTGAAGTGTACATTTCTTGAAGCCTATCCCAGGCGATACACATGCTTCCTTTTTGAGTGCTAATTGCGCACATATAATTTGCCCATAAAGGAGGAACATTTTAAATAACTACGAGCACTGTATTTTAAAACAAAACTATTTTGTTGCTCAAAATTGCGGTTGAAATCAAAAATTAATAAAATCATTTAAATTTTCATCATTTTAAGTTTCAAAAGTTCTCTTTAATTTATAATGCCACCCTTATCGCGTAACAGTCGCGTAAAAGTCGCGTAAAAGTCGCGTAAAAGTCGAGTATTTTGCAATTAGGGTTTTGTACATTAACAAAGCCAAATTCTTTTAGACTTATACATCTTGATTTACATATGTCATGTAATTTGAAATAAATATATTAGTACTAAGAACCACGGTTCATTCTAATACTACGATTTTCTGTAATAAATACCCCTGATAAAAACTCTCAAATAACTGTAGAACGAATAAATAGAATCTCTTAAGTTATAGCCCTATTCTCTTCAGTGAGGTAGCTAAAGGGGGCTATCAAAATAATGGAAACACCACCATAAAAAGGCGCTTGCGCTTCGTCTTATGCAAGTCCCCACGACGACGTCATGGGCAAGGTGGGGTATATAATACAGAGAAGTGCAAGTATCACCTATCACGTAGTAGTGGTGCAGTCGATGCAGAATTTAGTTGTAGCACAATCAACTTGCAAAACATCAGATGAGTGTTTTGCATTAAGAAATGATAATTGACTTGAGGCTTGTGTCTATTTCTGTTACTTACGGCACATATTACCACTGGATCACGAGGTGCTGTATCAAAGATTATGGCATGGTACAGAAAGGAACAACGTATTCCCTCTGAATGCAAAAAGTGGAGACATCACTGGAAGATGTACTCAAGGGAAAGGCGGAACTTTCGAATGGATTTTACGACAAAATCCTAGGACAACAAATAACAACAGAAACGAATACGAATCATAGTGGTCCATTTTCAGGTATAACAGTTTTTCGATAAATGTGGTAAATATGGTCGTGCTTTAATCCAGAAGCCATCTGGTAAAATTAATAGATCTTTACTTTGTTTCCTACCACTGGTACCAGCTGGTAATTCTGCTGGTAAACTTAGTACTCTCGGTCAAGCATGGCTCCTTGATGCTGCGAGCTGCTATGCTAACGCTTGGCTTTCTCTAGGACCCTTAATTGTTTTTCAGTGTCCTTTACCTCAAAAGTCAACGGAACCATTCTATCAGACCACGTGCCTCCTTATGTTATGGTGAAGGCGTTTTTCCCTAATGAACATGTGACGTCCTGTACACATACCTATTTTGACGATTGCTGTAATACATTGAAAAGGTACGTTGCTCTAGTATACAGAAGATGTGTTCTTCCTTATATATTTCCTTTTTTGAGCATAAATATAATTTGAAATGGCAAATTTGAAAAACGAATTTCAGTCGTAACAAAATCATATTTTTTAATAAACCATACGGTAAAGAAAGAGTTTGCTTACACACATACGAAAAAAACTAGTTTTAATAAAATATCAGTAATAATATCAGTTTTGTCCAAAAGATAATCTCCACATGCAATGCAACAATAGCAAACAGTGAGACTGAAATAAACATTCCCTAATTTTTCTTTGTAACGTAAACACCTGGCTATAAATCAGATTTTACAAAAAAAAGTAAATAAAAAAAATCTCCGTCCGTGTTTTTATTCGGGAAATTAAATGAATAGAACAAAAAAAGGAAATGGGCGAGGTATTACTGGATAAACATTGCCCAACCACCCAAATAGAATTCATAACCATTCGCCACTGGCAAGCCAGCAAAAAAATTGCAGGGGAGCAAACGAGGGGGGCGTGCTTCGCCCCTCGCTTATCATTCGGGTATAAATCAGAATGCCCGGGTTATACAGGGAGAGGGCGCAATTGCATCATCATCTCCTTCCTTTGCTTGCTGAAACATCCCAGATGCCTAGACAAAAGCATTACTGGGAGCTCCGGCATTGGTCATAAATTTCAACGAAACAAACAATCTGTCATTTCTAACTGCAGAGTTCTCCTTGTTTTGCCGCTTTTCCAAGTTATGGCAGATTAATGCTCTATTGGAATACAGGGTGGAAAAGATAGATATATAAATAGGAAGAAAAAGTCTTTTGTAAAGCGAACTTTTTTTCCCCCTTTTGTGTTTTCAGTCTTTATATATCGTTTTAAAAAATTATTTCTTTTCTTCTGTTTTAGTTTTATCTCTGAGCGATGTAAGCTAAAGGATGGAATAAAATCCCTGCGCCTGATTTTTTCTCTCATTTTCCCCCCATATGTGTCCGTTTTCTTACATGGTTTCAGTGTTCTCTTTTTTCCGAGCCTTTATTGAAGAACATTCTAAACTTTTCCCGATAGCTTAAAATCCTCTATTAGACCGACGGTGATTTAAATAAATGCATTAAAAATGCTTAAGAAAATGTATTATTTGGAATTCTGTTAATAATGAGACATTACTCATATTTGTAACTGATCTCACGCTTTATTTAGAAAGGGATTTTGTTCCTCTAATTTCCGATCTATCGTACTCGAAACGTTAAATGCTGCTACAAATTTTAAAACTTTTTAATCCTTATTCATAAATTTTCCTCTGCGTGTAGAAATTAAACAGATTTTTGAGATGGCAGATTTTTTTATTACAGATTTCAGAGCGAAAAAAAAAAAACATGTATCATAATTCAAATGTGAACCTATTTCATAGATCCGTTTCAACCGATTTAGCATATACAAAGACGCAAGCCTAGTGTTTCAGTGCCGATGTCCTCATCCATTAGTTTAATTACATTAGTCTTCAGTAGATGGCATTCAATTTCATCGTTATATAAGATTTTGAGATCGTATGTATGTAACTTCGCCGTTTCTTATAAAACATTACATCAGTGAATACAGTAAAACTCCAAAGAATTGTTCAGAAAAACAAGCTTTAGTTGAATTCATTTGCATATTAATTTTGTAGAATAATAAAAGGGTAACATCCAAACAAATATACAGAGAATCTAGATGAAATTTTTTATGTGTTAGCCCATGTGAGGCGCATGTCTCATGATAAACGTTAACAAAAAATATGACATTAGATAATAATAAAAGTCTGCATTTTCGGCTGCAATTAGTCTTGAGGAAATTTTTAATTTTTAAATACAAAATAAACTTATCCTTAACTTTGTTAAGTATCAGAAAAAATTTACACCAGAGCCAGCCTAGTGGTAGCGCTTCAGCTTCCGGTGCTGAGGGTGAGGTTCGGTTTGAATACCGACAAACGCCATTAAATACCTCCGTGTCTAAGCCGAATATGGGCACGTTAAATCTGTAGACCGGAAAGTCCCTCTATGAGGTCAGAGAGGGTGGGAGAAGGTAAGATCCCCAGATGTCTAGCTTGGGGGTTGCTCAGTCAAAATCGAGCTGGCACGTGGCTAAATCGGACTTCGGCCCTTGTGCTGTTATTATAAATCAGTGCCGCACCCCTCAGCCCACCAGCCAATATGGACCTGGTCTGGAATAGTACTTTTGACCAGGGGGCATAAGAAACAACAACAACAGAAGGAATTACGCATGAATTTGAATGAATATATGAATTAAAACATCGAGATATGAATTATTACACTGAGCTGTCGAATAACTAATAAATGCATGAGTGAGCAGAGAAAAGCATGGGTAGACTAAAACCCTGTAATTCGGAACTGTAGAACTATTTAGAGGTTTTAACAATGAACATCAGACAGCGATTCAAATATGGTTTGATTAAAATTAAAATATAATTTGCATAGATTTACAGTTTTTCATCTTAAAAATGTCTGTTACATTCCTTAATTTGCAAGCCATGTCAGTATTTTATGGGACAATTTGTATTTGGTATTTTAAATTTAAACAATTTCTTTTGGTATGCGTGAATAATCTGCAAAATGGAATTATCAATCCTAGATGATCAAAAATTCTTTCTATAACTGATTTTCATCGGTTGAAAAATACGTTCTAACGAAGGAGCTTCCCTTTCTGCTCTCTTCAGCAGAGTTCTGATGCACATGCAGTCATTTAAGATTTAGTGAAACAAACCATAAATGCATAGAAGAAAAACACAGGGGTATCTAAGGGAGAATTTTACTATTTTGTGCTTTGTTTCTACAACTTGTTTGACTGACAAACTGTAAGCGAGTGTTTAAGTCATACATTAAACATATAAGAACTATTTTAACGCTCAACAATCTTTTCTTATTACAGAAAAATGTTTTTAATATTAATTTCATCACAGCTCAATCATAAGAGATAAAAAAAATGCAAACAATTATATCATATCTTTCCCATTCATTCTATTGAGCCTTTCTTCCTTGATCTTCATGAAAAATCAACAGCATAAAAAAAGAGAGAAAGTCTGAAGATCTCTTCGCTTATAACTGCCTGATGCTCGCAGGGAAAGCGTTCGCAGTGAAAGGGAAAAGACAAAACCAGCAAACAAAATATTTTCCCTGCGATCTCATCTCTTGACGTTCGTCTTCCTATAACAATATGGGATTAAGTAAAGCCTTAAATCTGGTGCCGCAGATATTTGGGATTTTTCCATGGCTTTGGCCACTTTGCCCGATGAGATTTGGCGACGCCGGCTAAGAGAATTGGGTGTGAAGCCAATTTGTGGGGTTGCAGCAAATGGGAAACCACCACAGAGAGAGGGAATATCGCTCGGTAAAGAATTTTTGAGAGTTCTTTATGGGATCCTGTTATACTTATTTCGGATTTCTGATATATGTTTGAAATTGTGTTTAATGGATTTTCTCCCTTCTGTTTGGGGGGGGGGGGGCTTTTACTACATTTATGCCTCCGAGAGAAAATAGAATGTTAGATGAACTTATATGAGTGTAGTTTTCGCCCATTTTTTTTCTGATTATAGTTAATTTATGCGAATTTTTTATAGTTTATTTATACTAACAAAATATCCTCTACACATTAAGAAGATATGGGTATTTAAACTCATGAGTATAACTGGAGACTAATTTATAAATCCTGTTCCGGTAAGTCAAAGATAATATCTGTCATTAATAAATATATCTGACAAAAATCATATTAATTGAATTCTAAGTGAAATTAACTTTAAAGCAAGTACATGTTTGATTTTGACAGAATGTGGAAAATTGAGATTATGCATAAAATCTCCTGTGGCATTTATTAAAATCAGATAGAGTTCATTTTATTGTGATAACGGAGAGCAGAAATTCCTTTTAATATTTTATCAATATAATCAACAGAAAATATTCTATATGTTCTTTTGCCTCTTTTTATGCTATTCGAACAAGCATAACTATAAAACTTATACAAAGTCCTTCTCATTTATCATAAGTTCGTTTCCAGTAAGACAAATTTCTAATTATCGTATAACAGATATAATATTGTTCCTAAAAATTCTTGGAACTGTACTGAACGTAGGTAATAAGAGATTTGTAATAAATGATCTTTATTATAACAACACGTACAAATTTCGTTCCGATTTAGAACCTGAACTAGGCTAAAGAGGAGGACTGTCAAATTCTAAATTAGAATTTTCTACCATTGTAATTAATCTCAGCCGGACATTGGTCGACCGGCCATCAGCATGCAGACTTCTGTACCTGGCTCAGTCATGGGGCTTTTATTGGTTTTTGTAGACTTTTGGAATCTGCCTTAAACTGTTAGATTACACAATTTCATTGCCTGAAAAGAAGCAAAAGATAGCTGTAGAACTCTAAAAACAATCAACAAATATTTTCTTCATAGAAAAAAACAATTCTTTTACTGCCTCTTAAGTTTACAGATTTGAACCTTTGAACGAAAAAATGTATTAAACGTTTAATTCAAAAATTACATTGCAAAGGAATGCTAGCATACTTTGTTATTCAACTGACTGTACATAATTTTGTTATTCAACTGTAGGCCATTTTTTTATTCAACTGACTGCAGATCGTCAGTTTAATTTCTTGTATAGTTATAAGGAATCGCTTCAGATGAGGATGAGTTTGAAAACCGCGGAGGATATTGAAATCCGATTGTCTTGTTTCGTCACATCAAATGGTTTTTCCGAGATTGTAAATATGATACATGCAAAGTAGCAGCAACACTAAAGACTGTGGTTAGATTCTGGGGTTGGAACGCGATTCATATTTCTTGGAATAAGACATCGGCTATCGCGGCTAAAGATCAAAAGACCAGAATGACAATGTTTCCTTGTCATTAAAATCTGTGGTTTTAAGTCCCGCTTTTTTCACTCGTATAAAAGATGAATTATTCTCTCAAGGCAGTTAGTGTTGTTAATTCTGCAGTAGTTTCTACATGTTGGTCATAACGGTAGAAATCAGGCCTTAATTTTGAGGATTACTGATTTCTAGTTAGACGAAATATTATTGTAAACGTGAAATAATTATCCTTTTCTACTTTCATTTCACTGAAGATAGTTTACTTCATTTTTTTCCAAAAAGAGTTTCCCAGAAGATATATAATCCTCAAGATCCTTTCTTTTAAGTATGTCAGTGAAATATTACTATGCTTTAGAGCAAAAATGAGTTATAGATTTATTTCAATAATTTTTCTATATCACTTACTAGCTGAATACCCGTGCTTCGCTACGGAGTACATTCAAATTAAATACAAAGGCCAATGTATTCAATTAATGCCAAATATATATATATATAATATATACACACACACACACATATATATATATATATATATATAAATAAATATATATATATATATATATATATATATATATATATATATATATATATATATATATATATATATATATATAATCGTATGGGATATTTTTAAAGACAAAATGATGTTGAAGAAAATATTCAAATTAAATCTAATAGAACATACTGAAGAATATAGTACAGTTTGAGGAACATTTCTTTTACTGTATTTTAATATTTTTTTAGATAATGTCCAATCGTCTGCCGCATTAGAAATAAAAAGAAAATATTTTTTTGTCAATTCAATTCATTGTTATGCCAGTGAAGCAAAATTAGTTTAAAGTATCACCAAAAATAAAAGAAACCACGTGATCAGCATTTAATAAATTAAATTCTAAAAATTAATCTCTAAAAATTCACCAAAAATCAGAATATTGGGGTAAAGATTCGAAAAAGATTTCAATTGAAAGGAATTTTTATGATCTTTCTCGTGATAAAAATTTTATAACACTTGAATTATTATTATAAATGCAAACTTTAAAGAATGTTGCAAAAACAGCTTAAAAATTTAATTGAAAAAAAATCTAAGAACTTCTCAAATATCTTTCTTTGTGCGCACCTTTACACTATAAGAATAATCGCCATGCAAAATTTCAGCCCTGTAGGTCCAGAGGTTTTGTCTGTGCGTTATCTGTCAGTCAGTCAGTCAGTCAGTTACGGAACTGTTTTATATATACAGATTATCTTTCAAATCTTTAAACTGCATAAATAGTAAAATATAATAAAATATTTTTTGTCGAAAACAATATAAAAATACAAAATTTATAAATTTTCAGTTACATATGAAATAATTGTACTTTGAAAAAGGATTTTTTTTTTATCTATCCCATAAAATATACAAAACTTTACAACACCAATCAAGTCTGAACAGCGAGTCAGTAGTTTTGATGTACGGTTGTCAAGATATCAACTATATCTGACAAAGACAGATAAAAATTGCTCGCGCGTAATTTAAAGAATCAAATGATGTCGGTACCTTTCATGTATTAAAAAAGGTGGAAAGATAACGTAGTTTTTATTCTTGGTTGCGTCGGGCATCGTTGATGAGAAAAAAATAATATCTTTGAAATTATCATTTAAGTTAATTATTCATTCATGATTACTTATTAAAAAATAAATAATGATTTATGCATTTATTAATGATTTATTAAATTTGAAATTATTTTAAAGGTTTTGAGACTATCAATTTTTGATGTACATTTGGATTTATACGAATGTCATAATAAAAAACTAATTGCTTTTCACCGAAAACAATTTAAAAATTGCTTTCAGGATGCGAAATTGATTAGTTTTGAATTATATGTGTATTTTATTTATGTATATATTTTTAAAAGACATTTAAATCATTACCAATCAAATTCTAATTCATGGGTAATTTAGCAGTTTCAGAGAAAGTATGCCAAAACACTATTTTAAGGTGACTGCCTACGTTCGGAGTCAGTTTTTTAAAAAAATCATTTTTAAAGGATTTTTTGGTCTTTTATGGTAAAATAGCACTTAAAAATTTTTAAAAAATCAAAAACTTACTTGCAAATATCATATTTGTTTTATAAATTGGACAATTTGAAGTAATTTTTATTGAAATTTAGCTAAAACCCATCACTCTGCACAAAATTCTAATGCTACTATTTTAATTTCCTTCCCACAAATGATACATATGATATGTTATCTTCAAAATGACTGACAATCTAACAGAAATTTTAAAATGAAAATATAATACACACAATTTTATGTTTCAACATCAAAATTTTCCCCGATTCGTCATTCCTTTCCTTATAAAAACAGACTCAAATAAAAACTATTTATTATACGTCTATTATTGTACGTCATTTCATTAACAATAGCATCTAAAACATTTTCTAGAAATTTTATCAAATTATATACATTATTATGTGAGATATCAAGATAACGGTAGAGATTTGTGCTAAAAAAACATAATTCTGAGAAAAACACATTTAAAGTTGTTTGCCACTTCAATATTGTAGCAGACTATGTTTTTTTAAATAGCTATAACTCTGCTTCTAATTGATGTAGGATGAAAACCAAACGGTTTTGAAAAGAGAAAAGATTGAATTACACAATTTTTGCCAAAAAGAAAAAATGAAATTGACCAAAATAGTCAAAAAATGACTTTTTCAACGTAGGCAGTCACCTTAACCTCAGGTAGTCATAAAAAAAAATTACTCACGTTTGATTTAAATAATAAAAGGGTATCATTTCTATTTCATATCATAAACTACAGGGAGGAGAAAAAAACAGCTTCGAGTTGTTATTTACATGGCACATGGTTTACAAAACGTATATCTTTTGAAAATAACCTGCTTAAATGTCTTCGAAAGCCTCGACTATATTCAGTACCTGGCGTTCTCGCTTATTTATAGCGGTATTTATGGTTTCTTTTATGCATCATCTATCAGAATTGTTATTCTCCTACCGATCGAGATACTAAAACTTATTCCTAATCCAATTTCGGCTCTCTCATATCACGTACAAAACGCCATATACACTGCACCACACTCTTTTGTTTACCAGAAATGGCAAGCACTCAGAGATATTTTAAACGTGATCTTTTTAATAGGGAATTTTCCATCTTGTTCCAAATAACATTTACGTGTCCGGGATCTTTCCTCCCCTCCCCCCCCCTGCCATTTTGGATGGCGCGCATCTATACGTCGATATGTATCTGAGGGCTCGCCAGAAAATAAGGATAAACTGATGTCCAGGATGGGGACCTCACGCTGCGCGGGTTTACGTGACAATAGCGCTGATAGGGAAGTACGTTTATTTGGCTTGCTGTTGTCTCGGGAATCGATATCTGCAAATATAGGTTCCTGCGCATGAAGAGTGAATCCCGCGAACGATTCAGGCAGAAAATGAACGGCCCAAGATTCGCTCATCGGAAATAAATGAAGTTGAAGTGTATCGGATTAAATATTGTACACTTTTGGTAGTCTCGCTTCTTACTAAATTCTGACCATAATAACCACAAAAGAAATAAAAACAGTATAATTCTGTTCGCGTTGTTAGGGATGTCCCAGAGGAGTATTCATATAAAGATTCTTATACCTCTTTTCTTTCCTTATGGTTTTTAGTCAAGTGTCATTCGCAAAATATATTATAAATGCCTATAGGCCACGTAAGATTTTTCCTGCTGCAACTTGTACACCCTCAGTATAAATGGTTTTGAAAAAATACACAAAAAAACCTTTCTCGTTTAAAAAAATATTTTATCTAAACACATCAAGCTGCAGTTATAACCCAAATAATAAATATTTCGTATACTATAAATCGAATTTGTGTATAAAAACAGAAGAAGGGAAAAATTCAATCTGAAAAATTTTATACTAGATTCCATCAGTATGAATATATATATATATATATATATATATATATATATATATATATATATATATATATATATATATATACACACAGGGCTCGATTTGAGGCGGAACGCACTGGAACGGCGTTCCGGTACCTCTCTTTAGGAAAAAAAATACGATAGTAAAAGACATTTAATTAATCACATATTACTCTGTTATTAGTGAGGCCTATTATATATATATATATATATATATATATAAGTGGGCATGTTGGTCATTACCTAAAGGTTAAGGGATTGCGAAACTTGTTGATTCATACACACAGTGATAATTACGGCCTGTATGCCATAAAAATGTATATCCTGGGAAACTGTACTCTAGAATCCATTTCTATATAATAGCAATTCAGAAAAATCCTATTGCTCAAAGGAAGAAAACTATGAATGAAAGAAAAATTGTATAGTGAACGGGAAAATCTCTAGACAATTTTTTTTAAAAATCATTTTAGAACTCGCTGTTTGCATTACCTTTTTTCTCTCTCTGTCTCTCTCAACACCTCTCGTCTCAAATGCTACAGTACGGTCAGTTGGTTTCAGTGCTTCGTAATATTATTTCATTCTTTTTTTGTAATCATTTTCCTTCTTGCTTTAGGGGGACTGAGGAGTCCAGCCAGTCTGGGGAAACTTGCGATTCGTGAAATTGCTTTGCCCCTAAACATTTGTGCGCGTCTGTTACTTCTGGGCCGTGTTTTTCTTTTTTTTTTTTTCATTTTTTTTATTCAACCAAATTCAGAGTGCATCATTTTTTTATCATAGTTTCTTTTTTGAATTTGGCACTTCTCTGACCCGTTTTTTTTTCGGGGAATTATTCTTTTGTTGTGTACAGACGCTGTGAATGTTATCGAACCTCGTTCATCATGAGTGAATAAATATTTATGTTTCTTGTGTTACTGTCAGTGATAACATCATGATACGTCGGTATAGGGGAAAAAACATGTATGTGTGAAAGTCATATTTTATATTTCCTTCATTCCTTGACGTGTTGTAATGGAGATTTATTTTTCTAACATCCTGATTGTACATGAGCAGTAACTTAGCATGTTTTTGTATGTAATTTCCTAGTATTTTTTATCAAAATGATGAAATTTGAATATAAAATTGATATGCAATGTAAAAATCCTGTAAATAATAAATTAGTATTTCTAAATATTTTAAGGATATTAATCATATAAATTATGTGAATTATAAGCAAATTTTTTTAAATATGTATATATTGTAATTCAATCTGAGAAATATTATACTAGATTCCATCAGTATAAATAAATATATAAATAAATCTTAAATAAATAAATATATATATTTATGTTTATGTATATATGTATATATGTATATATGTGTGTGTGTGTGTGTGTGTGTGTGTGTGTGTGTATAAGCGGACATGTTGGTCATTACGTACTGTTGACCTAATAGTTATATTAATTTTAAATATATAAATTATTTTAAGTTATAAATAAATATGCATTTTTAAGACCTAATTTAGCATATACCTGATTCAGGTTAAGTATTTCAAGCAATTACATGGATCTATACTAGGTCATTCATAATTATTTGATCCTTACTAATGATCAGATACAAAGAAATCAGGCTAATTTCATTTCTACGTGACATCAAGATTTATTTTGTGACTATTCAGTTAAATATTTAACTCAATTAGAGTTATAGATATTGAATAGAGGTATTGGATTAATCATTATCAGTATATGGAGAAATATTTTTTTCTCTAAAAATAGTTATTCATATTTGTTATTCTAAGTTTGACATTTCTTCTGTAAAATAGTCACCGTTTTGCTAAGGATAAGATGCCTTTTGTAGCAAAGAAAGGCATCTTTTCTAGTCGAAAGATAACAGCAAAGTAATTTAAAATGAGCCTATTACTTAACACCATTGTCCTAACTTAATGAAGAATAGCCTGCAAAACATCATTAAAAATATAAATCGGCAACCCATGGAAAGATATTTATTAAACTTGTGTTATACGATTTCTACTTATCTCACAATATTCCTATGAAATAAAGGCGCTATAGTGGTTCCTCCAGACTTGAATAAGGCATAAATTAAGTGAAATATTTAACACTTAAGATTTCGAAAATGGAAAGGGAAATCCTTTGTAAAAATATATATATTTAACTTCTTATTCTGCTTATAAAAATCACTGAAACTGATGAAAACTTCTAATTAATTTCTATTATATATGATGTACTTTAAACTAAGACTTAAGAGTTTATATAAATAAAGAGTTTGAAATAATTTACTTTATGTTTACGTTGTGGTATTTTATCTCTTAACGTTCATATTTTCTCATCTAGGCAAAGATTAAAGCAGCTTAGATTTCTCTAGGGATAGAGGATTTTTTTTCAGTCCCTCAAAGTATTCTCCTAAGGAATTAAGCAATAAAAAACAATATAGATTATGAAGTAGCAGTAAAGTATAAGTATTCATTGGCTTTTATATGAAGGTAACTTGCACCATACAGTGATATTTCCTAGATATATTTGAGTGTTACAAACTTAATAATATTCATGGGGAAATAAAGTGCAACAATCTCATATTTATGTTTCGTAATTTAATAAATTGGACATGCCCTTTATGAGCCTCATATGATGAATTAATGAAAATGTAAACATGTTAAAATAACAGTAGTTGGAATTACTTCTGAAAAAAAACTATGTTGTTATAATTATTTAAATGAAATTATGCGACAAGCAAACTTCTAGTTTATGTTCTCTCAGTGAGACGTGGAATAGAATATAACAAGATATTACGATGTTATTTTGCAGAAATCAACATTTTAATGTCGTTTATACCCATCTTATAGACAGCAACGAAGTGAAGGGATAAATTTCTGAAAAAGTCACATTTCGTCATCTTCAAATGCAGAAACCTGATAAAGGGGTAGTTATGATGTTAAAAACAAATTAAAATTGCTGTCTACATTCCATACTTTTGTGTATCATCTTACTTTGGTAGGAGCAAAATTTACTCTTAAGATAAACGTGTTTATTACATTTATATCATAATAAATATTATCTTTTCTATTCAGAGTAGCCAAAATAATTTTTTGTTGATGAAACTATAGTTAAACAACCACTTGCAGTAGTGTTAAGAAGAATGTGCAATCTGTATTGTTATATAATCTTCAATCAGAAAGAAAATTGCCTTAAGATAAAATGCATATATGCACCTTCTTCAAAGCAAAATTCTTTTGTTTATGTATGTAGAAAAATTCTGTTAGTAAAACTGGAGAAAAATAGCAGTGTAAAAATAATATACAATCTGTATTTGTATAGTGAAGAAACGTTATGGGTGGATGTGAAGATGTAAAGAAAATATTATAAGCTTACAGTCTGATAGTTAAGGAAACTGGTTTAATAGATAAAAAAAACAAAGGAATGTTAGTAAAAGTATTATTTTTCTCACCTACGCGATATAATATTTTAAATACAAAACACTTTATCTCCACCTGTTTTCCAATAATGTATACATCTTTTATTACAATTTATTTTTTAACAACATTCCCTCAAAAATTAAAATAAACGTTAACATCTTAGGTTCTTTAAAGACAATTTTTGTTTATTTGAAAATATTTATAAATTTATAAAAAGCTCTGAAGTATTTTTTCTTTGCATTGAAATATTCATTTTAATTTGTTTATAATTATTTTAATTATTAAACGCAAAGCAAATAATGTTATCGAGTTAACAAATGTGTTCAGAAAAATCAACTAAACTTTCTGATTTCTTCATAGCTACAAAATATTGTTATAGAATAGAGAATTTATGTTTATTCCCTAACTGCAAATATTTTTTTTTTTTGTCGTTGGCTTTCGACATTGAAAGTCTTAATGCTCGTCAGATAATTTCAAAATATTTTTTTTCACAATTGCAGGGAGTCAGTTGTTTCTAATACTAGATATAAATTAATTCTATAGGAATATTTGTAGTAAAAGAGAAAATATTCATTTTATTATTTTCTTAAATATATTTAAAGAGAAAAGTTGTATTTAAAACATTAATCATTGAAAAATACTTTTATACTGCTTTTAAAACTATTTAAATTACAAAAGGCAAAACATCACTGAGTCGTAAATAAATACAGATTTAACTATCTATTAATATTATTAGATATTCCTTTAATTGTAAAAAAATCTTATTTTTTTTCAAAAGAAATCCCAAAAGTAGCTGGATCACAAGGAAACTGAAATTTAACTATCTATTAATTTATTATTTATCCGTTAAATTACAAAAAAAACTTATTTTTTAAAGGATTTCCAAAATCAGCTGAATTACAAAAATAAACAAATTAAAGTATTTGTAAACTTATTATTTCTTTGAAGTCCGGTATAAAGGGCTTAAGTCAAAAACAGAGTTTTTTAAATATTTTAAATATTTGTTAATATTGATAAAAAAATCTTTTGACTGGTATAAAAGGCTTAAGTCTATTTCAATCTGTATCAATTTTACATACATTCAATTTTACATACAATTTTCATTTTCTGTATCAATTCTACATTTCTTTGTACAAAAGACTCAAGTTTTGTCTTTTCTGTATCAATTTTGTATACAAAATTACATTTCTTTGTGCAAAAGACTCAAGTCGAAATTGTAGTTCTGCGATTGGTATAAAAGCCAATAACTTGGTATATTTAAATCAGCCTGTTATACCGGCTTCAAAGATTTATATCTTAAATTACAAAAATATTTTTTTTAAGAAATCCCAAAAGTAGCTGGATCAGAAGAAAAGAGCTTAACTATCTATTAATTTAACTAATTTAACTATCTATTAATTTATTATTTATTTCCAAAATTGCAAAAAAAAAAAAAATCTTTTTTTTTCAAAGAAATCCCCAAAGTATATGGATCACAAGAAAACGAAAATTTAACTATCGATTAATTTGTTATATATTCCTTAAATTACAAAGAGAAAAAAAATCTCCCATACATTGACACAATTTATCCTTGCAAGAAAGTCAAGTCATTTTATCCAGCGACAGAAAATAATATCTTTATCAAAAGATCCACGTTTCAGGCGAAAGAGTGGATTATTCCCGGTAAATTCTCTACTTTACAGCGTTAAATGCATGAGGGAACATACCCGAATAACTTGCTTTTAAGATTAAGAGCTAAGCCGGAACTAGAAACGATTAAATGGACATATCTTCCTTCCGTTTTCTCAACTGTTGCCGCCACTAATGGAGTCTTTGTCAAAAAATTTTCCTCTGTGAAAACAGTCAATATTTAACAGTAGTTCAGTTGTTTCCGCCTGTTGTGTGACTTCTTTATTTTTTTTATCATCATCCTTCCGTGAATTTAACATTCTGTCCGGATTGATTTAAAAGATCCCTTTTTCAACGTGTGAAATGCGGATTAATCCAGAAAGTACACAGAACGTGAGACAGTCTCCTGGAAAGGAGAAATAAAAAGGATAGAGAGTTTGTTATATAAAAAAAATGACAAAAATAAAAGAGAGAATCTAAAAGCTCCGGCACGTTAAAAAACAAGACTTTAAAAAAAACTTATAAAAAGCAGGAAATGATCAGAGCTGAAGCTCTATACAAAATAAAATTTCCTGTTGAACATTTAGTACCGATTTCCAAGACATGGCTATACAATAGAGATAGCTTCGGCAAAATGTTATCTGTTGTCGTAAACCTATTAAATGCAGACAGCTTAAAGTTATTGAGATGTGTTGTAAAAGGAATGGAATGAGTTCGGAGTTTTCTTTCCAAAGCAGTATTTTTTTTTGTCGGAGTTAAAACAGGCCAGTGCTTTGCAAGGAAATAGTTTTAAAGGAATTCGTCATGTGGGGAGGGGAATATGTTCAGTACCGTTTGCCATAAGATAATGCGAATGCTAGTTTACACTGCTGTGATAAGGGAATTCTTTTAAAATACTTTGTTGCTAAAATGGAGAGAAAAATATATGCAATGTGAATTATTTTTTTTTTTAAGACTTTTGCCCGAAATTAATGTCACACAGAGAAAAGACTGTATAGAGAAACTTTACATGATAATTTTCAAAATAAAATTTGATAAATATTCTGAATATTTGTTATTTCTATTTTTGCAGGACACATAAAATTCTCCCGTAAATGATTAAATGGAGTTAAAAACATAAAACATCTTATTATTTCGTTATATGTACCGTGTACACTATTTCCAAGGTGTTTCGCAGCATAAAAAAATACCTGATAATATTAAATTATTATCATTCTCGGAGAAACCTATCACTGAATTAATGTGAACAATTTTCAATTTTTTAGGTTATGCTATTGAAATGCTTCTTTTACCAGGATATATGATTAAATTGACTGTTAGAATTTTTAACAGCATTAGTATAAAATCCTAACACATCTCTTATTTACTTTTACTAAACATCAATAGCCTTTAACGGCTAATGCACAAAACTAAGAAACAGTAGCCACCACCAAACCTGGGCATGGAACTCGCCAAATTTCCTGGCCGACATTATTCTGGACGATGTAAATAAGCAAATATATTTTTCGAATTCAGTGTCTCTCATCTCCCCTCTACCTTTGATACTAACACCATAGAATTTTGATCGTTACATAGGTTTCCCAATTATTCAATTATGGATTCATTTATTATCTAAAGATACAGAATTTTATGCAACACATGTACAGGGCCAGATCATCGCATGGACAAATGAGACAAATGTGTAGGGTCCGGTTTTTTAAGGGCCCGATCAAACTGTCTATTTTGAATTAATTTTGTTTTCATTCTCAGTATTAAAACGTGTAAAAAATTATTTACAAAACTCACTGAGTCAATCAAAATTAAATTCTTTAGCTGTTTTATACATCGAACAAAATGCGTTGAATAATATTAATTATGATGAAATAATTGATAATTTTGATGAATTAAAGGCTAGAAAACTGAATTTTTAAATAAAGTTTATTCATATTTATATACTTACTTTTGTTAGACATTTAATAAAATAAATTTTAATTTTTAAAAATTTTCAAACTTTTCTAGAAAAACCAAAATTTATTATTGTATATTAAATATTTTTTATTAATAAAAATTTAAGATTGTTTTTTTTAGTTTTTCACATTAGTTAGTTTTTTTAATTTATTGTTTTAAATTTTGTGTGTGCTCTATTTCTTGTGGGAGAGGGAGGGGGCCCGGTAAGAAGAAAATGTCTAGGACTCCAAAGTGGGTTAATCTTTTCCTTATGGGGTGGGATAGCATGCATCCCATGAATACGAGCCCAAGAATGAATGAATATATATATATATATATATATATATATATATATATATATATATATATATATATATATATATATATATATATATATATATATATATATATATATATATATATATATATATATATATATATATATATATAATATGTGTGTGTGTGTGTGTGTGTGTGTGTGTGTGTATGTATGTATGTATGTAAGTATGTATATATGTATGTATAATATATATATATATATATATATATATATATATATATATATATATATATATATATATATATATATATATATATATATATATATATATATATATATATATATATATATATATATATATATATATATATATAGCCTCCTTAACGATCGTTCTTACAAAGGGGGTATGAAATGTCCCGTTCTAAACAGGGAATCGGAAAAGTGGGACCCGTAAGCTAAAGGTTAATCCGGCCCTGCCCATGCGAATATGAAGAAAGAACTTTACGAATTAACATTACATAGTTAGAAAGTCATCTTATATCTAACAATAATACAAACTTCGAAAAATAAATATATTAGATATGAGTAGAAAAAAGTAAGATTCATATCTCATTATAAAGATTCTTCTAATATAGAGAAAAAGATATTAGCCGTGTGAAGAGTAATGGAAAAAGTATTATTAGCAAAACTGGAAAAAGGACATATATACTCTTCCATATCATTTACATCCGTAAAACATGCGAGTGTCTATGATTTCTACTAACTATATAGGCTTGAAATGGTGATTCCAGTGTTCCAGCAACCCATTCCTTTACGTCTGGGTAAACAAACATCACGTCTTCAAGTAACTAAATAATGAATGATTTCTCCAAGGAATCGAAGTGGGGAATGATCTACAAATGATCCCTGTGGGGGCACGTTTTCAGAAGCAGCACTCATTGGAGTCTCCGGAAACCTCACAACAGGGAAAAAAGGGGAAAAAAAAGATTAGGAAGTACGACTTATTTGTCATCAAATTCCCTTTTTTTTTTTTTTTCATATCCTCTGCGATGACTGCAGGATTTCCGTATAAATGCCCTTGAGAATATTGTGATGAAAATGTCTTTAGAGGATTTTTATTTGTTTATCGTATTATGAATTCTGGCTGAGGAGTCACTTCCCTCTGCCCAAAATGTTATTTGGTTTGTTGGGGTCATCGGTAGGATATTTTATTTAGTTAGATGTACACAGTGTAAAATATTTGATAGGGAACTTAAAAATATTATTTTAGACACATAATTTTTTTAAAATGTCAGAGAGAGAGATATTGGTTCAGCATTGAATAAAAAAATGTAAGAAAGAATTTTAATTTGGGGATAAAAAATCGAACTTATTTTTTTTTTAGTTTCAAAGAATAGTCAGATTATTTAAAAATAATTTTTTTAAATAATCTTATTTTTTAAATAATCTGACTATTCTTTGAAACTAAAAAAATCAGTTTGATTTTGAATCTCTAAATTAAAATTTTTTCTTACATTTTTTTTATCCAATGCTGAACCAATATACCTCTCTCTGACATTTAAAAAAAATTATGTGCCTAAAATAATATTTTTGGCACATAATTTTTTAATATCCTTTCAGAACTCTAAGAAATAGATAACTAAATATTTTGATACCTTATAAATTATCTGTTCTTTAACTCAGTTCGTTGCCAAAAAGCTGGAGATTATATCTACAAATTTTTCATCAGTTACATCACAAAATGAACCGAACATGTTATAAATATGGAACCTAAATGTAGTGTTGTTACTAACTTAAATACGATCGATATTTATATCACACGAGTCATTATCTTATTAAAATATCGTAATTGCCTGCCCGAAACTAACCATCTCTTACGACGTATTAGATAAAATCTTGATTGTTAAAACTGGCTTACAACTTAACAACTAGTTGTTTACAACGTGTTTTCTATTGATATTAAGTTACATATTTAATCTTCTCTTCTTACTGCATTCTCAAAACCATCAGAGCAGTTAGATTTCAACATGATACAAAGCTGTGCTTGTAATATATGGAGGCAGATGTCAGAAGAACCTGGGTGGTATCTATTATGTTATCTGTATCTGTTAGCATTCTAGTAATCGATTCCAAAATGATACAGTCGGTGATTTGGGAGAAAGTTATACCTCAGACTACAATCTCTGGGTTTCGCCGAAAATTTCAAGTCTTTCATAGCTTTTAAAGACACGGAAAGGAATAAGGTGTTTGTAATATCCCATTACCTGAGCTATATCCATTAGTCTTCAATATTTTGTTTTGAAAATTTTAAAGTAATTTGGATAAATTATGTCTTTCTGTTTATCCAATTTCAATTTTTTTAAATAATTAATTTTCTGTTAATATTATTGGTTTTAATCTGAGTACATCTCATTTATAAATAAAATTGCTGTTGTTAAACCTTTTTTAGTCCATTACAACTTAATTTCAGTTGCTCTATTTATATTTTCTGTCTGCATAGGGAAATGTTTATGAAGCTTATTTACCCTCAAAATTACTAAAATTAATTAATTTTTTATATCTGACATTCTGATTTTCCTTCATCGCAGTAATGAGGAAATTTTACATACTCTCTGATTCGTCTTCAATCAAAAATCTAAAATACGCATTAAATATCTATTATTATATTAAATCATATTTTCTTAGAGAGTATGAATAATATCAATTGACTAACGTATATATTTCGAGAATTTTATGTGATTTATAGTACGTACGGATGACATGTTTTATGAAGAAAACAATTTATAAATACGCCACGAATTATGGTTTTATATGTGGTTATCTTTAATATAACGAGACAATAAGTCTTAATTTCCTCGGATAGCTGAGAGTCCTTTAATAAAACTTCTAAACCTTTATTAAATTGCTTCCGGAAAGAAAAAAATTGTAACAATATAATCTCATATCCCCCAAAAATATTTAACAGTATTCTTTCTCTTCCAACCCTCCTGGTTTTTCCTGAAGGAAAGATCATACTCTTAAGTAGCTCAATAATGAAATATACCGCTTGGGAGTTCCAGCACTGACTGACCCAAGAAAAATCCCACACGAAGAACATGGACACAATCGGCCTACTCCAGAGGGATTCCAGACCAGAAAATATATGAAATAAGAGTTATCTGTCAACATTGTTTTTCTTCTGCGTCCATGAAGACAGCAGGGGTTTCCCCGTATAATACCCGCGATGGTTATGATGAAAGTGTCTTGGGGGAATTTCGACTGTTTGTCTTGGCATTAATTTTTGCTTTGGTGGAACATATAAAAGTATGAAAAACGTATACGAAACTGCTCTCGTTTACCAAGAAAAAGTCAGCGTTACACACTAGAAGTCAAATATGGACTTGGATAATGCACTCGAAAGGAAATGAGGCTTATGATCTAAACTGCTGTAATCAGCAAAAGTGGGAAATGGTTGGTTAACGGATAAATGTTTTTTATCTCATCAAATATAAAGCTGGGTCTTTAAGAAACTGTAATGGATGCGATGGGAATGAATCATCATTTAATGCCTGATAATATATTGAAAATATATTTTATTAGAGTTGCTAATGAAAAATAGAAGTAAATACCTGTATGAATATATCAAACATAATTCTAGGTAAAGTCATATTATTTGTTTTTCTTTAAAAATGTGTAAATATCAAACATGTCCTTGTTCCTTCCTAATAATGTGAATTCAAAACTTTTTAAGTTCAGTAACACTAAATTAGAAAACATTGAATACTATTTTTTGTTTACAATTCAAAGCAAGATTACTTCTGCCTGGAGGCAAAAGGAAATTTGTGAGGATGGAGTACATAAATATTTTGTATCCTAATATTATCTTTTATGTACCGCCAATTATAGCTCGTGGAGGCATTTGAACACCTAGAGATAATGAGGAAACAATGCTTTGACAGCTTTAAGTAAACTCATTCCCATTTATGAAAAATACCATTTTACTAATAAAGAAGCATTTCTTATGTAAATAAATTTGAAAGGTTAAATTAAAAATTACAGAATTTAAGGGAATTACCTATGGACCATAATTGACCACCGATTATTTCCAATATACAAGTTTGTGATTAATAGGAAGGGTAACATTGAATAACGAGGTTTTAACTGCGCGTTAGATCAATTCAGCTGTGTTTAATAGTTCTAAATATGAATATTCATCAATGATGTCAGAGTTATTGGGAGATGTTATATTTTCTTTCGAAGTAATTAGGGTGTTGAGAATAACTGATCAGAGGCAACTAATCGCAAGACATTTTGGCTTTAAGGTATTGAAGAGGCAGAATCATTCTCTTAAAAATACATAGCTGTTTCTTTCACTAAAAAGTAAGCATTAATAGTGTAGTTTTATTGCCTTTCATATTGCATAATTCTCCTTTTAGTGCATTAAAACTGAATCAATTCTTTCAACAAACTGTTTTATGTAACCACGAGATAAATATCAAAAGAGTGAATGTACTACTGGGAAAAGAAGACTCTCTAATGACAAATATTAATTCTCAAATATTTCAAAGTCATTACACGAAATGTCCCTTTATGTGGTTTGTTGAAACTCATTCATTTACAACATTCAGTTTTCATAACAATACTATTCATTATCGTGAATATTCTCATGATCTTTAAAACAATTTCTAAAACAACCACTCCATCTACTTTACTTGAACTTTACTTATCTCCCTTAAAAATTACATATTTTATCATTTAGTTTAAAGAAATACTGAAAGAATTCATTCCAACTTTTCTGATAATTTTATAATAAACCAAATAATAAATAAATCCTAGAGCACCAGTCTTATAATTCTAGTTGAGATAAATGAATATTGAAAAACTCAGAACATCACTTGTAAATTGCATTCCGACTATAACATCTCCCGGACACATAAGTGAAGAATACTTCTTGATAAGGAATACATTATAACGTCAGCTTCTCGTACAATCGCATCAACGTATGACTGGAAATATGCGTCTGGTGTTTAATGTGGCAAACGAACTAATACAAGCAGAAAAAATGTTATCTGCATGCCCTTATCTGTCTTACCTGTCTCCAGGGCTGGATGCTCCATCTGATTGCTATTCCCTGGAGGATATGAGGTAAAAGGAATCAATGCTAGTGACAAAACTAATGCATATAAAAAGAGATCGTCCTTGAGAAACTCTTTTTTTTCTGGGTCGTGAAGTAAATACACGAGAAAGATATTGTCGAATATTAAGGAATTAGGAGAATATATGACCTTCATATGCTTTCTGGACTTGTAAAATCACTAATATCAAAAGTTAAATGTCTTACAATGAAAAAGTTTATCGATATTTATAAATACATGTTTTTTCATTACTTATTCAGAAAAAAAGAAATGAGTCTTTAATTAGATAATCTATAAAATGAACTCAAATCATATTATTAATTTAACTAAGGTATAAATCAAGCATTTTAAAAATGGATAAAAAAATCGGATTGTTGCCATTTAAAGATTCTACTGAGCACCTGCAAAAGAATGAGTAAGCAAAACTTTGACAATTAATATTTAACAAATTATTTATCGGAGATAGGAAACCATTTTACTGCTAATAAAAGTCTCTTGATAAAAATTAATTTTATTCCTAATTTTAAGAAGCAAGAAACATTCAGTATAGCAAAAAAGTAAAAATATTGTAAAAAAATAAATAATTTCATCATTTATAAAAAAGATCTTTACTTATCTTTTACATCTCGTTCATATAACGAAATACCTCTGTTCAATAGATTAAAAATCCCCGAAATCAACTGCTTAATTTATTTAAGATATGAATTAAACATTTTTAAAAAGAAAAAAAAAAAAAAAAATTAACAAAGCAGCAAATGTACGAATTCCATTAAGTGTGTAATAAGTCTTACAAAAATCTGAAAAATTTATCAAATCAGATAAAAAGCATCAAAGCGTCTAACTGACAGGGGAAATGTGTGGACCTTTAGTATTAAATAATTACTGTATGAATACACTGTTACTCTACATAAAACTTAACAGCCACAATAAAAAAATAATCAAACAGGCTTTAGTAATAAGATTACCCAAGTAGATTCTTACACAGAGAAAAAGTTTTCAGATTTGAAAACATGAATTTTTTCTCTGGGAAATATTGAACACATTTCGCATTTCTTTAGTCTAACTGACTTGTTAATTGTTGAAGTTCATTAAAAAGGGATATAGAGATAATTCAGCATCACCTAGCTTACAAAATATCCTGCTCCTCGGATCTCACGCATTCGATTACTTGAAATTGATTTCAAATCTCTAACCTATGCTGAAACTTCCCCTAGGCACCTGTGAATAGACCTTCCTATTCACAGGTTGAAGTTCCTTGGTGGTTGGATATGATTTCTCAAACAGCTGCGTCTTCTAAGTTCTGATTTTCGGACACTCCGCTCATTTGATGGGGAAGAATTCCCATGTGCTTCGGCTCACCATTTTTTTTTGGTATCAATTGTCTCAGCCATGTGTATGTCATTCATCAGTACTTATCACTTTAGCAATGCTGTAAAAAAAGAAGGTCCGTAAATTAAACGAATTTTTTTACAGTTAATTCTGACGGAAAAAATAAGTCCGTATTTTCGAGTTACAGTTTTGTAACGTCAATGTAGCGTGCAGTCCCTCTGTGGCCTATTAGAATCTTTTCTCGAGGATTCAGGATGAAAAGACAGAATTTCCAATAAAATTAACGTTCCAATACGTGAATTACTTTTCTCAAGGGCTCCACTTCTCAAATCAGAGGAAAAGGGGTACAGCACTCGTTATCCCTTCCCGTTTAGTGACTGTGCCCTTGTATTTCGGCAAACTCAATTTGTGAGACTTCAAGATCGTATGCAGTCATCATCAGACTAAGTAAATACAAAAATTTTGACCACGAGTAAGGAATCTACTTTGAGATCTGACGATTATAGACAGAAGAGGCTTCATTACTTGTACGGTTTTAATCATAAAATTAACTTAAAATTATTGGAACCCAAATTGATAGTAGATCACCGCTGCTGTTATGGAATTTTATTTATTTATTTTTTTTTTTCGAGCAACTTCTTCTTTCCGGGATCCACAGCAAAGCTTGTTGAAAGATTGGCTACACTTGATCAGCAAATAAATAGATAAACTTAATAAATTTGTCAGCAAACTGGAAAAAAATTCAATCCAAGTAACAGTTTCATCAACTAATCCGTCATTGTTTATCATCTCAGCTATGAAGATGATGGATTTGGGGAGCAGTAGATTTCGCTCGGTTTAATTCCTTTTGGAGGAAGTATTGTGGCTTATTCCTTTCAGAAATAAGCATCAAGACCATTGAATATTCTGGTCTGAAAATAGATTTCGCCCAGGGGGCATTAGAAACAACAACAATAACCAATACATTGAATGTGAGATATGGTTCATTCTTGCGGAATTGTAGGCAATTAATTTTGTTAACTATTTCATTTACAATCTGAATTTGTCGTTTGATTTAACACGTATTCGTTCGAAGAGATTTACTGCGCCTATTCTAAAGTCTTCAAAATACAATTTATAACATTAAATTTATATTCGAACACCAATCAAATACCAGTCTTCTGAAATCTGGAAGGTATTCTTATATATCATAGTAATTCTTAAACTAATAGTTTGTTCCCAAATATGTCTTGATGTGCATTTCACGCATTGAAAATAGAACCCTGAACCTTGCTGGAAACCTTCCAGAATAAAAAAAAGAAAAATATTTTCCTTTTTTTTATATTTGTGATTGCATGAATAAGCAGGACTTAGGTCGCAACCCCATTCGCAAGATCGAGTACATTAGTCAGATTGGTAACAGAGATTTAAGGACCTCGCAGATATGCATGGGGGAAACTATTGTGGTGCTTATTTGTCTTAACACGTGTCTGTAAGGGGG